>OX030949.1:115105129-115352629 GCA_943735915.1 Pherbina coryleti
AACCAGAGATAAAGAGATGGGAAACTTCGATTCTGCTGTCATTTTTGTTGATTTTGCGCCAAAATCGTGCTTGTTCTTCTCATTTTTTATGCACTCACGTATTGTGTATATGAGTTCACCTCAAGATTGTCAACTGTTGTTGTATCGACTAACAGCTGCTTTAAGTTAGCAATAATATTGTTTTATTTTCGAAGCTTAAATAAATAGGCATTGGATATGGACATAAAATGAATATAAAAGAGGCTGAAACTTAATTTATGCATGCAAAATCTCTCAACTGATAACATATTAACTTAATATTGCCAATGAAAATGCCTTGAAAATTAAAAAAGCAACTCTGATTCTTATACCGTACACGAACCTTCAATGCATGTTGAGTTTCTTCACAGATTATACAACAACCAGCGTAAATTTGAACCAGCAGCTGATTTTATTTACTTAAGGCGCTACCCAAACTTGCAGTACAAAAAATAGGGTTTTTTCATGAATGCGAAAACTACTAAAATTTTTTAAACGATCGTTATATCATCTAAAAATACATACATTGAACACTTTCAGTTATATTTTTTATTGAAAAATATTGTATGGTCTTGTTAAAAATTACTTTAAAAAATTGTGTTTTTATTTTTGCGTTTTGCGGTGACCAACATTGTGGTGAACTGGATCACCTGAAAGAGAAATAGGCTAATAGATTTAGTTAAATAACAACATAAACTAGTATCTGATCGATTCATTTAAAAAGTATGCAAAGTATAGTTAATGGTTAAATTTTCACTAAAAATACTGTTGTTTTTTGGCTATAAAATGGCCGTTTTTTATCGAATGAATCTGCAAACTTTTAAAAAGATAGGTTCAGAATTTTCGAGTAATTTTTGTCACCGATTAAAAAATAACATTTCGAGAAATTACGATTTAAGTTTCAACTTCAGTTTACACGAAGGAAATAATTTTTAAACAATAACAATAAACAATAACATAAATGCAGCCATCTATTCAGGACCCATATGGTAGCTCTTCCACCGACGATGATTCTTATAAATTTCCTGTTGCTTTTCATTTTTCTCTCGTCGCGCACCTCTCTGTTACTGCAATCGAGTTGTCGAACCTTCGAGCTAAACTGACAAATTTAAACAATAAGAGGCATCGAAAATTCATTTCTGAAAGTTCCAAACATTATATGAATGCCAGAAATACGAGGCATACGGACCTTTTTGGAGACGTATTACTTCGTAGATAGTTATACTTAAAAAATATGCAAGAACAAAAAAATCGATGAAGTTCAGAGTTACAAGTGTGAGTAACCCCTTAATTTGTTTATGTTTAGTCCGTGGTAAGTTTGTCTAAGCTCAGTGAAATTTTACACAGTGGTGAGAACCCAAACCAGCTGAATAACTCAAACTAGCACCCAAACTGGGTGAGTTTCTCAACAAAATGTACGACCACAACTATAATATTGTGTTAGTATTGACTTCAATTTGACATAAAGCAGGCATAGTGCTATCCCTTTCACATCGAAGTTTCCCATCTCTTTATCTCTGCTACAACTGAAACTCTAAACGACTGGCTGTCGCTTACGAAGTCTTGAACGATAGCCAATCGCAATGCGACAAAACTGCATTAAAACGCATTCATGCTGCAAACTCAAGCTACAATAAATGAGTTTTATACACTGCCGCCGAAAACATCTGTTTTCCTATCTATAACATAAATTAACAATCACATAGTAAATAGATACATAAATACATGATATGATAAATGATACATATGTATATATTTCTGCAATCTTTCTGCTTCAACCGGTACGATGCAGATCTTCTGTACTGCTCTTCTAATTATGTTCGTGGGCGTGCGCACCAACTTTTCCATCATCGCTCAAAATCAATTGTTCAATTCTACCCATTGCCCAGTGAGCAGGTGGAAAATTCTCACTCTTAAGTAGCACCAACTGTCCAACTTTCAAACTTTCTTTCTCTCTTCTCCATTTCTTTCTTTCTTGTAGCGTGAATATTCTATCTGCTATCTGTCCCAGAAATGCCTCAGACATGCATTTCTTCCTTTGCTGTTGACATCTCAATTCTGTCCACTCTCGATCTAATTATTTTTCTACCAGGCTTTGATCGTAATGCATTCATGTAACGGAACACATATGCTAGAATATTAACTGTCCTCTCTAATATTCTACTATATCCCAACAAAGGTACTCTTTCCTGAATCTTTTCTGAAACATGAATGCTAAACATCGACTCAAACCTTGAAACTGTGTAAACTCTCATCTCTTCTTTCACCTTTGATGGCTCTCTGTCTAAAAACTTGTCTTTGGGCCTCTTGGATTTATCGAGTTCAAGCCAACTCAGACCATGTAACCATAATATATTGTCTATGAATTCTGCTGGTGACAGCCCGCGACTTAATAGATCAGCAGGATTCTCTTTTGTGCGGACATGTCGCCAATATTTTATCTTTGAATTCTCCTGAATAGAAGCCACTCGATTAGCCACATATATTTTCAGGTTATAAGGTGCCTTTCTTATCCTATGCAAAACTATACTTGAGTCTGTCCATAGATTATACTCCGCCGATGGCCACTGCATCGATCTCCTTATGTCAGCAAATAACCTTGCTAACAACTCAGCTGCCGCCAATTCCAACCTTGGCACAGTAACCGTATGTAAAGGAGCTACTATTATCTTTGACACTAACATCTTTGATGTCACCTTTCCATTTGAATATTCTGTCCTAATGTAAGCCACAGCACCATAAGCTGCTAATGAAGCATCAGAAAAATCCTGTATCTGTACACCAACATCTTCGGTTGTACCTTTCCATCTGTCAGTTCTTAATTTTTATAATAATATAATTTCTCTCCAAAATTTTGTCCACCTCTTTTTTATCTCAACTGGGACCATCTCGTCCCAACCTATCCCTGACCTAAATAAGTCTGGAATTAAAATCTTTCCGACTATTACAACAATTGAAATATAACCGTTTGGGTCATAAAGCTGAGCTACGCAGCTCACAATCTTTGTAAAATCCTTCTCCAATTGCGGGGTTTTTACCGAAAACTCAAATTGGTCTGTCGCAATAAATCCCTTCAAGCCTAAAATGGTGGACCCTTCCCCCGGCAAAAACGCCACTGAGAAAGAGCTTTCCTCTATTCATCGCATTCATCAATCGCTTAGAGTTTGCCTTTCATTTGCCATATTTAATCTTTCTTCTTCAATCTCTCATCATCTATCTTCCATTTTCTATATTTGATCTTTCTTCTATCTTCGATTTTCCATCTTCCATCTTTCATCCTTTATCTTTCATCTTTCATCTTACATCTTTTATTTTTCATCTTATATCTTTCATCTTTTATCTTTAATCTTAAATCTTTAATCTTTCAACCTTTATCTTTCATCTTTCATCTTACATCTTTCATTTTTCATCTTATATCTTTCATCTTTATCTAATAAAAAAAAAAATAAATAAATAACTGGCCATTTCAGCCCTTGAAAGGACTTTGACCTAGCTTCTTATGACCAATTGTGTTGTGCGTGTTATTAAGTTTGTACACAATTGACCGAGAACCGGACCTACATGCTTAACGCCGACTCCGAACGGCGATGAACGGAATGTTCTCGTTCTCAAGAAGCTTTACATGGCATTTTATTACTCTCTGAGGTTTGCCATTGTCTGCAGAGAGGTGGCGGCCGTACAGAAAAATTATTTTAATTCAAATAATTTTCTGTCGCTGCTGGGGTTCGAACCTGGGTCTCCAAAGTTCTTTTGACATAGCGGCCACGCACTTTAACCAACTACGCCACGGACGCCTCTTTATCAAATCTCTTCTCTAAATATATAAATCGCTTAAATGCAATTTGTCTCAAACTGCCAATATCTTTCATATTATCTTTTAATGGCATGAGCATGACAAACGACCATTTTTGTCTCGCCTGTAAGTGCGCAAAACTTGCTGCTCGACTATTTCTTCTTCTTTTGTACGAAATGTATGTGGACCAATTTGATCCAGTGTCCATAACCGTTTAAGTAATCTGTCCAGTTGTTCTTCTTGCTTGTATTCTACCAATGGTAGTACCTGTCCAATTCTTCATCTATCCTCTCAGACTGTCCACCTAAAGAAACAACACCAAGCTTTGTTTGCAAAAAGATTGCATCATTCATCGATTTTGTAATAACCGATTCTATGATTTTTGCCACAAAACTTACTCCAAACAGCATGTGCATCACATCTGGTTTCCAATATTCTGGATCGACCTATTTGAAAACTGAAGACATGCCACCGGATCGTGGTGTTAACATTTTTGACGGGAATATTGACCGCCATTGGCTTTCTCTGGGTTATACCTAGAATTCTCCAGGAACATGATCACATGGTTCATACCATAAACAAATCTTAAGATTAACTTTCCTCTCTATCGCAAATGGCTTTTCGTCTATCCCAACCATTTTCCTAGCTAAAAGTAAATATGGTTTTTTGAATTTCTGACATAACGCATAGCTAATAAGATTCGGTTGTGCACCGGTGTCTAATAAAGCTCTAACTGGACCGAAAAATCCTTTAAACATCTCTACTCTTACTATAGCTGTTGGCAATAAGGCCACCCTTTCCTCTATTGTTATGTCAAAAGCCTTTTCATGCTGTATGAAGGCTTCTTCCGGCCTGTTCTTTTTATTTTTATCTTTTTTCTTACAAAACCTTGTCTGTCCTTAACAAAATCAATATATTCATTAGCCGCTTTCTTGTTGTTTGTCCTTCTCTTTTTGTTTTTTGGTTCGGCTTGTCATTGTTTTGCTGTCCTCTTTTGCTGTTTCTTCTTTGTCTTTCGGCTGCTGGGCCTAAAATTATATTCTTTGGAAAACTTTCCAAATAGCTATTTTCTTCATCTTTGGACTGCACTACCAAGACTGTCTCTTTCTTTCCATCTTTCAGCGGACAAAGCAAGCGGTTGTGGTGAGGCTTGCCTGGACAACGAACGCGTCCACTCAAGAAACAGGCGTTTGCGCCTCTTTTAAGGCAGTTTGGGCACAAACTACATCTTTCTACAAATTCTTTCCTGCCGCGCAAATTTATTGTTAAAAATTCTTGGCACACCAATATCTGTTGATCGCCCTGGCATGCCTAGCATGGAAATTTCTTCGGCGTAATCTTTGAAGCTCGAACACTACTCGACGGTCGCTCACGAGATCCTCGACCCGACTATCCTCCGTGTGGACTGTATTTTTTAAATCTTGTCGCGATCTCGGCGCGTTTACCAGAGCTGCCGCCTGTCTGTCCAAACATTGTACATGCTCTATGGTGGCTTCCGCAAGCTTTCCTTCTTTGGCTAATGCGGAATCTAATCTAGCAATAGCCTCTGCATTCTCCTCGTATTGATTCTGCTCAGTCATTTCGCACTGTATCAATAACAAAAGATAAAATCGATAAATATTCTGTCCAACATTTTTGTATTTCGATTTTATTTTCTTTAAACTACTTCATACTTTTCCAAATGAAATTCTGTCCAATATATTTTAGAATCTTTTTCTGCTTTTGTGCTCATTTGAATGTCCGTTAAATTTTTTTTTTTTTTAATTCTTCTTTCAATTTCTACTTTCCTTTGCTAACTAAAAATTATCTTTCTGTTTTTTTCATTAAAATGATCTTTCAATTCTTCCATCTTTCTTTGCTAATTAAAATTATGCTTCAATCTTTCCATTGGCTTGTAAATTGAGAGCATCTATCAATTTTCTGTCTTCCTGTGCATTTAGATAATTTCTAAAATGTTGCTTTTAATCTGTCCTCTTGTTGCACACTCAAATATTTTTTTTTTTTATAAACTTTCGACTTTCAATTTGTCCTCTCCTCTGTACATTCAAATTTTTCTAACAAATTTTCGACTTTCAATCTGTCCTCTCCTCTGTACATTCAAATTTTCTAACAACCTTTGCCCTCTCAATTTGTACTCTTCTCTGTCCATTCAAATTTTCTAACAGCCTTTCGACTTTCAATCTTTGCTTATTAACCTTTGCTTATTAAAATTGAATCTGTTCTTTGTTTTATAGTGCAGACTCATTAACGCATTTCTATGTTTGTTGTTTTTTTTTTTTTTTTTTTTTTCTCTCTGTCCACCAGCATCTTTCTATGCTTTCAAAAAAATAGCTATCTAAACTGATGCATCGCTAACAACACTGGTTTCTTAATCATTGGCTACCACTACTGGCAGCGCTGCATGTCTTATCTTCGTTTTTGACGTTTGCTTATTTTCTCATTCGCTAATTTTACCTCGTGCTTCATTGAACTTGTAATTTACTTAATTTGTATTTAAACTCATATTTTATTGGAATTGAGTTAATAAATCGATGTACAAGGATACAACATACTGGCGACGAGTATAAAGAAGTCACGCAGTACAAATGGAAGCAACTATTAAAGAGTTGCTGCAGCAGCAGCAGGCATTCTTGGTGGACGTACTGGGAACCCAAAGGACGTGGATGGAGACTCAACTCGAGTGGCAAAAGAAAGAGTTTTGTAAGTTGCAAGCAGCAACCTCAGAGGCAAAGCCGCCCTCTGGCATGATATCGTTATGTAGCCACATGGCGGTGCCAGCGTTTTCAACTTTTGGCTGTGGGAAACAGCACTGGGAATCGTATATTGCGCAGATGAACCAGCACTTCACAGCATACAAAGTTTCCGATGGAGAACAAAAAAAAGCTTTTTTTCTTTCCTGGATCAGTGCTGAAAGTTTCGAACTTTTAGTCAAGCTATTTGGCAGTGAAGACGTGCAAGGAAAGTCGTACGATGTGCTGGTCGAAAAACTAACGGCACATTTCAAGGCAAATGTACATGTGCTCGCATCAAGGTATGAGTTGTTTAAGCTAAAAATAAAACCTAACCAAAAATATTCCGAGTGGATAGCCGAACTTCGTGGCGTGGCACGAAATTGCAAGTATGTATGCCGTAACGAAAAGTGCAAAACGGAGTTCGTAGATGATCTAATAAGGGACATCATCGTGCTGAACACACCTCACGAATCTGTGAGAACAGCAGCTCTATAAAAAGTAGATCCAACACTCGCCGATATAGTACTGGTAGCTGAAGCATTTGAGGCAACACAAATGATGAAACAGCGAATGTCATCAGAAAACGATAAAAACGAGGTATTTCAACTTAAGAACATTTCAGCTAAAAGCAAAAGCAGCGAGGCAGCGTTGCGTTTGGGCAGTCCATTGCAGTCGTGTTCTGGATGTGGAATCCACCATCCGCGGGAAAAATGCAAATTCCGCACTGCACAATGTCGAAAATGCAATCGCTTTGGACACATAGCTGCAGTTTGTATCGCTGGATCTGCAGGTAATCACAGCAACAAACAACATAAACGTCAGAATAAGCAGCCAAAAGGCAATGAGAACAATTTTGCAATTTTATCTATCAATGTTATTGATTCGAACGTCAATAACGTACCTGTAAAGGTTAATAGAAAATACTTGGTAGATTTATTAATCAATGATGTAGCCCTCCAGTTCCAAATCGACTCCGGAGCGACTTGCTCAGTCATCGGACGAACTGCTTACAATAAAATAGGTAGTCCAGGTTTGGTTCCTTGTAAGCAAAGTCACCTGAGTACATATGGCGGTGGTCAAATTGAAATTTTAGGTACTGTAAATGTTGTTATTCGGCTAGGTGAAAGGCGAAAAGAATTTCAGTTACTTGTGACAAATATTGAACAAGAGGGAGAGATTTTGGGAACAGATCTGATCGATGAGCTTGGCCTGTGTACCTGCCAAGCACACATAAATACAATTTCTTCTTCCAATATTTCTGGCATGGAAGATTTAATGCAAAAGTTTTCGGCCGTGTTTAATAGCACGTTAGGGCATTGCACTTCATTTAAGGCTCATTTACACGTTAAGCAAAACGCTGTACCCAAATATTTTAAATCGCGCCCTCTATCTTTTTCGCAAATGGATGCTTTCAGAAGCGAATCACAACGCCTCGTAGATATTGGTATATGGAAGCCACTAAAATTTAGCAGTTGGGCAGCACCCATTGTTGTTGTGCCAAAACAAGATGGTCGCATTAGAATCTGTGGTGATTTCAAAGCCGTAAATGCACAATTGGACGTAGATCAGTACCCTATTCCTCGCATTGAGGAACTTTTCCAAAACTTGCAAGGAGCTAAACTGTTTGCGAAAATCGATTTATCTGATGCGTATCTCCAAGTGGAATTAGATGACCAGTCTAAGGCTGTTATGGTAGTCAATACGCCAGCAAGTCTGTTCCAGTACCAGCGCCTTCCATTTGGAGTAGCAAGCGCCCCAGTCATATTTCAGCGGCTACTAGAGCAAATCATTGCTGGCATTCCACTATCCGTAAATTATTTGGACGACATAATAGTAGGAGGAACATCAACAGATAACCTCAAAGCAAACTTAGAGCAAGTTTTAAGCCGCCTGCAAGAAAATGGTTTTACGTGCCATAGGTCAAAATGCAGTTTTATGCAGTCGGAGGTGGAATACCTCGGCTTCATTATTAATGCTTATGGAATAAGTCCCACTTCCTCCAAAGTCGCAGCCATACGCGATCTGCCACGCCCAAATAATTTAAAAGACTTGCAAGCCTTTTTAGGTAAAATAAATTATTATAACAAATTTATTAACAATTTTGCTCAGGTTGCAGCACCGCTGAATAAATTGCGAAGAGCAAGCGAAAAATTTAGTTGGGGAGAGGAGCAAGAAAAAGCTTTCTTAGACCTAAAGTCGCAGTTATCTAGCGCACCACTGCTTGCTCACTTCGATGATAATTTGCCAATCGTACTTGCAACCGATGCGTCTTCATTTGGAGTTGGCGCCGTTATTTCACATCGCTTACCTGATGGCTCGAAAAAGCCAGTAGCGTTCGCATCGAAAACTCTAGACGACCATCA
The DNA here is from genome assembly GCA_943735915.1 of Pherbina coryleti. Lineage (NCBI taxonomy): Eukaryota > Metazoa > Arthropoda > Insecta > Diptera > Sciomyzidae > Pherbina > Pherbina coryleti. The sequence continues at coordinate 115,114,036 of OX030949.1, forward strand.
GAAACGCTATAGCCAGATCGAGAAGGAAGCCCTTTCGATCATCTTCGGCGTAAAGAAATTTCACCAATACCTCTATGGCCGTACTTTTACATTGCTGACGGAACACAAGCCGTTGGTGTCCATATTTAACCCGGGCAAGCAGCTACCGGTTCTAACAATGCAGCGTTTACAAAGGTGGGCACTGACACTCATGGCTTATCGCTACCAAATCCAGTACAGGTCTACTGACAAGCATTGCAACGCTGATGCGCTATCGTTCCTTCCACAAGGTCCTGACGTCGACTTTGATAGAGCCGCATGTTTTCAAGTAGATGCTGAGCAACAGTAAGCAGATTTTCCTTTAAACGCACAACGTCTGAAGAGCTTGACTAAGAAAGATTCCGTTCTCAAAAGAATTTGTAAGTTCATAATCGAAGGTTGGCCCGAAAAGCTTTCGAAAGAAAATCAAGATTTGCAACCTTACTTTACACGCCGATTTGCCATAAGTTTCGAGATGGGAGTCGTTTTGCTTCAGACAGATTACACTCGCGTCGTATCTAGAAAGAGCCCAAGAAGCAGTTCTAGATCTACTCCACGAAGGCCATTGGGGTATGACCCGTATGAAGCAGATGGCTCGCAGACATTGTTGGTGGCCCAACATGGACTATGCTATTGAGCAGCGAGTATCCAGCTGCCATTTGTGCCAACAACAAAGCACGGCCTCACCAGCTCGTGAGTTTTTAAGCTGGCCGCAAGCAGAACGGCCATGGCAGCGCATTCATCTGGATTTCGCAGGACCATTCCTAGATTCAATGTGGCTTATTTGTATAGACGCATACTCAAAGTATCCGTATATAACAAAGATGAATAGCACTACAGCAGCACTTACTATTGACGCGCTTAATGTTATCTTCGCAACCGAAGGTTTTCCAGACACGATCGTCTCTGATAACGGTCGGCAGTTCATCGCGTCGGAATTTCAAGACTTCTGCACAGCACGCGGTATACAACACCTTACCACCGCTCCTTTTCATCCCGCTTCGAATGGCGAAGCCGAGCACATTTAAGCAAGCTCTAAAGAAAGCCGTTGCCGAGGGTAATAGTAAAACTGTAGCTCTCCTAACATTTTTAAGTACTTTCAGATCCTCTCCAAATCCAGTTTCTGGAAAGTCGCCTGCCGAGCTATTACATGGCCGACAGCCAAAGGGTCCATTGGCGCTACTCATACCCTCGACTGTAACTAGCTGCGATTCAGAAGTAACATCCAGATCATTTAACATAGCAGATGCGGTTTTTGTTAAAAACTTTGCTAGAGGTCCGCCTTGGATTCCGGGTGTCATCAAAAGCAAATCTGGAAGTGTCATGTGCAAAGTGGAGACATCCCAAGGACTGCTCCGTCGTCATCAAAATCAATTGAAGGCACGTATGCCAGAGAAAATAACTAACAATCCTACTGCAACCGTACTGAATGACCCAGTGAAGCAGCTTAATGTTAAGTCACCACGGCGCTCCAACCGCATCCGTCAACGATCGAGTTCACCGGCTTATCAAGATTAGGTGTAGAGGAAATGATGCATCGCTAACAACACTGGTTTCTAAATCATTGGCTACCACTACTGGCAGCGCTGCATGTCTTATCTTCGTTTTTGACGTTTGCTTATTTTCTCATTCGCTAATTTTACCTCGTGCTTCATTGAACTTGTCATTTACTTAATTTGTATTTAAACTCATATTTTATTGTAATTGAATTAATAAATTGATGTACAAGGATACAACATCTTTTTCTAATGCACACGCATATTTTGATGCTATTTGTGCTTCTTTCTTTCTTTCCTTTTTTTTTTCACTGTTTTTCTTTATGTTTATGTGCTCAAATAATAAGTGTCCAAATCTTTTCACTGATTGTTTTATTATGCGCTATTATCTGCATATTTTGATATTAAAGTTGTACTTCTTTCTGTTTTCTTTCTCTTTGCAAAACATTTCTTTCCTCTGTCCTCTGTCCAAAGCATGCTTTACTCTTTCCACTATTGCTTAAGGTGTATGCTTATTCTTGCATCTTTGTGCTAAAGACATACCCTTGCTATTTCTCTTTGTCTTTCTGTCCAATTACACATCTACATACATAAATAACGAATAACTTCTGTTCGCCGCTGCTGAGTGCTGCAACAAACACAACACGTCATTCAATATGTATATATGTGAATACTTCTTTCCAAGCATGCTCGCTGCAACTGCGTAGCACCGTTATAGCGCAACAGCGCATTGAGTGAATATTTCGCTTATTTACACGCAGTCAATTTGCGCAGAATTTATTGCACAGAAATGAAAAATATTAATTTCTTTCAAAATCTGTCCACTTTGTTCTTTTTCACAATTCTTATTTAAGATCTGTCCACTTTTCTTTCAAATTCTGTCCAAAATCTGTCCCCTTTTATTTTTCTTTCTTCTATAAAAAAATGAACACATTCTTTCCACTTCTTACTTTAAATATATTAAAATTGTATCACTTTCCACTCACCACTACATCAATTTCAGATTTTTAATTGTTTATTATTTATTTTGTTTGATGTTTATTTAAACTTTTTATACTCAACTTTCTTCTTTTCCGTGCGTGCGTGTTGCTGTACTCATCGCATTCGGTCTTCTTTTTTTTATTGTTGCTCCTTTTTTTTTTTACCTTTTCTGTCCTCCTTTCCTTTCCTTTCCGTAGAGCTGTCCATATTTGGCTCTAAGCCGACCAAGATGTATAAATTAAAGGAAATAAAAACACAATTAATTTTTCCTTTCTGGAAAAAAGCCGAAGCTCAAAAAAACCCGAGATTTATTAACACATATTTATTTCCTGTTTGATGGTCTTTCTACAACTGAAGCTCTAAACGACTGGCGGTCGCTTACAAAGTCTTGAACGATAGCCAATCGCAATGCGACAAAACTGCATTAAAACTCATTCATGCTTCAAATTCAAGCTACAATAAATGAGTTTTATACAGTTGCAATTTACCTGCAAGCCCCAGTATTCACACACGGCCAACTATATTTGATATTAAGTCGAGCCCGCTATTTTGATGGCGTGAACATTTTTATTAAAGAGAAGAGTATGCAGCGCATTCTACCCATTAATGAAGGTTATATAACAGCAAATTTAGCTTACACAGACATATGTCAAAAAATGTAAAAGTTTTGATAAAAAATAAAAAACACTAGATATTTTTCGCATTTTGGCATTACGCCATACGGGTTTACTAGTTTTATTTAAAAGTTTTCAATATTTTATTTAAACTACTTTTTTACAATATGTTTTTGCACCCTCAGTGGTGAAATTTAAAAAATTTGAATTTATTTAAAAAAAAAAAAAAGTCCGAAGCTCTTACCACTGAACTATCAATACCATAAATTTCTTAGGAAAATTATCATAAGATATTCAGCAGGAAAATAAAGATATTTATTAAATGCGTGAAAACTCGGAAAATCGAATTTTCCAAAAGATGAAACCTAGCTGGGTCGATTTTTCAGCCCGCTCTTTATCTATATTGCAAATTGCATCGAAATCGTTAGAGCGGTTTTTGAGTACTCAATTACAAACAAATATATAAATATTGGTCGTTTAATAGAATAAGATATAAATACAACGGTTATCCACCGAACAGTTGTGATTTGGCATTTAATTCAAAATTGTTTTGGAGGTTTCTCAAGCGGAATGGGATAAATGTTTAGACAAATGGTTTCGAACTCATGCAAAAATTTATTAAATAATCATAAAGGAAAATATTTCGAAAAATTAGAAGATAAAACCCTACCTACCTTTTGCACATTTTTGAACAGTTAGAATATGAAATCTTTTTAAACTAAAATTTATGTAATATTTGCATTTTATGTTAAAAGTGGTCTTACACCTAATTCAGACGTTGTGGAAAAAATTGGTGTGCGCCATCTTGTGTTGCATCGTAGAATCATGTAGATATAGTTCAAGCTTCTTGATAGCCGTGTTAGTTATTATTGATAGTATTATTGATAGGCTGTTCATAGTAATAAATGCATTACTTTTTTGTTTATATTCCACTAGGAGACTTGATTCAAAAAGCTGAAGATGAACACATAACTATAATACAAACAATAATGGAGCGTTGCATGCGGAAGGAGTCTCTGCTAAATGAATTATATCTTCAACTTATAAAACAAACAACAGATCATCCGGATCCAAATTCAAGAGTTAACCTCCGGCATTGGGCATTATTGTCGCTGGCATGTAGTGTAATACTGCCGCCAGTAAAAGTTCTTCGAAAGTATCTAATAGGACATTTAAAAAGATGTGCAAGTGATTTTGTAACAGAAGAAGGAAAGTATGCAAGATTTGCAGAAAAGGTAAGGCGTATTTGTGCTGTATGTTTTTTTATTTGACCCTTTAAAAGCAAGTACTCGATTCAAGTTTCGAGTCGAGTTGCGCCAAATAAATACGTGCCAAACTATTCGTATATGCCATTTAAAAATACAGTGGAATTTGGTTATAAAGACCCTGAAGGGACAGATTATTTCGTCGTTACAACCGAATGCCGGTATATGCACACATTATTTTTGTTGTTGTTTATTATTAATTTAATTCATTTATTACAAAAAAAATAAAAATTAATTATCAATAGTAAAATCAAAGCCATAAAACTTAATGTAAATAAATACAAAAACGATATACATGTATTTAATAATTACATATGTATAGGTAATAATAAAATTAAATTTGCTTAAAATAATCGGTAATGTTGACTTGGCGTAAGTTTCTTTTTGCAGTTTAAATCCGCTCTAACTCTCGTTCAAGTTCAGATAAATTTTCTGCACCTTCACCAAATAAAGCAAACCTTTAAAAACTTGAGTATTGAATTCATAACTCCCTGACTGTAATAAATACAAACATTTTAAAATAAGTTAAAGCATTGAATGCTTCTATGGCTGCAGGAATTTGATCCTCTAATTCCTTAACGTCATCTTCTAATGAGTTGGATAATTCTGATATTCCTTCGCTTTTTACTATTTCCTTATTTTCAGAATCGGTTTCCCGTGTTGGGATACAGTTTTGAGCTTTATTAAAACCTGCATGGTCATATTTAGTATTTTTTGGTTGTTTGTGGATCTATTCTTTCCGATGCCGATACAATAATTTCGGTGGCATCAAGAAGAGTGACTTTGAATGGTATTATATTGTTGTCCATATGATTAATAATTTTAAATGAAATACCAACATCTTTCTATAATGACCATTTATGTATTTTATTATGCTTTGATCTATTGGTTGCAAAACTGAAAACTGATGTGTGTTTGGAAGTAAAAATGCAAGTTAAATGTTTTGAAGATGGGCAGTTATCAACTAGCAAAAGAATTTGTTTTCTTGAATGTTTTCCCAAGCATTAATCGCTTTTTTAAAGAGGTCAGAAGTCATCCATTCTCTCTTTTTGGGTTCATAAACAACCAGTAATTGTTCTATATTCTTGAAACACCAGAGTTTCTCTGACTTTCCTATCATAAGTAATTTGCTTTTCACACTTGCACACAGTTTTCACACAGTTTTCATAGTTTTCCTCATTCACACTTTTTAGTTTTCAATTTTAAAGCTCCATCGGACATGAGCGGAGAAAATTGTTTGCTCATGATTTATGATCATGCTGTTCAAAAAATAAAAAAAATATGCTCTTTAAGCATTTACTATAAGTTTTGATTATCTTTTATGCGCTATGCTCTCAATTTTGCTATAATTATTTTTTCAATAATGTTTTTGCAACAATCAGTGTTTTGCTAAAACTGTATACTAAATAATATATATGTATATACTAGCTTCTTCCCGGCGCGCGTTGCTGCATCCAGCAATTAAATCGCAACATAATAATTATATTCGGAACTTTTCTTAGGCCCATAGTTTGACACCACTATAATTTTCAACTACGCGTTACAGTTTCCCAATAGAAGGTGATCACTAAATAGTTACTCCATTTTGAGTTTGTCGAACTCCATTCGATTATACAAATTTAAATTGTATACCCCCTTATATAATGCCATCCCAGTTTTCTAGTAGATGGGCATTGCCCAGTTTTAATACAGTTGCCGACAGTGAGCATACAAACTAAATTACCAAAATGTAGCCAAATCGACGAAAACCATAGCAAATATAGCATTTTTATTGATTTGTGGGCAGTTAAAGGGGGGTGTGACAGAAATGTAAACAATCTCGTACTTGAAAAAAATGTACTGCCTAAATTTCAGCTCTATCGGCTCAGTAATTTTGAAGTTTCCAGCCATCACACAGACAGCGTTTTGCTTTTTGTATATATAGATTATTGGCTGTAACTTTTGATTGGTAAGAGATACTAAGATAATTTTTTCTAAAAAATTAATTTTCTAGCTTGTATATTTTTTTCAAAAATATAAAAATACAATATTGGAAAAAAAATGTTGTTCGAAAAAATCTAGGGGTAGGCATTGCTTTTTGAATCACAAAAATGGTTTTTAATTTTTGCGTAAAATTGAAATAACTTTTGCTTATAAATGTTACAGCTTTTAAATAGAGTTGAAAATTTGTGAATTTGAATTTAAATTATTTTTACAACAAAAACAAAATTTGAGCCTTTTTTTGAGGAAAACTCCAAAATTTCAGACCTTTTTTGAAAAAAATACTTAAAATATATATACTCAACTAACGGTATTTTTGCAATAGGGTTTTTATAGTACTTTGATGAAGCTTTAAGACAAAAAAAAAATTTAACAAAGTGTATAAAAAAGTAGCGGAGATATTTGAGTCGAAAGTCACAAAATTAAATTTCTGATTGTGTTTTTCTCATTTTTGAGCTCGATGTTGCATTAAATGTATCGTTGTAGTAAACATTTTCATAGTTTTCAAGATATTTTCATGTTTTTGATGTCAAAATAGCGGACTTTTTTTAATTTGACTAAATTTAAGAAATATTTTATATTTTGTAAATATTTGCATATGTACCCTAAGAAAAGAACTAAAAAATATGCGATTTTGTAAAAAATTTGTACTACAGCACCATCTGGTGTCCAAGATGGTTCAAAGAAGATACTATCAAAAATCTCATCGTAACTGAAAACTACTATATACCAATTTTTATTCTAATCACATGAGCGGTTTGGGAGTTTTAGGTGATTTTGCAAAAAATTTGTACTACAGCGCCCATTGGTGTTCAAGATAGGTCAAAAAAGATTGCAGCAAAACACTACACGTAAATTAGAACCACTGTATACCACTTTTCATTTTAATCGCATAAACGGTTTGTGAGTTTTATGCAGTTTTGTAAAAAATTTGTACTACAGCGCCTTCTGGTGTTCAAGGAGGATTAAAATTAATAGCCCACAAACACGCACCGTATCAAAAGCTTCTATACACAAATTTTCATGCTAATCGGATGAGTAGTTTAGGAGTCTATTGCATAGTTGCATACGACATTTAGTTCCAAAGCAATTCGATATCATAAATTTGACCTGTGTGGCCAAATTCCCCCTTGTCTAATGTTCGCTCAAATATATAATAACTACCTCTTGGGCCCATAGCATCTACATATCAAGTTTCACTATGAAAACATGTACAACTCAGGAATAATAATGATTTCTAAAAAGTGGGCGTATATATAGTTAAACCACGCCCAGTTTTAGTATAGTTGCCGACAGTAACCACACGAACTTGTTTACCAAATTTTATTCTAATATGACCAAACCCATCTTAAATAGCGTTTTTATTGATTTGTAGGTGGTAAAGGGGTATGGAAAAAAAGGGGTATGGAAAATTTTTACTATGCCTATATTTTTCGCGCAAATGCAAACTAAAGTGAGACTTGCCAAATTCTTCCAATATTCCATTTATTTCCAATTTCCCCTGCAAATATTTCCCCATATACACCATATGTGCGCACCTGTATTTTTTCACAGCTGTATTGTTGATAAGTTTACTAACATGCCTGTAATTCATGAACCAATACACATACAAAGACCATTTATAAAAAAAAACCTTCGTATTGACGTCACCTTTCATGGGAAATTTCCAGAAACAAAATCGGTTAACGCATTACAGAGAACATAAATTTCATACACAATGCAACTTATTTTTATATATATAGATAATGGATAATATTGATATTATCGATATTGTAGACAATTTTTCTTTATGTAAAAAACTTTTGTAGACTATTACAAACATTTAAAAAAAAAAATCAGCGCAGGCGTTCTGCGATTTTTAGATATATATATCAAAACAGTGGGCGCAAAAGGGGGCGTGGTCAATTTTTCTTTCATTAAACACTTAAATTGGATTACTACGAACATTTGAAAAAAATTATCCAAATCGGTCCAGCCGTTTTCCGATTTTAGATAAATAAAAAAAAGTGGGCGCAAAAGTGGGCGTGGTCAATTTTCCTTTCCTTAAAAACCTAACTTGGACTAAAACGAACATTTTAAAAAAAAAATTATCCAAATCGGTCTAGCCGTTCTGAAGTGATGCGATTTCAACCAAACGTACGCTTCTTTTTATATATATAGAAGTACACAAGTATTGTGGCGTCCGTGGCGTAGTTGGTTAAAGTACGTGGCCGCTATGTCAACGAACCTGGATTATTTGAATTAAAATAATTTTTCTGTACGGCCGCCACCTCTCTGCAGACAATGGCAAACCTCAGAGAGAAATCAAAATGCCATGTAAAGCTTCTTGAGAACAAGAACATTCCGTTCATTGCCGTTCGGAGTCGGCGTTAAATCTGTAGAATTGTGTACAAACTTTTAATAACACGCACAACACAATTGATCAGAAGAAGCTAGGTCAAAGTCCTTTCAAGGGCTGAAATGACCAGTTATTTCTTGATTTATTTTTTTTATATAATTACATATATGTATAAAATAATTGATTGATTTTAAGCATACCAACAAAATGCACAATTGACAAAAACGCCCAAGCTGGTCTTGAAATAATTTTTCAGCACATTGCACTAAAGAATTGTATTTATATTATGAAATAGCCACACAGGCCTTGAATTATTTGTCCAGAGCACTGCACTGGTACTCATGTGTCGGTTTTTCTTTTTTTCCGCTTTTTTGGCAATAATTAGATTGCTTTGTTGTTTTGTATTTTGCTGTTATGCTTTGTAAAGAGTGATTTTTTGGCAACTTTCTTTTTGGCAACTTTGTTTTTGGCAGCACAGCTGTTGTCGTGTAACATATTACTGTTAAGCATGTTCAATTTGATCTATAATTTCACCATGAATCGACTTACAAACGAACAACGTTTGCAGATTATTGAATTTTATTATCAAAATTCATGCTGGGTTAAGTAAGTGCTTCGTGCACGTCTTCCATTTTATGATCAGTTTGGGAGACCTTCGGATGGTTGGAGGCAGCTTTTCGGAATCTTGTGACTAAATTTCGCACCAAATTTACATTACTGGAGATTAAACCACCAACACGCACACGTAGAGTGCGGACAGATTAAAATATCGTAGCTGTATTCGCCAGTGTTGTTGTTGACCATGAATTATCGATTCGGCGCCGTTCGCAGCAATTGGGCCTCTCTTACTTTACTACGTGGAAAACTGGGTGCGGAAGGATTTGGGTGTAATACCTTTGAAAATACCTTAAGGTCTTTAAGTGGTAGGTTAAATTTTGGTGAATGATGGTTTCAGTCTGTAGCTCACGGATTGCTTGCATAACATCGGTCCTTCACGGTTCCTCACAAAAAAAAAAAAGAAGTCGAATGAGAACAAGACGGATGATAACACGATTTGGGAATTTGGTCCGCAAAAGATCGATTGTTGCATGGGCTGTGTGGCATTACGCGAATTAATTTTATTATAAATAAAATTAAATTTTTTTAAGAAGTTCAACTGCTCTTCTTTATTCTGAATTATCAACTGGCTCTTACTTAAAATATAATTTGCTCACAAGCTGAGCTTTACATGTCTTTTTCTTAGCTATACATTTATATTATTTTTCAGTTGCCTGCACAAACGCTGACGCTGCATATAATCATATCAGACATACAGTGTGTGTATGTCAGTATGCTAACTTTTGTTTATTGTTTATATTTGAGCAGCTACCAGCAGAAATGCTGACACTGAATACTAGAATATCATACATATACTATCTATACTATTATATAAAATGAAAGTGAAAATTTTTTGTGTCCGCAAAACTCCAGAAGTACTGGTCCGATTTTTATTAAATAAGTTTTAAAATATCACATTTTTGCTACAAAAGGTTCATTGGGTATTTTCTTTACGAAATTTCAATAATAAGTCTCTTTAATTAAAGTGTTCAGTTTTTTAAAAAATCATCCGCAATGCCATGCATTGCTTGATCGTTAGCTTTTCATGCGTTTGTGCTGCGAGAGCCTCAATAAACTGCATGTTGCTCTCTACTATACTCTTTTTGTTCTCAGCAAGCATACATACTTTGCTGCGCTTAAAGCTAATTGGATCAAAGTACATTCTAATATGTTCAAAGTAGTTTTGATGTGGAGAATTAATCTAACACAGTTTTGTTAAAAGGGGATTCACTGACCACCTTTAGCATGTTGAGCATTTTTTTGATGAGAATGAGATTCAATCCGACTTGATGTATGTATGTATGCACGTATGTTTATTTGTTTCCCTGCATGCAACTTTTCTACACATGTTTTGACGGTGGTTTTCCTGTAATTTATAAATGAACAAATGGAACAAATGGCTGACCTTTTACTTAATAGAATTGACATTGTGTGATTCAATAAGTTTTTTTATAAATAAACAAGAGAACTGGGACGGGCATAGGATAAGGGGTTATGGCTTCGACCATACAAGTCAAATTTTTGATATTGAATAGTTTTGGAACTAAACGTCGCATGACAATAAAACTCTGTATGGAGTTACTAATTGCCAAAGTCTTTCTACTGGAAAACCGGTTTGTGCATTGGAAAAGGGGGTGTGGCCCGATTCTCTATACAGAATAGCTATGGAAGCTTAAATCACAGGACATTGAAACTCATAATGGAATTGTCACCTGGGAGTGATGTTCTGCTACTGGGAAACTGTAACGGGCAGTGGAACATGAGCGTGGTATCAGACTAAGGGATTAATATAAGTTTTGAATTTACTTATCGTTTCCAATATACTTGCTGGGTGCAGCAACGCGCGCCGGGTATCGCTAGTATATATATATTTATGTTAGTATGCTAACTCGCGCCATCCTCCATGAAACAGAAGTTGTCCAAATTCATGTCTCCAATCTCAGTAAAAAAAGTCGGTTGGCTCTGTAACGCCCACCGTTGACCGAAACGTTGTTTCTAGCCTCGTGAATTGAGTCTTACTTTTTCGGCTACAGCAGCCACATTCTCGTCTGTGCGCTCTATATCAATTTGAAGAAGAAAAAAATTCACCAAGACAATGCACCGTGTCACAAATCGATGAAAACGATGGCGAAAATCCACGAATTGCTTCCTCATTCACCTTATTCGCCAGATTTGGCCCCACAGTGACTACTGGCTCTTTGCTAACCTCAAAAAATGCTTGTCGGCAAAAGATTTGGCTCCAATGAAGAAGTGATGGCTGGAACTGAAGCGTATTTTGAGGCGAAGCACAAATCGTTCTACAAAACCGGTATTGAAAAGTTAGAAAAGCGGTGGAATAAATGTATTGCTTTTGAAGGAACATCTGTTGATGAATAAAGAAGAATATTTTCAAAACAAAGTTTTTTTATTACTTAGTCTCTTAGTGTTAAAGACCAAAAAATATTAAAATTGAAAACATAATATTGGAAGCCCAAAAGGAGATAAAAAAAATAAAATGAAGAAAATTTAGACAAAAATAAAATTCAAAAGCAAAAAGTCCATAAATGTTTCTGACATGCACATTAGAGTGGGTCGGCCTCCATAAAAAAAAAGTTTGAAAAAACCACCCCCTATTTCAAAGCTGACCTCGAATGGATTCCAAAATAAAAAACAAAATTTTTTTTGGACCATTGGAAAAACAGCCGAAATGGTCTTTTTTTCTATAACTTGAGCATAACATATCCGATCTTAAAAATTAATATGTCATTTAAACGTGCTTTACGAGTACTACATTTTCTCTTCAGAACATTTTTTCTTCCAAGGTCATATTTGACTAGTAAACCTCGTTAGCCCGATTTACCCCCCCCCCCCTAAAATTGATTTTTTTTCTCTCATTAAATTAAAGTCCTTAAAATTTGTTTACATTTTGTCTAAAAAATTATTCAATAACTTTAAAAACAAAGAAGTTATAATAGTTCAAATATTTCGTACAATGCTTTATTCATTATGTATGAATTACTTTTTTTTTAATTCAAACAAAATTAAAAATTAACTGAAGTATTTTTAAGAATTAGCTATATAATGAAATTAAAATAAAATATTTTTCTTAAGATATTTAGGTATAATAATAGTTAATAACGTTATTCAAACAAAATTGCCCACGAATCGTGACAATATATTCAAGTTTCCCAAAAAATTATAAACTAAATAATTATAGTATCCAAAAGTTTAAAAATTCTTTATGATCTGTGGCAGCGTGCTAACATTCCGATTGTGGTAGTTTATTAAGTCTTATTTGTTTAAAAGAAGACATAAGAATCTGATAACTCCAAATGTGTGCTATTTAAGCCTATAGGGTAAAATAAGGTAATATCGTGATAATTTTTAAATTAGCTATAATGAATGCTGCTCTGATTTTTCATACTCATCTAATCGAATGGCATGTTCAGGGTCAGTTATCATTGCCAACAATACATTTTCTGCAGTAGTAAACATTGTTTTCTATTGTTGGGCGGATGATTAGTTGCACAACAGTAGGTAACTGGCGGATTCAGCATATGTAATTAAAAACATGCCGACTTCCATGAATAGCATGTGGCTGACTCTTCATAAGAAACCAGAATGGTGCATATACTTTGACAATGAACTCTACGAGCTGGCGTAATTTTACAGAAGGAGAACTTTTTGTAACGTAAAGTCAAAGTATCCTTGACGCGGTTGTCAACCGAGCTATGCTTACAGTGCCAGGTTTCTTACTACTTAATCCATCACCGCACTCACCATTATTTACAGCAATAACCATGTCAATTTTATTTGAATTAAAAAAAAAAGTAATTCATACATAATGAAAAAAGCATTGTACCAAATATTTGAACCATTATAACTTCTTTGTTTTTAAATATATTGAATAATTTTTTAGACAAAATGTAAACAAATTCTTGGGACTTTAATTTTATGAGAAAAAAAAGCAATTTTAGGGGGAGGGGGGGGTTAATCGGGCTAACGAGGTTTACTAGTCAAATATGACCTTGGAAGAAAAAATGTTCTGAAGAGAAAACGTTCTACTCGTAAAGCACTTTTAAACGACATATCATTTTGACGTGACGAAGTTACGTTGTACTGCTCTAGTTTCCAAAAAAGTTGAAAAATTATTTTTTTAAAAATTCATCTGCGTTTCATTGAATTGTTACTCGCTGGGTATAAGAGCTATGATTAAAAAAATAGTATGACCATAAAGGTTAATTCTTTGATTATATTAAAAAAACAAAAAAAAAATTTAATACGGCATAGGGACGTAGTGGGAGATGCGTAAGCAACGCAACTGAAAATTTGTTACATGGAATTATTACTCGCTGAGTATTAGTGCTAGGATTAAAAATACGATACGCCAATAAAGGCCTACTTGAAGCCCTCACAACAAAATTAGACAAAAAATTTCGGCTGTTTTTCCAATGGTCCAAAAAAATTTTTGTTTTTTATTTTGGAATCCATTCGAGGTCAACTTTGAAATAGGGGGTGGTTCTTTCAAACCTTTTTTTTCGACTCACTCTAATGCACATATCAGAAAACGAAAGATTTTCATTAAAATATTATTAAAAACAAAGGGTACTAACGGGTTATAACTAAAAATCTGCACTAATTTGCATTGGTTGTAGTTTAACAAGGTTGGGTTTGCCACGAAGGCATTGCGTAATTAAATGATTTATTGCATCATCTTTTTATCATATGATTCATGGCAGCGTACTTGTTTCTCTTGTCTTTATAATGCCTTCAAAGCAGCAACATCTCCGCGAGCGTATTGTAAATTTTTACCAACAATATTTAGAGAAGGGAAAAAAAGTCACATGCGGACATTTTATGGCGGAGGGCGTGGTAAAAAGGGCGATATATTCTATCCTGAGTATACTTAAAATTAATAGGCAACCTCATCCCGAAAGAAAACCGATTATTATGACTAAAAAAAAACTATGACAAGCAACAACAGAAAGAAACAACGAAAAGTTTCAAAAATTAAGAGAAGAACAAATACAACAACTCAACATAAACAATAAAAACAACAATTGGTTCTTGAACAAAACAGACACAATCATACCGAACGAAGTGCAGTGGCTACTCGCTCACGGACCGAAGTTCGCACTACCATTGACTAGGCAACAATTCCCTTTATTTAACCTCATCGCAGAAGGAGAGGACTGCATACGAACGCTTAACGATAAAGAAGATCAAGACACAGCAAGAATAAGATTAACAACACTCATAGAAAGACATTTAAGAGTAACACAACCAACAGTAAGAGACAAATATATAACAAATCTTACAAAAACAACCAAAGAATTTTTAAAACAAAACAATAACATCATCATAGTGGAAGCCGACAAAGGAAATAAGACGGTAGCGATGAACAAGAAAGACTACGAACAGGGAATGCGTGCAATTCTGAGAGACGGTTGGACATACAAAGCTCTAAGACAAGACCCTACAACAACTCTTCAACAAAAAAACAACTCATTCGTCGAAAAACTATTTAACAAAGAATTAATAACATTACATGAAAAACATCAACTAATAACATATAATGCTACAACACCACGTATTTACGGTCTCCCAAAGATTCACAAAGAAAATATGCCCCTAAGGCCAATCTGCTCGTCGATTAATTCGCCTTCATATCGCTTATGCAGATACGTGTCGGACATATTAAAGAACTTGACGAGAGACTCTAAATATAACATCAAAGACGCGAAAGAGTTCAAGAACAAAATAAACAATAGCTACATATATGACGATGAACTAATGGTCTCTTTTGACGTTGTGTCGCTCTTCCCGAGTATTCCAGTGGATTTTGCCATAAAAACAATTGACAATAAATGGGACACAGTAGCCAAACATACAAAAATACCAAAACAATTATTTATGGACATACTAAGATTCTGTCTTAAAGAAAATAATTATTTTAAGTACGACAGCAAAATGTATACACAATTAAAAGGAATGCCCATGGGATCCCCAATATCACCTATAATTGCGGATATTGTCATGGAAGAAATTTTGGACAAATTTTTGGACAAAAATGAACAAAAACCAAGATTATTGACAAAATATGTGGACGATATTTTTTGTATTCTAAAAACAGATGCCGTGGTAACAACCTTAAATAACTTAAACACCATACACAGACACATAAAATTCACAAAAGAAGAAGAAAATGAAGGACAAATTTCGTATCTAGACGCCAAAATAACAAGAAACGACAATATAATGAAAACGGATTGGCATCAGAAACACACAGCATCAGGACGACTTATAAATTTTCACTCAAAACACCCGAAAAAAACAATACTTAACACGGCAAAAAAAATTTTATCAACAGAGTATTAGATATCAGTGACGAAATTTACCACAAAAACAATAAACACAAAATTATAAACATATTAATCAAAAACGACTTTCCAAAACAAACAATTCACAGGTTACTCAAAGAAGTTGGTAAACAACAAAACCACGATAAAGAACCAAAAAGATACAAAGGAGTCACATATGTAGAAAGCTTTACGGAAAACCTCAAAAAAACAGACATATACAACAAAAATCTTTACCAACTTGCTCCAAAATCTTACAACACATTAAAAAACATTTTCAGCAACACAAAATCAAAAATTGAGGATATGGACAAATCTAATTTAATCTATAAAATTACATGAAAAGGAGACGGAGACAACTTATGCGGACAAGTATATGTTGGAACGACAAAATCAAAATTAAGGACAAGAATATCAGCGCACAAATCAGACCTAAAAAACAAGAAGGACAACAATACGGCACTTGCAGCCCACTGTCTGCAGCGAGGACACACTCCGAATTGGGAAGGCACAAGAATTCTGCAACAAGAACATAATTACAAACAAAGATACACAATAGAAATGCTACATATACTCAACACTCCCACCCAAAAAAGACTCAACTACAAAACGGACACCGATAACTGCGCTCATATTTACAAAAATCTTATTAGACACAAAATTAGTTGACATTAAGATCTCTAGCCATTCTAAGCCACACAAAGTAATTCTTTGTGCTAGTTTTTTAGGGGTAATTAATTATTTCATTGTGATTGTAGTTTTATTTATTCATTTGTCATTATAAATTGTTTCCTGATTTGTGATAAATGTTTTTATATTTTTGTATAGTTCCCTGAAGATGGTTAACATTTTTAACCGAAATATTGGAAAAATTAAAATAAACAAAAAACTAAAAACTTCGTTTTTTAATTTTTATACGGCCAAAGCCTACAATATTAAATTTACAAAATCACTCAAAAAGGCCGACAACAACAATAACTTAACAATATGGAAGGCACGCCAGCAGGTTCACAAGAACCAATTTACAAAAAACTAAAACAAAAATATGGAAACAACATGGTTAAAATCATAAACAGGCACAGAAGGATTAGCAAGGTACTCAGCAATTTAAATTGTTCAATCGATTTTTTAGTAAAATGCAGGAAGCATCAAATAATTCCTAAGTTTATTAAAAACACAACAATGAATGTTTACGAAATATTTCACAATAAGCCACCGCTGGACATAACTAAAACATTAGAAAAACAAACACGAAAATTTCAGCAAAAGATTTTAAACCTACTCATTACATATAAACACAAAACATTGAAAAAGAATAGACGACAAAAGAACGAACTAGAAGACTCCATAACAAAAAAAGTGGGTAACACAGACGCCGAAATTATTCGCCTAAGCAATGCAACAATAACAACATTAGAAACGCAAGCAACAACAGAAAGAAACAACGAAAAGTTTCAAAAATTAAGAGAAGAACAAATACAACAACTCAACATAAACAATAAAAACAACAATTGGTTCTTGAACAAAACAGACACAATCATACCGAACGAAGTGCAGTGGCTACTCGCTCACGGACCGAAGTTCGCACTACCATTGACTAGGCAACAATTCCCTTTATTTAACCTCATCGCAGAAGGAGAGGACTGCATACGAACGCTTAACGATAAAGAAGATCAAGACACAGCAAGAATAAGATTAACAACACTCATAGAAAGACATTTAAGAGTAACACAACCAACAGTAAGAGACAAATATATAACAAATCTTACAAAAACAACCAAAGAATTTTTAAAACAAAACAATAACATCATCATAGTGGAAGCCGACAAAGGAAATAAGACGGTAGCGATGAACAAGAAAGACTACGAACAGGGAATGCGTGCAATTCTGAGAGACGGTTGGACATACAAAGCTCTAAGACAAGACCCTACAACAACTCTTCAACAAAAAAACAACTCATTCGTCGAAAAACTATTTAACAAAGAATTAATAACATTACATGAAAAACATCAACTAATAACATATAATGCTACAACACCACGTATTTACGGTCTCCCAAAGATTCACAAAGAAAATATGCCCCTAAGGCCAATCTGCTCGTCGATTAATTCGCCTTCATATCGCTTATGCAGATACGTGTCGGACATATTAAAGAACTTGACGAGAGACTCTAAATATAACATCAAAGACGCGAAAGAGTTCAAGAACAAAATAAACAATAGCTACATATATGACGATGAACTAATGGTCTCTTTTGACGTTGTGTCGCTCTTCCCGAGTATTCCAGTGGATTTTGCCATAAAAACAATTGACAATAAATGGGACACAGTAGCCAAACATACAAAAATACCAAAACAATTATTTATGGACATACTAAGATTCTGTCTTAAAGAAAATAATTATTTTAAGTACGACAGCAAAATGTATACACAATTAAAAGGAATGCCCATGGGATCCCCAATATCACCTATAATTGCGGATATTGTCATGGAAGAAATTTTGGACAAATTTTTGGACAAAAATGAACAAAAACCAAGATTATTGACAAAATATGTGGACGATATTTTTTGTATTCTAAAAACAGATGCCGTGGTAACAACCTTAAATAACTTAAACACCATACACAGACACATAAAATTCACAAAAGAAGAAGAAAATGAAGGACAAATTTCGTATCTAGACGCCAAAATAACAAGAAACGACAATATAATGAAAACGGATTGGCATCAGAAACACACAGCATCAGGACGACTTATAAATTTTCACTCAAAACACCCGAAAAAAACAATACTTAACACGGCAAAAAATTTTATCAACAGAGTATTAGATATCAGTGACGAAATTTACCACAAAAACAATAAACACAAAATTATAAACATATTAATCAAAAACGACTTTCCAAAACAAACAATTCACAGGTTACTCAAAGAAGTTGGTAAACAACAAAACCACGATAAAGAACCAAAAAGATACAAAGGAGTCACATATGTAGAAAGCTTTACGGAAAACCTCAAAAAAACAGACATATACAACAAAAATCTTTACCAACTTGCTCCAAAATCTTACAACACATTAAAAAACATTTTCAGCAACACAAAATCAAAAATTGAGGATATGGACAAATCTAATTTAATCTATAAAATTACATGTAAAGGAGACGGAGACAACTTATGCGGACAAGTATATGTTGGAACGACAAAATCAAAATTAAGGACAAGAATATCAGCGCACAAATCAGACCTAAAAAACAAGAAGGACAACAATACGGCACTTGCAGCCCACTGTCTGCAGCGAGGACACACTCCGAATTGGGAAGGCACAAGAATTCTGCAACAAGAACATAATTACAAACAAAGATACACAATAGAAATGCTACATATACTCAACACTCCCACCCAAAAAAGACTCAACTACAAAACGGACACCGATAACTGCGCTCATATTTACAAAAATCTTATTAGACACAAAATTAGTTGACATTAAGATCTCTAGCCATTCTAAGCCACACAAAGTAATTCTTTGTGCTAGTTTTTTAGGGGTAATTAATTATTTCATTGTGATTGTAGTTTTATTTATTCATTTGTCATTATAAATTGTTTCCTGATTTGTGATAAATGTTTTTATATTTTTGTATAGTTCCCTGAAGATGGTTAACATTTTTAACCGAAATATTGGAAAAATTAAAATAAACAAAAAACTAAAAACTTCGTTTTTTAATTTTTATACGGCCAAAGCCTACAATATTAAATTTACAAAATCACTCAAAAAGGCCGACAACAACAATAACTTAACAATATGGAAGGCACGCCAGCAGGTTCACAAGAACCAATTTACAAAAAACTAAAACAAAAATATGGAAACAACATGGTTAAAATCATAAACAGGCACAGAAGGATTAGCAAGGTACTCAGCAATTTAAATTGTTCAATCGATTTTTTAGTAAAATGCAGGAAGCATCAAATAATTCCTAAGTTTATTAAAAACACAACAATGAATGTTTACGAAATATTTCACAATAAGCCACCGCTGGACATAACTAAAACATTAGAAAAACAAACACGAAAATTTCAGCAAAAGATTTTAAACCTACTCATCACATATAAACACAAAACATTGAAAAAGAATAGACGACAAAAGAACGAACTAGAAGACTCCATAACAAAAAAAGTGGGTAACACAGACGCCGAAATTATTCGCCTAAGCAATGCAACAATAACAACATTAGAAACGCAAGCAACAACAGAAAGAAACAACGAAAAGTTTCAAAAATTAAGAGAAGAACAAATACAACAACTCAACATAAACAATAAAAACAACAATTGGTTCTTGAACAAAACAGACACAATCATACCGAACGAAGTGCAGTGGCTACTCGCTCACGGACCGAAGTTCGCACTACCATTGACTAGGCAACAATTCCCTTTATTTAACCTCATCGCAGAAGGAGAGGACTGCATACGAACGCTTAACGATAAAGAAGATCAAGACACAGCAAGAATAAGATTAACAACACTCATAGAAAGACATTTAAGAGTAACACAACCAACAGTAAGAGACAAATATATAACAAATCTTACAAAAACAACCAAAGAATTTTTAAAACAAAACAATAACATCATCATAGTGGAAGCCGACAAAGGAAATAAGACGGTAGCGATGAACAAGAAAGACTACGAACAGGGAATGCGTGCAATTCTGAGAGACGGTTGGACATACAAAGCTCTAAGACAAGACCCTACAACAACTCTTCAACAAAAAAACAACTCATTCGTCGAAAAACTATTTAACAAAGAATTAATAACATTACATGAAAAACATCAACTAATAACATATAATGCTACAACACCACGTATTTACGGTCTCCCAAAGATTCACAAAGAAAATATGCCCCTAAGGCCAATCTGCTCGTCGATTAATTCGCCTTCATATCGCTTATGCAGATACGTGTCGGACATATTAAAGAACTTGACGAGAGACTCTAAATATAACATCAAAGACGCGAAAGAGTTCAAGAACAAAATAAACAATAGCTACATATATGACGATGAACTAATGGTCTCTTTTGACGTTGTGTCGCTCTTCCCGAGTATTCCAGTGGATTTTGCCATAAAAACAATTGACAATAAATGGGACACAGTAGCCAAACATACAAAAATACCAAAACAATTATTTATGGACATACTAAGATTCTGTCTTAAAGAAAATAATTATTTTAAGTACGACAGCAAAATGTATACACAATTAAAAGGAATGCCCATGGGATCCCCAATATCACCTATAATTGCGGATATTGTCATGGAAGAAATTTTGGACAAATTTTTGGACAAAAATGAACAAAAACCAAGATTATTGACAAAATATGTGGACGATATTTTTTGTATTCTAAAAACAGATGCCGTGGTAACAACCTTAAATAACTTAAACACCATACACAGACACATAAAATTCACAAAAGAAGAAGAAAATGAAGGACAAATTTCGTATCTAGACGCCAAAATAACAAGAAACGACAATATAATGAAAACGGATTGGCATCAGAAACACACAGCATCAGGACGACTTATAAATTTTCACTCAAAACACCCGAAAAAAACAATACTTAACACGGCAAAAAATTTTATCAACAGAGTATTAGATATCAGTGACGAAATTTACCACAAAAACAATAAACACAAAATTATAAACATATTAATCAAAAACGACTTTCCAAAACAAACAATTCACAGGTTACTCAAAGAAGTTGGTAAACAACAAAACCACGATAAAGAACCAAAAAGATACAAAGGAGTCACATATGTAGAAAGCTTTACGGAAAACCTCAAAAAAACAGACATATACAACAAAAATCTTTACCAACTTGCTCCAAAATCTTACAACACATTAAAAAACATTTTCAGCAACACAAAATCAAAAATTGAGGATATGGACAAATCTAATTTAATCTATAAAATTACATGTAAAGGAGACGGAGACAACTTATGCGGACAAGTATATGTTGGAACGACAAAATCAAAATTAAGGACAAGAATATCAGCGCACAAATCAGACCTAAAAAACAAGAAGGACAACAATACGGCACTTGCAGCCCACTGTCTGCAGCGAGGACACACTCCGAATTGGGAAGGCACAAGAATTCTGCAACAAGAACATAATTACAAACAAAGATACACAATAGAAATGCTACATATACTCAACACTCCCACCCAAAAAAGACTCAACTACAAAACGGACACCGATAACTGCGCTCATATTTACAAAAATCTTATTAGACACAAAATTAGTTGACATTAAGATCTCTAGCCATTCTAAGCCACACAAAGTAATTCTTTGTGCTAGTTTTTTAGGGGTAATTAATTATTTCATTGTGATTGTAGTTTTATTTATTCATTTGTCATTATAAATTGTTTCCTGATTTGTGATAAATGTTTTTATATTTTTGTATAGTTCCCTGAAGATGGTTAACATTTTTAACCGAAATATTGGAAAAATTAAAATAAACAAAAAACTAAAAACTTCGTTTTTTAATTTTTATACGGCCAAAGCCTACAATATTAAATTTACAAAATCACTCAAAAAGGCCGACAACAACAATAACTAAAAAAAAACATTAAAGAGCTTTTAACAACAAAGATGGCAAAGTCGAAATGAAACCGTTCGAAAACTAAAATACTCGCAGCCATAAAACATTAAAATTACTCAAAATTAAAGTCAAAAAGAACCAGCGGTCTCTAGAGTACCATGAAGAGCAGATTCATTAAGTTAAATTTCAATTTCAATGTTAGAGGATAAAATTCTAAGGTTGACGTATTTTTTAATATGTGCTCAATCGAATGTTTAGGGTTTCAAAATGGCGTTTCAAAATCGGCAAAAATTTGGTTTTTTTACCATAACTCTGCTATTTACCATAGAAACACATACGTAGTCATCAAAATAAAAAATGCTGCGCATATTCACTGCTACCAACATACAAACTCAAAATTTATTGATTTATTTAAAATGACACTGTAAGTGAAAGTGAGACAAAACAATTCATAATTTGAAACAATGCTGCTTCGCCAATAGTTGTATATGTAGCCTACTGTCTAGAACAAATCTGCACATCTATTTTGTCTGCAGCGCTGCGCGCAGATTACTAACAGTTCTGCGCGCAGAAACGCTGCACATGTGTTTTTAGCATAAATATAATAAAAATTGTTCTCAAAAGTAAGCAACAGTACAGCCAACACAACATCATTGAAAAAATATTACATTTTTCCGATCTGATTTTTTGAGTTCAGGTCAAAATGGAAAATATTCTGCACTTTCAGAGGGCAGAATTTTTTGCCAAGAAAAGAATTATAATGAAAGATATATAAATGTTTTTATTTCGAGGAGTCCAAATTTTTGCCCTAAAGGTCATCAATCACCCCGTTCTAGCACTTACCCACGAGAAAGTATATGGTAGCTTACCCACTATAAAAGTTCTGTGTTTGGTTTAAAAGATAAAAAAATGCAAATAAAAATTTAATTGAGGACCTTCAAGGTTTCGGGCAACGGCTCTTGATTTGATTTGACATTTATTTTTTTAATTCATGTTGTAAAATTTGAAATCTGGTAAGTACCATGGTAGAATTATATATAAGGTAGGGCCGACTTGGAGAAGAATAGATTAGAAAGCAGAGAAAAGCGGGCTAGTTGTCAAAATCAGCTGTTCATCTCGAGTTTCTTTATGTTCATGTTTCGCAGTAGATTTTAGGTTAAACTTTGTACAAGCTTTTTTTTTTAAATTTAACACTTCCGCGGCATTTTATAGATTTATTTACAATGTTTTTACAATATTTCCACTCAAATTAACACAGACCTAACACACGTGTCCGCACTATTTACAACTTGAAAACATAATATTTTCATTTTATTTGCGGTTTCTACGAACTTCGCCATTTTGACAATTAGCCTCCTTTTTTTATTCTCGCGTGAGGGCACTGAGCGACTCGGCCCTACCTTGTAATTGTACCATGGTAAGTACTAGAAACGGGTACTCGACCCCAATGTCTTTTAGAGCAAACAATTTGGACTCCTCGAAATAAAAACATTGAGATATCATTCTTGGACAAGATAGGTCTCTAAATGCCGAAGATATGAAGAAAGACTTGAACGTTCGGGGAAAAAACAATTGTTTTGTTTTCGAAATTTTCTTACAAAAATGTTTCAGATTAGATGGTGTGCAGCGTACTTTTTTTATACACTCGTACATATTCATTCATATAAAAATTCTATTGAAAATAAAAATATGTTTATTCGTTCCATAGTAACTTTTATATTTTTCAAAGATCTATATTGCAATGTTCTAGATGTATGTTTCACATCATATTTTCTTTCCAATGAGCTAAAAATGTCTAAAATCGGTTTAGATTTGACAAAATGCGAGCACTTTGTATGATAGCAAACATATACATGGCAATCAGTGTTTTATGACGAAAAAAAAAGTTAAAACTGCCGCCATTTTGCCAATTCTCAACCGATATTGATGTGGGATTCTGCACAGGAGGGACATCCCCACAAAGGGATAAAATAACAAGAAGTGGACATGCCTACTAGGGACAACACTGACTGAACGAACGGACGCTAACACTAGACGAATAGACGCGGACAGCTCGAACAAACAAAACGGACGAATGAACGGACAGTTGCCGACAAACACTCGACCGAGCGAGTTAATTAAATATATGTTTGTTTTTAAAAATAAAATGTGTTGTTGGAAAACACACATAAAATACATACATACATGTAAAACATTAATATAAATGAACTAACTAAATAAAGTGCTGAAATAATGAAAACTAAATAAAAATAATGTTTTAATCTACAATTGGGGACTCAACCGGGATTGAGACCGGTACAGTTTTAATGTAAAGTAGTGTCAGTGTCGAACAAACGCAATCGTGTTTCGAGTGTAAAACTTAATCTGAGAAAAAGAAGAAAATAAATTTACTGAAAGAGCGCATATTGAATTGCTACAAATTTATTCTCAAACTGTGCAATAGTTTTGCTACCGGGAAAAACTTTTAAGATCATTAGCGAACTAGTGAAAGTCTCGCGCGATTTAATAAAGTCGAGAAATTGAACATTTTGCTATACTTTGTTCATGGTGTGGCATAAGCAACTTTTAAAATTTTATCGAAATCGAGGCGAAATTTGTTAGCATATCACAATGAAAGAATTCATAGAAAAGTATTCAGAATAGCTGACGACGCCACAAATTGAATTTCAACGGACATTTCAGCATAATTGCTGAATTGCAGAGAAGCAGTCGTAAGTTACATATTCGTTATATGACGTAACAACGAGTCAGCAAAACATGCAAATCGAGAAAGCATCAGAAAGAAGAACAATAAGAAAAGAGCAACAAGCATGCGTAAGCACTTCAGTCCAGAGATGCGCAGAGAGAGTATCGAGTAGCGGCAGCGTAGAGAGCAGAGAGTTTAACAGCACGAGTTATTTTTAATTTTGGCAACGAGTATTTGCACAACGAGTATCAGCATAGAGAGCAGAGCGCTTAACTAAAGAAATTATTTTTAATTTGAGCAACGAGTGTTACCATAACTAGAATCAGCGTAGAGCAGAGCGCCTAACTACAGGAGTTATTTTCAATTATAGCAACGAGTGTCAGCACGGCGAGTGCCAGCGTAGAGGACAACAGAGAGCAACGGAGACGCAAGAAAAACCACCCTTTTTTCAACGTAGTGAGATATTTTTATAATTACAAATTATTTGTCAAAGCAGCTTAGGGTTTAAGATTGATTTTTTCTTTTGAATTTATTTAAAGTCAAATACGAGAAAGTAAATGTGAATTCAAAATTGAGTTATTTTATAATAATTAAATCGGTTTCATTTTAAAAATTGAGATTAAACTGAGTGAAATATTAAATGGAATTTAGGAATATGTTGAAGCTAATATATACGCTGAAAGAAAGAGTTAACAGAGTTAAAGAGTTAGTTGTTTTTTTTAAAATAACTTCAACATCAAGTTTGAGATTTTTGTAGCTGCTTAACGAGAATAAAACAATAAGATTTATTTTACTAAATAATAAATTACTTAATAATATCAACAAATGTTATCTAAGTTTTACGATTTTATTATTCAAAAATAAGATATTGACATACTTTTTAATTTACTTTTCATAACTTTATTTTTAATATTATTACTAAGAAAATGGATGTCAATAGTATTAAAAGAATGACAGTGGACGCATTGAAGGAAAAGTTAAGGGAATTAGACTTGAGCATAATTGGACGAAAGGTAGATTTACAAGATATGTAGGTTGTTACAACACTTAGAAGATAGGGGGGCAATGAGTGACAATGAATCAATAAATTCAGTGTACGCTGACCCTGCACCTGTGAATATGCGTGAGCTAAGACTTGGCGGATACGGTTGGATGGGGTGAGTTGCAAAAATATGTGTATGCAAAACAACTTTTGCGAGGAGCAGCAAAGCTATTCGTAAGAGGATTAGTGGGCATTCGAAGCTGGAGCGCACTAAAAGAATCAGTGATTGAAGAGTTTGGGAAAAAATTGTGTGCATCAGAAGTTCATAGAATTCTCAGGAATCGGCGAAAACAAGCTAGAGAAACGCTGCAAGAGTATTTGTACGCTTTGTAAGAGATAGGTAAACCAATATCACTCGACGAGTAAAGCGTAATCGAATATTTTATTGAAGGTATTCCGGATTCGAGGTCCAACAAGACAAATCTGTATCAAGCCAAGAATTTAAAAGAGCTTAAAGAAAAAATACGTGTTTATGAGAGAATCAAGGGTCCTCAGCAGGTGCAAAATAAGTCAAGTGTATCGCGAGGGTTATCAGAAAACAAGCAAGATGAGAAGAGTCAATTAAGGGTTTCAACAAAAAAGCGTTTTAAATGCTCTAAAGAGGGGCATATAGCTAGAGAGTGTCGCAGCAACGATATTACGTGTTCTAAATGTAAGGGCAAGGGTCACTATGCACATCAATGTGGTAGCAAACAAACAATGGTAGAAGTAAAACCTGAAAGGATAAATAAAATTACTGAGAGGGGAAATGGGAAAGAAAAAGGTGGAATGGTTTTAATTGACATAACTTTATATAATCATATAACTTTTCATGTGGTTAGAGAAAGTGACTTAGCATATGTAGCAATTCTGGGAAATAGTGTACTGAAGGATGTAGACATAACTATCAGAAAGGGTAGCGTAGAGTTTATAAAGAAGCCAAAGGTTTATCCTACCAGCATTGAAAACCCTTTGTTTGTGGAATTTGAGGCATTATGTTTGTCAGCAGAGTCAATATCACATACTGAAACTCCTGAAGTTGATTTATATCATTTAGAAAAATCACAGCGAAAACAAATACAATCTTTAATAAGCACCTATAGTCCCGAAAATTCAGTTAATCCTCCGATAGAAATGAAAATTCTCCTTAGAGATGATATACCGGTACGACAAGCTCCGCGACGAACTTCTTATACAGATAAATGTACCATTGAGAAACAGGTTCAAGAGTGGTTGGACAAACAAATCATTACAAAAAGTACCTCTGAGTATGCGTCACCAGTGGTACTCGTTTCAAAAAAAGATGGATCCAAGAGGTTTTGTTGCGACTACAGAAAATTAAACGAGAAAATAATAAAAGATAATTTCCCAATGACAATGATTGACGAGGTACTAGAAAGGCTGCAAGGTGCGAATGTTTTCACAACGCTTGATTTGAAGGATGGGTTCTTCCATGTCCCTATCGTGCCCGGTTCTAGAAAATACACCTCATTCGTGACCCATAATGGGCAATACGAATTCAGCTATGTACCATTTGGAATTTCGAATTCCCCTGCTGTGTTCTGTAGATATGTTCAGGCAATATTTCAAAATTTATTAAATGACGGGACTGTCGTAATATACATGGACGATATAGTGATTCCAGCAGAAAATGAGGATGAGGGCATACAAAAGTTGAAGTCTGTTTTAAGAGTAGCAAGTGAAGCTGGGTTGAATAAAAAGTGGTCGAAGTGTCAGTTTTTAATGAGGAAAATATGTTTTTTGGGATACATTATTGAAAAGGGGACCATTTTACCATCTGAAGAGAAAACTAAGGCTATTACAAATTTTCCTGTGCCGAATAACACGAAAGAACTAAAACGTTTTCTTGGTCTTACGTCATATTTTAGACGGTTTGTAGAGAATTATGCTAGGGTAGCCAAACCTCTTTCAGATTTGCTTAGGAAAAACGCTGAATTTAAAATGGATAAAGAACAACTACTGGCAATCCAAGAGTTAAAATACGCGTTAACACACGCACCGTCATTGAAACTTTTTAACCCTATGGCTTCTACCGAAATACATGCAGATGCTTCTAAATATGGGTACGGGGCTGTTTTACTACAAAAGGACTCAGAAGACCAGCATCTACACCCAGTTGAATTCATGAGCCGGAAAACTACTCCAGTTCAGGAGCGATACAGTTCATACGAACTAGAGGTCTTGGCAATAATCCAGGCAATTAAAAAATGGAAAAATTTATATTAAAGATACAAAGTTCAAGATTATAACTGACTGTATCGCATTTGCAATGACGGTCAAAAACAAGACGTACCAGATAGAATATTGAGGTGGACAATGTATTTGCAGCAATTTGATTATGTTATTGAACATAGGTCAGGGACTAGCATGAAACATGTAGACGCTTTGAGTCGTGTGTACTGCCTCTTAATAGAAGATTCATTAAAATTTCGATTGAAAGAATCGCAGGCAGAAGACCATTGGATACGAGCAGTAAAAAAAGTTTTGGAAACTGGTCCTTATGAAGATTTTTTCTTGCTGAGCGAAATATTATACAAAGATCCGGTAAAAGAACAATTAGTAGTCCCTTCTACGATGGAGGAAGAAATAAACAAAATAGCGCATAGACAGGGACATTTTGCTAGCAAAAAGACTCAAGAGCTAGTAGAGAGATCTTACTTTATTCCCGAGCTGAGTGCCAAGGTCATTAGAGTAGTAAAGGGATGCGTCGAATGTATCATAAACGATGCAAAATTGGGTAAAAAAGAAGGTATGTTGACGCTAAGGGCCAGCGAACCCTTAGGGACCTATCACGTCGATCATGTTGGCCCGCTTACAGAAACGCACAAAAAATACAACCATATTTTTGTTGTAATCGATGGATTTTCGAAATTTGTGTGGTTGTATCCAACTAAATCGACTGGTGTACAAGAAGTCATAGATAGGCTTGAGAAGCAGGCCGCAGTTTTTGGTAATCCTAGACGGATAGTATCTGATAGAGGGTCCGCGTTCACTTCAAATCTTTTTAAGGAATATTGCAATCGCGAGAATATACAACACCTGATGATCGCTACGGGAGTTCCACGTGGAAACGGACAGGTTGAGCGAATTCACAAAGTAGTATGTCCAATGCTTTCCAAAATGTGTCAAACTGACTCAGCCCACTGGTACCGTTATGTCGATAAAGTACAGCAAGTGATAAATAACACTGTTCCTCGAAGCACCGAAGTCACTCCTTTTCAGGTTCTCACAGGGTTAAACATGCGGGTAGTTGATTGTCCAGATTTACGTGAGTTTTTAATAGATGCTGCAGTAGAAGAATTAAATGCGGAGCGAGATAATCTTCAGAAAAATGCACAAGAGAATATTAATCGAATTCAAATAGAGAACCGCAAAGCATTTAATAAGAAACGTAAGCCTGAGACCGACTACAAAGTAAAAGATTTAGTAGCAATTAAAAGAACCCAGTTTGGAGCTAATTTGAAATTAAGACCAAAATATCTCGGACCGTACACTATAACTGAGAAGTTAAGACACGGAAGGTATAATGTTAAGAAGGTAGGAGACCATGAAGGACCAAACACGACCAGTACAGTAGCAGAATTTATGAAACCCTGGAGTCCAGTCATTCGGGACGAATAACCCATCAGGACGGCCGAATGTGGGATTTGGCACAGGAGGGACATCCCAACAAAGGGATAAAATAACAAGAAGTGGACATACCTACTAGGGACAACACTGACTGAACGAACGGACGCTAACACTAGACGAATAGACGCTGACAGCTCGAACAAACAAAACGGACGAATGAACGGACAGTTGCCGACAAACACTCGACCGAGCGAGTTAATTAAATTTATTGTTTTTTTGTTTTTAAAAATAAAATGTGTTGTTGGAAAACACACATAAAATACATTGTAAAACATTAATATAAATGAACTAACTAAATAAAGTGCTGGTTTTGATGGTTTTGGATTCAATGAAAGGGTATTTTTACGTGCAATGATTTTTTTAAAAAAAAAGATGTCATTCATGCAGCATTATATCATTTAAATTCATAGAAACACTAATTTTTTTATGGAATTAAAGAAATATTAAAGAATTGGCTCGCTACACGCTTCATTTTGTATTTTATCGTATTTATTTTTATGCAGCCTTATTCTACGTGAAATTATGCTGAGAAGAAGTGGAATTTGTTTTTCATTTTCAACAAGGCAAATAGCTGTAAAAATTTAATGAACGTCGTCACAACAAAATTCGAACCCTTCAACTTTAAAAACGAATTAAAAAAAATTGTGACGACATTGAGAGGTCAGACCAAGTGCGATGGACTCACAACTTAAATATTTCTATAAAGTTTGGTTGTGCTTTTTTAGTCGTCACACTGTGTTATTATTATTATTACTGTAATTATTATTATCTGAATACCGGTTGTTATAGTTATTATATAACTATATCGATTATTGTTATTGTTGTTATTTTGTTATCTATTATTATTATTATTATTTGAGTATCTATTATTAGTATTATTATTTATGTATCTATTATTATTAAAAGTTCTGCAAGTATCCGGAATACTGTTTTGTTGTCCCATATGATTAGTGTTTTTATTACTACCGCTATTATTTCTATAGAAATTTGTATTTTGATGAAAATTGCTATTTATCTTATGTCTCATGTCTTCCCTATGACTGTTTCTAAAAGAGTTTGTAACTTTGCGATGAGCGATATCAATTGCTCTTTCGTCATCTAGAAGTCTTAATCCTCAAACAGCTGACTGTTAACTTATTCCTATTCCGGCGGACTGGTTTACAGTTGTAAACCCATATATAATCCTCATTCGCAGCCTGCGCAGAACGATATGCGCAACACACGTTCATTCCATCGCAACGCGACAACAGCTGAACGCTTACCGAAGCTAACCCTCATTCGCAGCGTTGCCAGATTTGTTAACAATAACATTAAAATTAACGTAAAAAAAAAATTTTAAAAAATACAAAAAAAATGTTCAACTCTTAAATATTAAAAAACTGTTATTTGCCCTACAAGTCAATTCAAAAACTATAAACCTGTTCAAAAATCTGTAATTTACATTTTAAAATGTAAATATGGCAACGCTGGTTGTGCGCAACACAGTTCCTTCCATCGCAAGGAGACGCTGCACGCTTAGCGTTATGCGCAACAAACGTTCTATCCATCGCAAAGCAACAACTGCAACAATTGGAGCTCTGGTCGAAGCATCATAGTAGATAATTTTCTTACCGAATTGGATTTGACTCATCAGTTGGTGGACAAAAAGTTGAGTGTCGTCGGCACAATGCGCAAGAACAAACACTGTATTCCCCGAGGATATGCATTGGGCACGTGACAGAAAAATGGGCAAATCTGTGTTTGCCTTTCACCAAGACGTCACATTGGTTTCTAACTCCTAATGCCAAAAAAAATTGTCTATGTTTTGTCCTCGATGCATTCCAATAACGCCATTGATGCAAAAACTGGGAAACCAGAAATAGTTATGGAATATAACCGTACGAAAGCTGGCGTTGACACCATGGACCAAATGGTTGCCAATTATACGTGCAAGCGGAAAACGCGTCAGTGGCCATTAGCTATGTTTTTCAACATGGTGGATTTGTCGGCATTATCTGCATACGTGTTGTATTCTGAAACGCATAGGACCAATAATTACCGTCGCAGCTTCCTTATTGTCAATCGTTGGCCTCATGTTCGTAATGCGATGCTGGATATGCTGGGCACCACGAATCTTCGATGTGATTAGCCACCGCAACAGTTGCAAGTGAATGCAGGAACAGTAAGATTCAAAGAAAAGTGTGTGTTTTGCGCAACAGAGAAAAGATAACGCGTTAGCCGAAAATGATGCTCTCTTTGCGCCAAGAAGCTGTGTGATACACACTGTGTCACGATTACAAAGTTCTCGGCATGCAAATACATTTTTAAAACTTTCCTCTCATTTAAAATATCTTATATATAAAACTGACTGACGTCCGTGTGTACGCGCATAACTCAAGAAGGGGTCGTTCAATTTTTACAATTTTGAGCTTGATGGATTTGTATTGGCCAAAGGAAGGACACTATGTAGAAAAAAATATGCCACACCCTCTTTTAC
Organism: Pherbina coryleti; assembly: GCA_943735915.1. Taxonomy (NCBI): domain Eukaryota; kingdom Metazoa; phylum Arthropoda; class Insecta; order Diptera; family Sciomyzidae; genus Pherbina; species Pherbina coryleti. Next base: position 115,146,077 of record OX030949.1, read on the forward strand.
AGCCCACAAATCGATAAAAATGCTATATTTCCGACAGTTTTGGTCGTATTAGACTACAATTTGGTAATTTAGTTTGTATGCTCACTGTCGGAAACTTTACTAAAACTGGGTTGCCACACCTCCCTTTTACCGCCCACAAATAAATAAAAATTCTATATATCGGAAGATTTTTGGGGTATTATACTCAAATTTGGTAATCAATTTTGTTTGATTGCTGTCGGACACTGTACTAAAAATAGGTTGCCACACCCCCTTTCACCGCCCACAAATTAATAAAAATTCTATATATCGGAAGGTTTTGGTGATATTAGACTAAAATTTGGTAATTTAGTTTGTATGCTCACTGTCGACAACTGTACAAAAAATGGGTTGCCACACCTCCTTTTACCACCCACAAATCAATAAAAATGCTATATTTCCGAAGGTTTCGCCGTATTAGGCTACAATTTTGGAGTTTAGTTTTTATACTCACTGTCAGCAACTGTACTAAAACTGGGTTACGACGCCCCCTTTTACCGCCTACAAATCAATAAAAACTCTATATATCAGAAGATTTTGCGGGTATTATTTTTGTCAAAACTACACCATTATCTATTGAAAAAGTAGTGTACAATAACTGTACAAGAACAACAACATAGGCAAAACAAATTGCAGCTATAGCGCAGGGCAACGCACGCTTGTTGACCTACTTTTATTTATTATTAAGTTTGTTGTTTTCATTTTATATATTGTGAATTTTGCATGTTTTTTAATTGTTTACAGTATTAATACCAAATAAGCAATATTTATCATGAATTTAGGTTTTGTCATTTATTGAAGTTAATGTTAAGTAATCAATATTTAATTTGTTTAACTAAGCAATATGTTTTATATTTAAGCAGGTACAAGGAAATAATAAAGTTAGTTATTTATTTTACACTATTCATCAAGTGTCTTTTTTTAACTCTCTACATAAACAATCCAGGTTCAAGTGCCTGTGTTTGTTAAGTGTTCAATCCAGAGCAATCCAAGTTCAAGTGCTTGTGTTTGCGCCACTGGAACGAAACATTTTGGTGACCCCGACGTGATGTGATCTGAAGGATAACTGGTTCAAGTGTCAAGTATCCATCAATCCATTGATCACTTATCACACAGGCGTGATACATTTTGGTGACCCCGAATATTAAGGATACGTTATCCTTCGGCACCTTCAACAAGAAGGACACGCCACATCGATCAACACCTTCAAGGGTGCCACAAGGAGACGCCACAGCGACCGCCGCATTCAAGGGTGCTACAAGGACACGCCACAGTGACCGCCGCAATCAAAAGTGCCACAAGGACACGCCACATCGATCGCCGCAATCAAGGGTGCACAAGAACATGCCACAGCGACCGCCGCATTCAAGGGTGCCGCAAGGACACGCCACAGCGACCGCCGCAATCCAAGGTGCCACAAGCACACGCCACATCGATCGCCGCAATCAAGAGTGCCACAAGGACACACCACAGCGACCGCCGCATTCAAGGGTGCCACAAGGACACGCCACAGCGACCGCCGCAATCAAAAATAACACAAAGACACGCCACAGTGATCGTCGCAATCAAAAGTACGACTAAATAGACTAAGAGCCAGCGCACAAAAACTGTTTGGATTTAAAAAAGCTGATTTTCTGGCAATTGGTTATCGTAGTTGTGTACACACACATACTGCGGTCAGTCAAGCCAACTGTAGAACAGGCGGGTCATAGCTGCGATCAAACATGTCATTTTTTCGGTGGTAATGAAATGAATTTAAAAAAGTTGAAAATTGTTTGTACAGGTTAGAAATTGCATATAAATGACAGTTATGACAGTCAGTCAGTTTAATGTCGGAACAGAGCTGGTCAGTCAGCCCTAATATATGTACAAAAAATAGGTTACGTGGAATTTATTTGAAATACTTGAAACTTTTTGTAGGTGTACCTGATTGCATAGTAACCATAAATAAAATAGTCAGTCAACCATATTGTGGAACAACTCCCGTCAGTCAACCCAAAAACTTTGCAATTTTTCTTACTTTTCTTCAGAGCATGTCAACTCTCCCAGCTCCGAAGTGTTGTTTGATGCATCAACACTTACTGTTTTCCTGAAAAAAATGTTATATATGAAATAATCGATAATTTATATTAATATGTTACCAGTGGTGGATTTAGGTTCGATGCCGCCCTAGGCCCCTGCTGATGTGCCGCCCTTTTTTCTGTGTAAAAGTGATTGCCAAAATTATATAACATATCTAATTAGAGGATAGTTCTAATTATAATTATATCAAATTTTAATTACATCTAATTATATTTATATCTAACTAGAACTATGTACTAGTATCGCAAATTATTTAAAATTATGCAACACAAAGGTTTTTAATTTTTACCTTCTTTGGGGGGATAACGTATATGGATAGCGTATATGGATATCTATCTTACAAAGGAAAGGATTAATTTTCTTGATTCTAATTCTTGATTATAAAGCTGGATTCATTGACCACCTTCAGCAAGTTTTTATGAAAATTAAAATAATAGCTGCATTCCCATGGTCGTTGATCTAGAGCGCGGCTCTATTTTATTCACAAAGCAAAAACAAAAATTACAACCAGCTTTTTTTCTGGATCTATTTCTGACAGCCAAGTTTAAAGCATTTTTTAAAAAACTAACAAAGTTGGCTAATTTAAACTATAAAAAATAAAAATAAATAACTGGCCATTTCAGCCCTTGAAAGGACTTTGACCTAGCTTCTTATAAATTAAGCTATAAGCTATTAAGCTTTTAAGCTATATAAATTAATTTAAACTATGCTGTGTTGTATTGTGATTGGTATACAAACAGCTGTTTCAAGACAGTGGTCCAAATTGTTATATAGTTGAACTAAAGTTGTTCTATTGAGATTTGATCTGATCCAGTGCCACGGGAATGCAGCTAATGTTAACCTTTTCCGTACAGGAGTGGTTATTACAAATAAAAAATAAAAAACTAGTCAGAAATGATCTTCGACTGGTTCGAAATTAGAATACCGAAATACCCCCACGACCGAATCAAAGTACATTTAAAGTCTTAAGGAGCCAATAAAATGTTTTGTATGGGAGGTAGGCGTGGTTTTCCCTCGATTTCGTTGATTTTAATTACATATTAATTAAAGTCCACATATTAATTTTGTGGAATTCTTAGAAATTTTACCATTTTGATAAAGTCACTTTGTATTGGAGGTAGGCGGGGTTTTCATCCGACTTGGCTCATTTTCGAATTTCGCGATGATAGCTTGAAAATTACTGCTGTAATCGTGGTAATCGACAGACAGACAGACAGACAGACAGACAGACAGACAGACAGACAGACAGACAGACAGACAGACAGACAGACAGACAGACAGACAGACAGACAGACAGACAGACAGACAGACAGACAGACAGACAGACAGACAGACAGACAGACAGACAGACAGACAGACAGACAGACAGACAGACAGACAGACAGACAGACAGACAGACAGACAGACAGACAGACAGACAGACAGACAGACAGACAGACAGACAGACAGACAGACAGACAGACAGACAGACAGACAGACAGACAGACGTTTTTCAAACGTGGGGGTATAAATATGTGTATCAAACGACACTTCGGAGCTGGGAGAGTCGACATGCTCTCAAGCAAAGTAAGAAAAATTGCAAAGTTTTTGGGTTGACTGACGGGAGTTGTTCCACAATATGGTTGACTGACTATTTTATTTATGGTTACTATGCAATCAGGTACACCTACAAAAAGTTTCAAGTTTTTCAAATAAATTCCACGTAACCTATTTTTTGTACATATATTAGGGCTGACTGACCAGCTCTGTTCCGACATTAAACTGACTGACTGTCATAACTGTCATTTATATGCAATTTCTAACCTGTAGAAACAATTTTCAACTTTTTTAAGCCTTCGTAGGGCGCGCCGTGGCAAATTAGCCTCAAACTATTTTATTTGTGTTTTTCAAGTATTTACAATGTTAGCTGGCCGCTGACACTCAAGTGACTTTGTAAGTTTTGAGATGCAGCGTGGTTTACCGTTAACCGCTGGTTGCTACGATATTTCGTTTAGGTGTTATTTGTGTTTAAAAATTAGTGTCTCGTTTTTGCGGCTAAATTGCCGCGGCGCGCCTTCTCGTGTTACAAAAAAATTAAGTGTAACTTGCAAACATTTTTTGTAGTTAATTGGAAAAAAGTGTTTTGATGAAGGTGAAAATTTCTATTATTGTTTTGTGTGAGTAAAAAGTATAGGCACGTGCATAAAAACGTGTAATTTTTAATTGTGTGGGGTATAAATTTTGTTACGTTATGATATCAATAAACCATAAGTACAAAAATTACCCAAGAATATATTGATGTTTTTAAACCAACATAGAAGCGAACCAGCTGCGCAACAACAACCGAAATCAGGAGTTTGTTATATTTGTGGACCGCACAAAAATAATAGAACAAAAGTTTGTTGTAATAATTGTAATAAAAATGTCTGCAAGAAACATTGTAAGCAAATTTCGGAATGTGTTGAATGTATGAATGTGTAATGCCTCTGTTACCGATAATGAATAAGAATTAAAAAAATAAATGCTTAAAAAAATAAATTTCAAAATCAATAGAAAGCAATGGCTTGTTTTATTTAAATGGTTTTTTGCTATAAATAGGAAAAATTCCAGTTGAAACTATTTAAATTACCTTGCGGCAAATTTGCCGCGGCGCGCCCTCCTGTGTTACTTTTCAGAGCGCGCCCTCCGAAGGGTTAAATTCATTTCATTACCACCGAAAAAATGACATATTTGATCGCAGCTATAACCCGCCTGTTCTACAGTTGGCTTGACTGACCGCAGTATGTGTGTGTACACAACTACGATAACCAATTGCCAGAAAATCAGCTTTTTTAAATCCAAACAATTTTTTGTGCGCTGGCTCTCCGTCTAAAAATGCCACAAAAAATGTCAACATTCAACGCGTTATTGGAATTACAAATCAAGACTGGCGAGGAAATACAGCGGATGCTAACAAATTTCAAAAAGGATTTGGTTAGAAGAAAGTCGAACGCCGCATATTACAAAGAGCGGTTGCGTCAGCTCAACTTGGTTTGGGATAAATATGAAAAACGAGACAGCGAGTTGAGATGCAAGATCGACCAGCCAATGAATCACGAGTATTTCACAGATCACTATGATAAAATACGTAAAATAGCTGAATACCATATCGAGCTATTCAACACGGAAATCATACGATTTGAATCACAAGAGGCATCAGGACTAAATACTGGTGCTAACAAACCTGGACCCAACCATGGGTCTAGTATAGGGTGTTTTTTTTAGGGGTTGGTTTTTCGAATTGAAATAAAACACAAGAAAATCGTTTTAATGTCCATCAATTTGGCTTTATTGGAAGGATAATTTTATGCCATTAATGTTTAAATATGATTTCGGGCATGTGGCCGCCGCGGCTGGCTCGAATAAAGCCAATTCTACAGGTCCATTTTTCAACCACTTTTTCGAGCATATGGGGCCGTATGTCGGCAATAACGCCACGAATGTTGGCCTCCAAGTCCCCTAACGTTTCTGGTTTGTTGGCGTAGACGAGCGACTTCACATAGCCCCAAAGAAAATAATCCAATGGTGTCAAATCACACGATCTTGGTGGCCAATTGACAGGTCCATTCCGCGAAATTATGCGCTCATCGAATGTTTCCTTCAATAAATCGATTGTGACGTGCGCTGTGTGGCATGTAGCGCCGTCTTGTTGGAACCACAACTCATCCACATTCATGCCATCCAATTCGGGAACAAAATAGTCGGTTATCATGGCTCTATACCGGTCTCCATTAACGGTAACTGACTCTCCAGCATTATTTCGGAAGAAGTATGGCCCAATGACTCCACCAGCCCATAGAGCACACCAAACAGTCAGTTTTTGTGGATGTAATGGCGTCTCAAGGATCTCATGTGGATTCTCTTCACTCCAAATGCGGCAATTTTGCTTGTTGACGTAGCCATTCAACCAAAAATGAGACTCATCACTGAACAAAATTTTGCGATGAAAATCAGCATCGAGATCAATCTCATTTTCGGCCCATTTGCAAGCGTTGTTCTTTTGTCAACCTGTTCATGATGAAATGGCAAACCAAACTGAACATAAATGACATTAGAGTTGCCAGATTTGACCACAAAATACCAGTTTTATCTCTATTCGAAAAACAAACCCCTAAAAAAACACCCTTTACAAAATCAGAGCAACAACAACATGATACGACAACTACTCAACATCAAGGCCTAATTCGAAAGATTGCAGCACGCATGAAAGCTTTACGGCGATTGCTCAATTCACTAGCAGCTGCGCAAGAAGAGGAGACATCTCAATTCTACAAGGTCAATGTTTCGATCAAACTGAATTCAACGAATTAGGAGATATGGTGAGGCAACAACTGGTCAAACTCTCCTTTAAGGAAGATCAGCTTCAATCAAGAAACACATTACCTAAAATGGCAAGAGTTCTACAATATATTTAATCAAATTATAGACAAAGAACTATTACCATTAGTCCAAAAAATGTGGTATCTAAAATCAAATGTTTCGGGAGAAGCCGCAAAGCTTCTCAGTCATTTGTCACTGACTGAAGAAAACTACAATGCAGCTTGGACGCTGTTGCAAGATCGATATAACAACAAACGAATCCAGGTTGGAGCCATGGTCCAAAAATTACTAGAGCAACCTCTCGGTACATCAACAGCTGGTTCGGTAAAAAATCTACATGACACAAGAAGAGAATGATTGTTAGCTTTAAACTATCTCGGAGTGGAAACAACTTCCTGGGATCCACTCCTGTTGCACATACTGATTAAAAAATTAGATAGAGCAATGCACATTAGGGCGTATCGAATTACAATTTTTTTTCGAATTTCACATTCTAAGAGGTCTCAAAAGTTGCATGGGTTTGTCAAGATCACCCAAAAAAAATTTTAAGGAAAAAGAGGATGTCTTCCTGCACCGCAAGGACAAAGTTGTTTTTTGAGGAAAACAGTAAAAAATAACGATCTTAAAATGCTTTGACTTTTATAAAAAAAAATACGTATGTCTTAAAGCAAAAGTAGGTATAGGCTTAAACTAACAATATATTGGTAAACACGATGCCACTCACGATTCTTATCCACAGAGTCTTGTGTGAAGGATATCCGAAGCTAAAGTTGTAATCGAGATAGCACAGAACTTTTGATTGTTACCCAATTGTCTAAATTTTGGTGGTATTGGTTATACTGCTTACGTATTCCTTAAAGCTTCCGAATTAATAATTAGCATAATTTTTGCATATGCCTTTTCCTATTTTTGAGAAATGTATACTTGAATGCAATTTTTTAACTTTTTCAAAAAAATGAATATAAGATTTTATATCTCGGGTACCAGAAACGGTACCGAAGAAACTTTGCTCAATTTGGATTCTTCAAATATTCCTGAACAACACCTTGTCTAAAAGTTTTAATTTAAAATACCAGCTTAAGGCCACGATTTTATTTTCTATTTATACGGATATGGGTAAATCGACTCGGGTGGTGATGCTGATCAAGAATATAAATACTTTTCTATACCTACCACGCCTCCTTATGGGCGTTACAAACGGAGTGACAACAATAATATACCCCTTTTACGTTTTTCAAACGTGGGGGTATAAATATGTGTATCAAACGACACTTCGGAGCTGGGAGAGTCGACATGCTCTCAAGCAAAGTAAGAAAAATTGCAAAGTTTTTGGGTTGACTGACGGGAGTTGTTCCACAATATGGTTGACTGACTATTTTATTTATGGTTACTATGCAATCAGGTACACCTACAAAAAGTTTCAAGTTTTTCAAATAAATTCCACGTAACCTATTTTTTGTACATATATTAGGGCTGACTGACCAGCTCTGTTCCGACATTAAACTGACTGACTGTCATAACTGTCATTTATATGCAATTTCTAACCTGTAGAAACAATTTTCAACTTTTTTAAGCCTTCGTAGGGCGCGCCGTGGCAAATTAGCCTCAAACTATTTTATTTGTGTTTTTCAAGTATTTACAATGTTAGCTGGCCGCTGACACTCAAGTGACTTTGTAAGTTTTGAGATGCAGCGTGGTTTACCGTTAACCGCTGGTTGCTACGATATTTCGTTTAGGTGTTATTTGTGTTTAAAAATTAGTGTCTCGTTTTTGCGGCTAAATTGCCGCGGCGCGCCTTCTCGTGTTACAAAAAAATTAAGTGTAACTTGCAAACATTTTTTGTAGTTAATTGGAAAAAAGTGTTTTGATGAAGGTGAAAATTTCTATTATTGTTTTGTGTGAGTAAAAAGTATAGGCACGTGCATAAAAACGTGTAATTTTTAATTGTGTTGGGTATAAATTTTGTTACGTTATGATATCAATAAACCATAAGTACAAAAATTACCCAAGAATATATTGATGTTTTTAAACCAACATAGAAGCGAACCAGCTGCGCAACAACAACCGAAATCAGGAGTTTGTTATATTTGTGGACCGCACAAAAATAATAGAACAAAAGTTTGTTGTAATAATTGTAATAAAAATGTCTGCAAGAAACATTGTAAGCAAATTTCGGAATGTGTTGAATGTATGAATGTGTAATGCCTCTGTTACCGATAATGAATAAGAATTAAAAAAATAAATGCTTAAAAAAATAAATTTCAAAATCAATAGAAAGCAATGGCTTGTTTTATTTAAATGGTTTTTTGCTATAAATAGGAAAAATTCCAGTTGAAACTATTTAAATTACCTTGCGGCAAATTTGCCGCGGCGCGCCCTCCTGTGTTACTTTTCAGAGCGCGCCCTCCGAAGGGTTAAATTCATTTCATTACCACCGAAAAAATGACATATTTGATCGCAGCTATAACCCGCCTGTTCTACAGTTGGCTTGACTGACCGCAGTATGTGTGTGTACACAACTACGATAACCAATTGCCAGAAAATCAGCTTTTTTAAATCCAAACAATTTTTTGTGCGCTGGCTCTCCGTCTAAAAATGCCACAAAAAATGTCAACATTCAACGCGTTATTGGAATTACAAATCAAGACTGGCGAGGAAATACAGCGGATGCTAACAAATTTCAAAAAGGATTTGGTTAGAAGAAAGTCGAACGCCGCATATTACAAAGAGCGGTTGCGTCAGCTCAACTTGGTTTGGGATAAATATGAAAAACGAGACAGCGAGTTGAGATGCAAGATCGACCAGCCAATGAATCACGAGTATTTCACAGATCACTATGATAAAATACGTAAAATAGCTGAATACCATATCGAGCTATTCAACACGGAAATCATACGATTTGAATCACAAGAGGCATCAGGACTAAATACTGGTGCTAACAAACCTGGACCCAACCATGGGTCTAGTATAGGGTGTTTTTTTTAGGGGTTGGTTTTTCGAATTGAAATAAAACACAAGAAAATCGTTTTAATGTCCATCAATTTGGCTTTATTGGAAGGATAATTTTATGCCATTAATGTTTAAATATGATTTCGGGCATGTGGCCGCCGCGGCTGGCTCGAATAAAGCCAATTCTACAGGTCCATTTTTCAACCACTTTTTCGAGCATATGGGGCCGTATGTCGGCAATAACGCCACGAATGTTGGCCTCCAAGTCCCCTAACGTTTCTGGTTTGTTGGCGTAGACGAGCGACTTCACATATCCCCAAAGAAAATAATCCAATGGTGTCAAATCACACGATCTTGGTGGCCAATTGACAGGTCCATTCCGCGAAATTATGCGCTCATCGAATGTTTCCTTCAATAAATCGATTGTGACGTGCGCTGTGTGGCATGTAGCGCCGTCTTGTTGGAACCACAACTCATCCACATTCATGCCATCCAATTCGGGAACAAAATAGTCGGTTATCATGGCTCTATACCGGTCTCCATTAACGGTAACTGACTCTCCAGCATTATTTCGGAAGAAGTATGGCCCAATGACTCCACCAGCCCATAGAGCACACCAAACAGTCAGTTTTTGTGGATGTAATGGCGTCTCAAGGATCTCATGTGGATTCTCTTCACTCCAAATGCGGCAATTTTGCTTGTTGACGTAGCCATTCAACCAAAAATGAGACTCATCACTGAACAAAATTTTGCGATGAAAATCAGCATCGAGATCAATCTCATTTTCGGCCCATTTGCAAGCGTTGTTCTTTTGTCAACCTGTTCATGATGAAATGGCAAACCAAACTGAACATAAATGACATTAGAGTTGCCAGATTTGACCACAAAATACCAGTTTTATCTCTATTCGAAAAACAAACCCCTAAAAAAACACCCTTTACAAAATCAGAGCAACAACAACATGATACGACAACTACTCAACATCAAGGCCTAATTCGAAAGATTGCAGCACGCATGAAAGCTTTACGGCGATTGCTCAATTCACTAGCAGCTGCGCAAGAAGAGGAGACATCTCAATTCTACAAGGTCAATGTTTCGATCAAACTGAATTCAACGAATTAGGAGATATGGTGAGGCAACAACTGGTCAAACTCTCCTTTAAGGAAGATCAGCTTCAATCAAGAAACACATTACCTAAAATGGCAAGAGTTCTACAATATATTTAATCAAATTATAGACAAAGAACTATTACCATTAGTCCAAAAAATGTGGTATCTAAAATCAAATGTTTCGGGAGAAGCCGCAAAGCTTCTCAGTCATTTGTCACTGACTGAAGAAAACTACAATGCAGCTTGGACGCTGTTGCAAGATCGATATAACAACAAACGAATCCAGGTTGGAGCCATGGTCCAAAAATTACTAGAGCAACCTCTCGGTACATCAACAGCTGGTTCGGTAAAAAATCTACATGACACAAGAAGAGAATGATTGTTAGCTTTAAACTATCTCGGAGTGGAAACAACTTCCTGGGATCCACTCCTGTTGCACATACTGATTAAAAAATTAGATAGAGCAATGCACATTAGGGCGTATCGAATTACAATTTTTTTTCGAATTTCACATTCTAAGAGGTCTCAAAAGTTGCATGGGTTTGTCAAGATCACCCAAAAAAAAATTTTAAGGAAAAAGAGGATGTCTTCCTGCACCGCAAGGACAAAGTTGTTTTTTGAGGAAAACAGTAAAAAATAACGATCTTAAAATGCTTTGACTTTTATAAAAAAAAATACGTATGTCTTAAAGCAAAAGTAGGTATAGGCTTAAACTAACAATATATTGGTAAACACGATGCCACTCACGATTCTTATCCACAGAGTCTTGTGTGAAGGATATCCGAAGCTAAAGTTGTAATCGAGATAGCACAGAACTTTTGATTGTTACCCAATTGTCTAAATTTTGGTGGTTTTGGTTATACTGCTTACGTATTCCTTAAAGCTTCCGAATTAATAATTAGCATAATTTTTGCATATGCCTTTTCCTATTTTTGAGAAATGTATACTTGAATGCAATTTTTTAACTTTTTCAAAAAAATGAATATAAGATTTTATATCTCGGGTACCAGAAACGGTACCGAAGAAACTTTGCTCAATTTGGATTCTTCAAATATTCCTGAACAACACCTTGTCTAAAAGTTTTAATTTAAAATACCAGCTTAAGGCCACGATTTTATTTTCTATTTATACGGATATGGGTAAATCGACTCGGGTGGTGATGCTGATCAAGAATATAAATACTTTTCTATACCTACCACGCCTCCTTATGGGCGTTACAAACGGAGTGACAACAATAATATACCCCTTTTACGTTTTTCAAACGTGGGGGTATAAATATGTGTATCAAACGACACTTCGGAGCTGGGAGAGTCGACATGCTCTCAAGCAAAGTAAGAAAAATTGCAAAGTTTTTGGGTTGACTGACGGGAGTTGTTCCACAATATGGTTGACTGACTATTTTATTTATGGTTACTATGCAATCAGGTACACCTACAAAAAGTTTCAAGTTTTTCAAATAAATTCCACGTAACCTATTTTTTGTACATATATTAGGGCTGACTGACCAGCTCTGTTCCGACATTAAACTGACTGACTGTCATAACTGTCATTTATATGCAATTTCTAACCTGTAGAAACAATTTTCAACTTTTTTAAGCCTTCGTAGGGCGCGCCGTGGCAAATTAGCCTCAAACTATTTTATTTGTGTTTTTCAAGTATTTACAATGTTAGCTGGCCGCTGACACTCAAGTGACTTTGTAAGTTTTGAGATGCAGCGTGGTTTACCGTTAACCGCTGGTTGCTACGATATTTCGTTTAGGTGTTATTTGTGTTTAAAAATTAGTGTCTCGTTTTTGCGGCTAAATTGCCGCGGCGCGCCTTCTCGTGTTACAAAAAAATTAAGTGTAACTTGCAAACATTTTTTGTAGTTAATTGGAAAAAAGTGTTTTGATGCAGGTGAAAATTTCTATTATTGTTTTGTGTGAGTAAAAAGTATAGGCACGTGCATAAAAACGTGTAATTTTTAATTGTGTTGGGTATAAATTTTGTTACGTTATGATATCAATAAACCATAAGTACAAAAATTACCCAAGAATATATTGATGTTTTTAAACCAACATAGAAGCGAACCAGCTGCGCAACAACAACCGAAATCAGGAGTTTGTTATATTTGTGGACCGCACAAAAATAATAGAACAAAAGTTTGTTGTAATAATTGTAATAAAAATGTCTGCAAGAAACATTGTAAGCAAATTTCGGAATGTGTTGAATGTATGAATGTGTAATGCCTCTGTTACCGATAATGAATAAGAATTAAAAAAATAAATGCTTAAAAAAATAAATTTCAAAATCAATAGAAAGCAATGGCTTGTTTTATTTAAATGGTTTTTTGCTATAAATAGGAAAAATTCCAGTTGAAACTATTTAAATTACCTTGCGGCAAATTTGCCGCGGCGCGCCCTCCTGTGTTACTTTTCAGAGCGCGCCCTCCGAAGGGTTAAATTCATTTCATTACCACCGAAAAAATGACATATTTGATCGCAGCTATAACCCGCCTGTTCTACAGTTGGCTTGACTGACCGCAGTATGTGTGTGTACACAACTACGATAACCAATTGCCAGAAAATCAGCTTTTTTAAATCCAAACAATTTTTTGTGCGCTGGCTCTCCGTCTAAAAATGCCACAAAAAATGTCAACATTCAACGCGTTATTGGAATTACAAATCAAGACTGGCGAGGAAATACAGCGGATGCTAACAAATTTCAAAAAGGATTTGGTTAGAAGAAAGTCGAACGCCGCATATTACAAAGAGCGGTTGCGTCAGCTCAACTTGGTTTGGGATAAATATGAAAAACGAGACAGCGAGTTGAGATGCAAGATCGACCAGCCAATGAATCACGAGTATTTCACAGATCACTATGATAAAATACGTAAAATAGCTGAATACCATATCGAGCTATTCAACACGGAAATCATACGATTTGAATCACAAGAGGCATCAGGACTAAATACTGGTGCTAACAAACCTGGACCCAACCATGGGTCTAGTATAGGGTGTTTTTTTTAGGGGTTGGTTTTTCGAATTGAAATAAAACACAAGAAAATCGTTTTAATGTCCATCAATTTGGCTTTATTGGAAGGATAATTTTATGCCATTAATGTTTAAATATGATTTCGGGCATGTGGCCGCCGCGGCTGGCTCGAATAAAGCCAATTCTACAGGTCCATTTTTCAACCACTTTTTCGAGCATATGGGGCCGTATGTCGGCAATAACGCCACGAATGTTGGCCTCCAAGTCCCCTAACGTTTCTGGTTTGTTGGCGTAGACGAGCGACTTCACATAGCCCCAAAGAAAATAATCCAATGGTGTCAAATCACACGATCTTGGTGGCCAATTGACAGGTCCATTCCGCGAAATTATGCGCTCATCGAATGTTTCCTTCAATAAATCGATTGTGACGTGCGCTGTGTGGCATGTAGCGCCGTCTTGTTGGAACCACAGCCATCCAATTCGGGAACAAAATAGTCGGTTATCATGGCTCTATACCGGTCTCCATTAACGGTAACTGACTCTCCAGCATTATTTCGGAAGAAGTACGGCCCAATGACTCCACCAGCCCATAGAGCACACCAAACAGTCAGTTTTTGTGGATGTAATGGCGTCTCAAGGATCTCATGTGGATTCTCTTCACTCCAAATGCGGCAATTTTGCTTGTTGACGTAGCCATTCAACCAAAAATGAGACTCATCACTGAACAAAATTTTGCGATGAAAATCAGCATCGAGATCAATCTCATTTTCGGCCCATTTGCAAGCGTTGTTCTTTTGTCAACCTGTTCATGATGAAATGGCAAACCAAACTGAACATAAATGACATTAGAGTTGCCAGATTTGACCACAAAATACCAGTTTTATCTCTATTCGAAAAACAAACCCCTAAAAAAACACCCTTTACAAAATCAGAGCAACAACAGCATGATACGACAACTACTCAACATCAAGGCCTAATTCGAAAGATTGCAGCACGCATGAAAGCTTTACGGCGATTGCTCAATTCACTAGCAGCTGCGCAAGAAGAGGAGACATCTCAATTCTACAAGGTCAATGTTTCGATCAAACTGAATTCAACGAATTAGGAGATATGGTGAGGCAACAACTGGTCAAACTCTCCTTTAAGGAAGATCAGCTTCAATCAAGAAACACATTACCTAAAATGGCAAGAGTTCTACAATATATTTAATCAAATTATAGACAAAGAACTATTACCATTAGTCCAAAAAATGTGGTATCTAAAATCAAATGTTTCGGGAGAAGCCGCAAAGCTTCTCAGTCATTTGTCACTGACTGAAGAAAACTACAATGCAGCTTGGACGCTGTTGCAAGATCGATATAACAACAAACGAATCCAGGTTGGAGCCATGGTCCAAAAATTACTAGAGCAACCTCTCGGTACATCAACAGCTGGTTCGGTAAAAAATCTACATGACACAAGAAGAGAATGATTGTTAGCTTTAAACTATCTCGGAGTGGAAACAACTTCCTGGGATCCACTCCTGTTGCACATACTGATTAAAAAATTAGATAGAGCAATGCACATTAGGGCGTATCGAATTACAATTTTTTTTCGAATTTCACATTCTAAGAGGTCTCAAAAGTTGCATGGGTTTGTCAAGATCACCCAAAAAAAATTTTAAGGAAAAAGAGGATGTCTTCCTGCACCGCAAGGACAAAGTTGTTTTTTGAGGAAAACAGTAAAAAATAACGATCTTAAAATGCTTTGACTTTTATAAAAAAAAATACGTATGTCTTAAAGCAAAAGTAGGTATAGGCTTAAACTAACAATATATTGGTAAACACGATGCCACTCACGATTCTTATCCACAGAGTCTTGTGTGAAGGATATCCGAAGCTAAAGTTGTAATCGAGATAGCACAGAACTTTTGATTGTTACCCAATTGTCTAAATTTTGGTGGTTTTGGTTATACTGCTTACGTATTCCTTAAAGCTTCCGAATTAATAATTAGCATAATTTTTGCATATGCCTTTTCCTATTTTTGAGAAATGTATACTTGAATGCAATTTTTTAACTTTTTCAAAAAAATGAATATAAGATTTTATATCTCGGGTACCAGAAACGGTACCGAAGAAACTTTGCTCAATTTGGATTCTTCAAATATTCCTGAACAACACCTTGTCTAAAAGTTTTAATTTAAAATACCAGCTTAAGGCCACGATTTTATTTTCTATTTATACGGATATGGGTAAATCGACTCGGGTGGTGATGCTGATCAAGAATATAAATACTTTTCTATACCTACCACGCCTCCTTATGGGCGTTACAAACGGAGTGACAACAATAATATACCCCTTTTACGTTTTTCAAACGTGGGGGTATAAATATGTGTATCAAACGACACTTCGGAGCTGGGAGAGTCGACATGCTCTCAAGCAAAGTAAGAAAAATTGCAAAGTTTTTGGGTTGACTGACGGGAGTTGTTCCACAATATGGTTGACTGACTATTTTATTTATGGTTACTATGCAATCAGGTACACCTACAAAAAGTTTCAAGTTTTTCAAATAAATTCCACGTAACCTATTTTTTGTACATATATTAGGGCTGACTGACCAGCTCTGTTCCGACATTAAACTGACTGACTGTCATAACTGTCATTTATATGCAATTTCTAACCTGTAGAAACAATTTTCAACTTTTTTAAGCCTTCGTAGGGCGCGCCGTGGCAAATTAGCCTCAAACTATTTTATTTGTGTTTTTCAAGTATTTACAATGTTAGCTGGCCGCTGACACTCAAGTGACTTTGTAAGTTTTGAGATGCAGCGTGGTTTACCGTTAACCGCTGGTTGCTACGATATTTCGTTTAGGTGTTATTTGTGTTTAAAAATTAGTGTCTCGTTTTTGCGGCTAAATTGCCGCGGCGTGCCTTCTCGTGTTACAAAAAAATTAAGTGTAACTTGCAAACATTTTTTGTAGTTAATTGGAAAAAAGTGTTTTGATGAAGGTGAAAATTTCTATTATTGTTTTGTGTGAGTAAAAAGTATAGGCACGTGCATAAAAACGTGTAATTTTTAATTGTGTTGGGTATAAATTTTGTTACGTTATGATATCAATAAACCATAAGTACAAAAATTACCCAAGAATATATTGATGTTTTTAAACCAACATAGAAGCGAACCAGCTGCGCAACAACAACCGAAATCAGGAGTTTGTTATATTTGTGGACCGCACAAAAATAATAGAACAAAAGTTTGTTGTAATAATTGTAATAAAAATGTCTGCAAGAAACATTGTAAGCAAATTTCGGAATGTGTTGAATGTATGAATGTGTAATGCCTCTGTTACCGATAATGAATAAGAATTAAAAAAATAAATGCTTAAAAAAATAAATTTCAAAATCAATAGAAAGCAATGGCTTGTTTTATTTAAATGGTTTTTTGCTATAAATAGGAAAAATTCCAGTTGAAACTATTTAAATTACCTTGCGGCAAATTTGCCGCGGCGCGCCCTCCTGTGTTACTTTTCAGAGCGCGCCCTCCGAAGGGTTAAATTCATTTCATTACCACCGAAAAAATGACATATTTGATCGCAGCTATAACCCGCCTGTTTTACAGTTGGCTTGACTGACCGCAGTATGTGTGTGTACACAACTACGATAACCAATTGCCAGAAAATCAGCTTTTTTAAATCCAAACAATTTTTTGTGCGCTGGCTCTCCGTCTAAAAATGCCACAAAAAATGTCAACATTCAACGCGTTATTGGAATTACAAATCAAGACTGGCGAGGAAATACAGCGGATGCTAACAAATTTCAAAAAGGATTTGGTTAGAAGAAAGTCGAACGCCGCATATTACAAAGAGCGGTTGCGTCAGCTCAACTTGGTTTGGGATAAATATGAAAAACGAGACAGCGAGTTGAGATGCAAGATCGACCAGCCAATGAATCACGAGTATTTCACAGATCACTATGATAAAATACGTAAAATAGCTGAATACCATATCGAGCTATTCAACACGGAAATCATACGATTTGAATCACAAGAGGCATCAGGACTAAATACTGGTGCTAACAAACCTGGACCCAACCATGGGTCTAGTATAGGGTGTTTTTTTTAGGGGTTGGTTTTTCGAATTGAAATAAAACACAAGAAAATCGTTTTAATGTCCATCAATTTGGCTTTATTGGAAGGATAATTTTATGCCATTAATGTTTAAATATGATTTCGGGCATGTGGCCGCCGCGGCTGGCTCGAATAAAGCCAATTCTACAGGTCCATTTTTCAACCACTTTTTCGAGCATATGGGGCCGTATGTCGGCAATAACGCCACGAATGTTGGCCTCCAAGTCCCCTAACGTTTCTGGTTTGTTGGCGTAGACGAGCGACTTCACATATCCCCAAAGAAAATAATCCAATGGTGTCAAATCACACGATCTTGGTGGCCAATTGACAGGTCCATTCCGCGAAATTATGCGCTCATCGAATGTTTCCTTCAATAAATCGATTGTGACGTGCGCTGTGTGGCATGTAGCGCCGTCTTGTTGGAACCACAACTCATCCACATTCATGCCATCCAATTCGGGAACAAAATAGTCGGTTATCATGGCTCTATACCGGTTTCCATTAACGGTAACTGACTCTCCAGCATTATTTCGGAAGAAGTATGGCCCAATGACTCCACCAGCCCATAGAGCACACCAAACAGTCAGTTTTTGTGGATGTAATGGCGTCTCAAGGATCTCATGTGGATTCTCTTCACTCCAAATGCGGCAATTTTGCTTGTTGACGTAGCCATTCAACCAAAAATGAGACTCATCACTGAACAAAATTTTGCGATGAAAATCAGCATCGAGATCAATCTCATTTTCGGCCCATTTGCAAGCGTTGTTCTTTTGTCAACCTGTTCATGATGAAATGGCAAACCAAACTGAACATAAATGACATTAGAGTTGCCAGATTTGACCACAAAATACCAGTTTTATCTCTATTCGAAAAACAAACCCCTAAAAAAACACCCTTTACAAAATCAGAGCAACAACAACATGATACGACAACTACTCAACATCAAGGCCTAATTCGAAAGATTGCAGCACGCATGAAAGCTTTACGGCGATTGCTCAATTCACTAGCAGCTGCGCAAGAAGAGGAGACATCTCAATTCTACAAGGTCAATGTTTCGATCAAACTGAATTCAACGAATTAGGAGATATGGTGAGGCAACAACTGGTCAAACTCTCCTTTAAGGAAGATCAGCTTCAATCAAGAAACACATTACCTAAAATGGCAAGAGTTCTACAATATATTTAATCAAATTATAGACAAAGAACTATTACCATTAGTCCAAAAAATGTGGTATCTAAAATCAAATGTTTCGGGAGAAGCCGCAAAGCTTCTCAGTAGTCATTTGTCACTGACTGAAGAAAACTACAATGCAGCTTGGACGCTGTTGCAAGATCGATATAACAACAAACGAATCCAGGTTGGAGCCATGGTCCAAAAATTACTAGAGCAACCTCTCGGTACATCAACAGCTGGTTCGGTAAAAAATCTACATGACACAAGAAGAGAATGATTGTTAGCTTTAAACTATCTCGGAGTGGAAACAACTTCCTGGGATCCACTCCTGTTGCACATACTGATTAAAAAATAAGATAGAGCAATGCACATTAGGGCGTATCGAATTACAATTTTTTTTCGAATTTCACATTCTAAGAGGTCTCAAAAGTTGCATGGGTTTGTCAAGATCACCCAAAAAAAATTTTAAGGAAAAAGAGGATGTCTTCCTGCACCGCAAGGACAAAGTTGTTTTTTGAGGAAAACAGTAAAAAATAACGATCTTAAAATGCTTTGACTTTTATAAAAAAAAATACGTATGTCTTAAAGCAAAAGTAGGTATAGGCTTAAACTAACAATATATTGGTAAACACGATGCCACTCACGATTCTTATCCACAGAGTCTTGTGTGAAGGATATCCGAAGCTAAAGTTGTAATCGAGATAGCACAGAACTTTTGATTGTTACCCAATTGTCTAAATTTTGGTGGTTTTGGTTATACTGCTTACGTATTCCTTAAAGCTTCCGAATTAATAATTAGCATAATTTTTGCATATGCCTTTTCCTATTTTTGAGAAATGTATACTTGAATGCAATTTTTTAACTTTTTCAAAAAAATGAATATAAGATTTTATATCTCGGGTACCAGAAACGGTACCGAAGAAACTTTGCTCAATTTGGATTCTTCAAATATTCCTGAACAACACCTTGTCTAAAAGTTTTAATTTAAAATACCAGCTTAAGGCCACGATTTTATTTTCTATTTATACGGATATGGGTAAATCGACTCGGGTGGTGATGCTGATCAAGAATATAAATACTTTTCTATACCTACCACGCCTCCTTATGGGCGTTACAAACGGAGTGACAACAATAATATACCCCTTTTACGTTTTTCAAACGTGGGGGTATAAATATGTGTATCAAACGACACTTCGGAGCTGGGAGAGTCGACATGCTCTCAAGCAAAGTAAGAAAAATTGCAAAGTTTTTGGGTTGACTGACGGGAGTTGTTCCACAATATGGTTGACTGACTATTTTATTTATGGTTACTATGCAATCAGGTACACCTACAAAAAGTTTCAAGTTTTTCAAATAAATTCCACGTAACCTATTTTTTGTACATATATTAGGGCTGACTGACCAGCTCTGTTCCGACATTAAACTGACTGACTGTCATAACTGTCATTTATATGCAATTTCTAACCTGTAGAAACAATTTTCAACTTTTTTAAGCCTTCGTAGGGCGCGCCGTGGCAAATTAGCCTCAAACTATTTTATTTGTGTTTTTCAAGTATTTACAATGTTAGCTGGCCGCTGACACTCAAGTGACTTTGTAAGTTTTGAGATGCAGCGTGGTTTACCGTTAACCGCTGGTTGCTACGATATTTCGTTTAGGTGTTATTTGTGTTTAAAAATTAGTGTCTCGTTTTTGCGGCTAAATTGCCGCGGCGCGCCTTCTCGTGTTACAAAAAAATTAAGTGTAACTTGCAAACATTTTTTGTAGTTAATTGGAAAAAAGTGTTTTGATGAAGGTGAAAATTTCTATTATTGTTTTGTGTGAGTAAAAAGTATAGGCACGTGCATAAAAACGTGTAATTTTTAATTGTGTTGGGTATAAATTTTGTTACGTTATGATATCAATAAACCATAAGTACAAAAATTACCCAAGAATATATTGATGTTTTTAAACCAACATAGAAGCGAACCAGCTGCGCAACAACAACCGAAATCAGGAGTTTGTTATATTTGTGGACCGCACAAAAATAATAGAACAAAAGTTTGTTGTAATAATTGTAATAAAAATGTCTGCAAGAAACATTGTAAGCAAATTTCGGAATGTGTTGAATGTATGAATGTGTAATGCCTCTGTTACCGATAATGAATAAGAATTAAAAAAATAAATGCTTAAAAAAATAAATTTCAAAATCAATAGAAAGCAATGGCTTGTTTTATTTAAATGGTTTTTTGCTATAAATAGGAAAAATTCCAGTTGAAACTATTTAAATTACCTTGCGGCAAATTTGCCGCGGCGCGCCCTCCTGTGTTACTTTTCAGAGCGCGCCCTCCGAAGGGTTAAATTCATTTCATTACCACCGAAAAAATGACATATTTGATCGCAGCTATAACCCGCCTGTTCTACAGTTGGCTTGACTGACCGCAGTATGTGTGTGTACACAACTACGATAACCAATTGCCAGAAAATCAGCTTTTTTAAATCCAAACAATTTTTTGTGCGCTGGCTCTCCGTCTAAAAATGCCACAAAAAATGTCAACATTCAACGCGTTATTGGAATTACAAATCAAGACTGGCGAGGAAATACAGCGGATGCTAACAAATTTCAAAAAGGATTTGGTTAGAAGAAAGTCGAACGCCGCATATTACAAAGAGCGGTTGCGTCAGCTCAACTTGGTTTGGGATAAATATGAAAAACGAGACAGCGAGTTGAGATGCAAGATCGACCAGCCAATGAATCACGAGTATTTCACAGATCACTATGATAAAATACGTAAAATAGCTGAATACCATATCGAGCTATTCAACACGGAAATCATACGATTTGAATCACAAGAGGCATCAGGACTAAATACTGGTGCTAACAAACCTGGACCCAACCATGGGTCTAGTATAGGGTGTTTTTTTTAGGGGTTGGTTTTTCGAATTGAAATAAAACACAAGAAAATCGTTTTAATGTCCATCAATTTGGCTTTATTGGAAGGATAATTTTATGCCATTAATGTTTAAATATGATTTCGGGCATGTGGCCGCCGCGGCTGGCTCGAATAAAGCCAATTCTACAGGTCCATTTTTCAACCACTTTTTCGAGCATATGGGGCCGTATGTCGGCAATAACGCCACGAATGTTGGCCTCCAAGTCCCCTAACGTTTCTGGTTTGTTGGCGTAGACGAGCGACTTCACATATCCCCAAAGAAAATAATCCAATGGTGTCAAATCACACGATCTTGGTGGCCAATTGACAGGTCCATTCCGCGAAATTATGCGCTCATCGAATGTTTCCTTCAATAAATCGATTGTGACGTGCGCTGTGTGGCATGTAGCGCCGTCTTGTTGGAACCACAACTCATCCACATTCATGCCATCCAATTCGGGAACAAAATAGTCGGTTATCATGGCTCTATACCGGTCTCCATTAACGGTAACTGACTCTCCAGCATTATTTCGGAAGAAGTACGGCCCAATGACTCCACCAGCCCATAGAGCACACCAAACAGTCAGTTTTTGTGGATGTAATGGCGTCTCAAGGATCTCATGTGGATTCTCTTCACTCCAAATGCGGCAATTTTGCTTGTTGACGTAGCCATTCAACCAAAAATGAGACTCATCACTGAACAAAATTTTGCGATGAAAATCAGCATCGAGATCAATCTCATTTTCGGCCCATTTGCAAGCGTTGTTCTTTTGTCAACCTGTTCATGATGAAATGGCAAACCAAACTGAACATAAATGACATTAGAGTTGCCAGATTTGACCACAAAATACCAGTTTTATCTCTATTCGAAAAACAAACCCCTAAAAAAACACCCTTTACAAAATCAGAGCAACAACAGCATGATACGACAACTACTCAACATCAAGGCCTAATTCGAAAGATTGCAGCACGCATGAAAGCTTTACGGCGATTGCTCAATTCACTAGCAGCTGCGCAAGAAGAGGAGACATCTCAATTCTACAAGGTCAATGTTTCGATCAAACTGAATTCAACGAATTAGGAGATATGGTGAGGCAACAACTGGTCAAACTCTCCTTTAAGGAAGATCAGCTTCAATCAAGAAACACATTACCTAAAATGGCAAGAGTTCTACAATATATTTAATCAAATTATAGACAAAGAACTATTACCATTAGTCCAAAAAATGTGGTATCTAAAATCAAATGTTTCGGGAGAAGCCGCAAAGCTTCTCAGTCATTTGTCACTGACTGAAGAAAACTACAATGCAGCTTGGACGCTGTTGCAAGATCGATATAACAACAAACGAATCCAGGTTGGAGCCATGGTCCAAAAATTACTAGAGCAACCTCTCGGTACATCAACAGCTGGTTCGGTAAAAAATCTACATGACACAAGAAGAGAATGATTGTTAGCTTTAAACTATCTCGGAGTGGAAACAACTTCCTGGGATCCACTCCTGTTGCACATACTGATTAAAAAATTAGATAGAGCAATGCACATTAGGGCGTATCGAATTACAATTTTTTTTCGAATTTCACATTCTAAGAGGTCTCAAAAGTTGCATGGGTTTGTCAAGATCACCCAAAAAAAATTTTAAGGAAAAAGAGGATGTCTTCCTGCACCGCAAGGACAAAGTTGTTTTTTGAGGAAAACAGTAAAAAATAACGATCTTAAAATGCTTTGACTTTTATAAAAAAAAAATACGTATGTCTTAAAGCAAAAGTAGGTATAGGCTTAAACTAACAATATATTGGTAAACACGATGCCACTCACGATTCTTATCCACAGAGTCTTGTGTGAAGGATATCCGAAGCTAAAGTTGTAATCGAGATAGCACAGAACTTTTGATTGTTACCCAATTGTCTAAATTTTGGTGGTATTGGTTATACTGCTTACGTATTCCTTAAAGCTTCCGAATTAATAATTAGCATAATTTTTGCATATGCCTTTTCCTATTTTTGAGAAATGTATACTTGAATGCAATTTTTTAACTTTTTCAAAAAAATGAATATAAGATTTTATATCTCGGGTACCAGAAACGGTACCGAAGAAACTTTGCTCAATTTGGATTCTTCAAATATTCCTGAACAACACCTTGTCTAAAAGTTTTAATTTAAAATACCAGCTTAAGGCCACGATTTTATTTTCTATTTTGATACTTAAAAAAAAAAAAATACTTCCAAACATGAAATTTAACAATTTCATCAAAAAATATCAAAATAGAAAATAAAATTGTGGCCTTAAGCTGGTATTTTAAAATAATCCTTTTAGACAGGGTGTTGTTAAGAAACATTTGAAGAATCCAAATTGAGCAAAGTTTCTTCGGTACCATTTCTGGTACCCGAGATATAAATAAAATCTTATATTCTTTTTTTTGAAAAAGTTAAAAAATTGCATTCAAGTATACATTTCTCAAAAACAGGAAAATGCATATGCAAAAATTATGCTTATTATTAATTCGGCAAATTTAAGGAAAACGTTAACAGTATAATCAATACCACCAAAAATTAGACCATTGGGTAAAGTTCAAAAGTTCTGTGCTATCTCGGTTTCAACTTTAGCTTTGAATATCCTTCACACAGGACACTGTGGATAAAAATCGTGAGTGGCGTCGTGTTTACCAATATATTCTTAGTTTAAGCCTATACCTACTTTTGCTTTTAGACATACGAAGTTTTTGTTTTAAAAGTCAAAGCATTTTAAGATCGTTATTTTTTACTGTTTTCCTCAAAAAACAACTTTGTCCTTGCGGTGCAGGAAGACATCTATTTTTTTCCTTAAAATTTTTTTTGGGTGATCTTGACAACCCCATGCAACTTTTGAGACCTCTTAGAATACGATCTAAATTTTTCGATACGCCCTAATGCACATTAGATTCGAGCAATCATTAGCTAGACCAAAGCAGCTATTGAAAATCAATGAATTTTTGTCATTTTTGGAACTACAATTCCAATCAATGGAGTCGATCGGTTCCAAAGATAAATCTTCATATACACAGGTAACGACTAGATCATTCACTACAGTTGCGATCACACAAAGGAATATAAATACTTGCAGATTATGCAACATCAGCTATCATCCATTGTATTTCTGCAAAAAATTTCTGCAATTATCTACACCAGAGAGACTGAATTGGGTGCAAAACAATAAACTTTGTGTCAACTGTTTCAAGCTAGATCATACAACAAAGAACTGCCCATCACGAACCTGCACTAAGTGTGACAAGAAACACAATTCACTGGTGCATCTAGAAGGAAGAAGCTATGTTTCAAATGCAACAAGGGCAACTGATTCAAGAATAGCAGTCACAATAGCATGGATGAAGTAGAATCAAATGAAAAGGGCTTATCCCCGGCGGAGCAGCGATGCGAGGCACACTTTACTTAAAATGTTCGCATCAATGAAGAAAATCGTTTTGTCGTTAGACTACCGTTTCTTCAAACTACATCAGCCTTGGGAGAATCGAAGGAAACGGCTTACAACAGATTCTTAAGCCTAGAACGTCGACTTCTCAAAAAAAATATGGTTCGAAAACAGTATGTCCAATTCATGGAAGAGTACAAGCGATTGGGGTATATGAAGGAAGCTAATCTTGATTCTGTACTGACGCCTAATTATTTCATCCCTCATCATTGTGTACTAAAGCCAGACAGCACAACAACCAAACTACGAGTGGTATTTGATGCATCAGCCAAAACTACGTCTGGCTACTCCTTAAATGATTTAATGTACACAGGTCCAACAGTCCAAAGTGAATTAATCCCCATACTTCTTCGCTTTCTTTGGTCACGCTTCTTTTTTACTTCGGACATTGAAAAAAATGTATAGACAAATTTTAATACATCCAGAATATCAGCAATACCAAATCATTATGTGGAGAGCTCATCCAACGACACCTGTAAGCTACTACCAACTCAACACGGTTACCTATAGGACTCGAGCAGCACCATATCTTGCCAAAAAATGCCTGCAACGCATCGCAAACAAAAATATTAATAGTTTTCCACTAGGAGCTCAGATTTTGCAAAACAATTTCTACGTTGATGATGGGCTTGGTGGATCAGACAGCGTGATAACAACTATCGAAGCTCAACAGCAGCTCATACACATCTTGAAAAAGCATGGTTTCAATTTACGCAAATGGTGTGCAAATCATCCAGTGCTCCTTCAGAACATTCCTCAAGATGACCAGGAAGTAAAATTAGATTTCAACAATACTAACAACGATTCAATTAAGACACTTGGATTATTATGGCTACCAAAAACTGACCAATTTTGTTTTAAAGTAAGACTGGATCCAGTAAAGGTTGTCACAAAACGAGCGATCACATCTGATTTAGCTAGGCTGTTTGACCCATTGGGAATCGTTGCTCCAGTGATAGTAACTGCGAAGATGTTTGTTCAGGAACTGTGGCAATTAAAAATTAATTGGGATGATGCCTTACCAGCTAAATTACATACAAAATGGATAAAGTTCCCTAGTGGCTTAAATGATTTAGACGATTTGAAATTTTCACTTTTTGAGACATTTTTAAAGGAGACATTCCAAGGACAATCCAAATTTACGCATTTTCGGATGCATCAGAGAAGGCTTTTGGCGCTGCAGTGTATATTCGTTAAGAATTTAGAGATGGGAGAATAATAGTGAAGCTTTTGTGTTCTAAATCACGTGTAGCACCACTTAAAATACATACACTGCCAAGACTCGAACTATGGCTGCAGTGCTAACCGCTCAACTGGTAAAGTTGAAACTGTCTTGAAGTCAGGAAAGAGTTCAGAGCTTCCAGAACTATCGCTGTCTACCAACATTCATCATTACGCAATCAGCTATACAGCCCTTATTATATCAATTATAATAGCAAGCTGTATTATCTGGCAAATAAAAACTGGTGCGTTTAAAAAGGAACAACCCATCAGAATAAAGCCAATACCAAGGCCAAGACGACACCTGTCCGAATCTGCATAGTTGAATGTGAGCATTAACAACATAGGCAAAACAAATTGCAGCTACAGCACAGGGCAACGCACGCTTGTTGACCTACTTTTATCTATACTATTATATAAAAGGGTTCTCTCGGATTTTCATCGTTCAATCATGGGGTAACCGCTGAACCGATTTTAATAATTCTTTCACTATTCAATTGCTATAATAAGCGACCCTGCTACGAGGTACTACGTTTTTAGTAAAACTTTTTATTTAATTATTTAAGAATTCATGCATTTTAATCCATGCTGCCATTGTATAAGCAGCACAAAATAACAGCAAACAATAGCTTACGCTCTTTGTTGAGAGAGAGAGGTGAGATTCTACAACTCACCGCGCTGGGTTTTTGAGTGGATAGTTGCACTCAGTTAATTCCTGCTGCAGTGTTGCCATAAGACCAATATATCGTAGAGATATGAAAATATGTTTTTATATCATATTTATACTCCCAAGCAACGTTGGGAACGGGTATGCTAGTTTATTATAAAGTTTGTTGTTTTCATTTTATATATTGTGAATTTTGCATGTTTTTTAATTGTTTACAATATTAATACCAAATAAGCAATATTTATCATGAATTTAGGTTTTGTCATTTATTGAAGTTAATGTTAAGTAATCAATATTTAATTTGTTTAACTAAGCAATATGTTTTACATTTAAGCAGGTACAAGGAAATAATAAAGTTAGTTATTTATTTTACACTATTCATCAAGTGTCTTTTTTTAACTCTCTACATAAACAATCCAGGTTCAAGTGCCTGTGTTTGTTAAGTGTTCAATCCAGAGCAATCCAAGTTCAAGTGCTTGTGTTTGCGCCACTGGAACGAAACAAGTAGAAACATCGAATATTAAGTTTGGGCAAAACAACGTTTGCCGGGTCAGCTAGTTTATAATAAATCTAATAGAATATTCTTATTTATTTGAAAAAACAAAAAAAAAAATGAGTTTTTGCTATTTTTTACGCATCTCTATACATTATACATAACATATGTTTACAAATGTAAACCAGTCAGCCGTTTAGCAGGTAGTCTTTCAAAACAGGTAATATGAGGTACAAAAACAACTTTTTTACACTTCTATCTTATTTTATTCGATTTAGAAATGAATTTGTAGTTCTCTTATGAAGTTTCAAGAAATTTGAACAATTTAAATATAAAAATGAAATGCTTTTAAGTCGGAAAGTTTACATTTGTAAACTGTCAGCTGTTTAAGGGTTAAGTAAGCAAATCTATTATACAATTAATGTGCAATTTTTTTGCACATTTCCGCGGACAAGGTTGTCCATTTTTTCCACAACAATTCCTACAAGATACCTATCACTATTCTCACGAGTATAATTTATTGGTTTTTCTTCAACACTTTCACTCATACAATTCATTAAGTTGATAATTTTTTCTTCTTGTGATATAAAAAAGTTCTCTTAAATTTACTACCTTGCTATTTCCACATTCATTTGTTAATTCGGAATAATCTTTTTGGGGCCGGAAATGTATCTTTAGCTCTATCACAGCTGTTTCCTAATTTAAGTAGTTTCCTAGCCGTTGAATACATCTTTTTGTTGTTCCTTGAATTTTTTGACGTGACGAAGTTACGTTGTATCGGACTGGTTTCCAAAAAAGTTGAAAAATGAATTTTTTAAAAATTCATCTGCGTTGCATTGAATTGTTAATCGCTGAGTATAAGAGCTATGATTAAAAAAATGGTATGACCGTAAAGGTTGATTCTTTGACTTTATTAAAAAAAATTTAATACGACATAGGGACGTACTGGGAGCTGCTTAAGCAACGTAAATGAAAATTTGTTACATGGAATTATAACTCGCTGAGTATTAGTGCTAGGATTAAAAATACGATACGACAATAAAAGCCTACTGTAAGCCCTCACAACAAAATTAGACAAAAAATTTCTCACATCATGGGTACGCTGAGAGAGCCGCTCAAAGATCGATAACGCAACATTCATGCAGCGGCGTTGCATTGAATTTTAACTCAATGAGTATACAACCTACGATAAAAGTTTAAAAAGGAAAATGAAGGTTTTATACATGGCTTTACGACAAAAATATTAAAAAAAAAATTCCTGCGTCGTCAGGTCGTGAATATAGTCGCTTCACAACTAAAAAAAAAAAAAATAAATAACTGGCCATTTCAGCCCTTGAAAGGACTTTGACCTAGCTTCTTATGATCAATTGTGTTGTGCGTGTTATTAAGTTTGTACACAATTGACCGAGAAATGGACCTACAGGCTTAACGCCGACTCCGAACGGCGATGAACGGAATGTTCTTATTCTCAAGAAGCTTTACATGGCATTTTTATTACTCTTTGAGGTTTGCCATTGTCTGCAGAGAGGTGGCGGCCGTACAGAAAAATTATTTTAATTCAAATAATTTTCTGTCGCTGCTGGGGTTCGAACCTGGGTCTCCAGGTTCTTTGACATAGCGGCCACGCACTTTAACCAACTACGCCACGGACGCCACCGCTTCACAACAAAATAACAAAAAAAATCTTGTTGTCATGATTTCAGGGATGCAATCACATAATGCAGTAAAAGTGCTACAGCCATGAAAAAAACGTTGCATGGATTTTGAACTCTGTGACTACTAGTGCAACGGTAAATTTTAAGGAAAGAAAACGAGGTCTTCGGGCATATGAAAAAAATAAAAAAAAATGACGGCGTGTCAAAGACCCTCAGGGAACCGCCTAATGTGACGCATATGCATCACTTTTGCTGGATTAATTGAAATTAGAGCACAACCAATGGGGAAGCAAAAAACTAAAAGCTAAACGAAAAGCACCAACACCAACACCAACACCAACACCAACACCAACACCAACACCAACACCAACACCAACACCAACACCAACACCAACACCAACACCAACACCAACATCAACATCAACATCAACATCAACATCAACATCAACATCAACATCAACATCAACATCAACATCAACATCAACATCAACATCAACATCAACATCAACGTCAACATCAACATCAACATCAACATCAACATCAACATCAACATCAACATCAACATCAACATCAACATCAACATCAACATCAACATAAACATCAACATCAACATCAACATCAACATCAACATCAACATCAACATCAACATCTAAATCAACATCAACATCAACATCAACATCAACCTCAACATTAACATAAACATCAACATCATCAACATCAACATTAACATTAACATTAACATTAACATTAACATTAACATTAACATTAACATTAACATTAACATTAACATTAACATTAACATTAACATTAACATTAACATTAACATTAACATTAACATTAACATAAACATTAACATTAACATTAACATTAACATTAACATTAACATTAACATTAACATTAACATTAACATTAACATTAACATTAACATTAACATTAACATTAACATTAACATTAACATTAACATTAACATTAACATTAACATTAACATTAACATTAACATTAACATTAACATTAACATTAAAATTAACATTACCATTACCATTAACATTAACATTAACATTAACATTACCATTAACATTAACATTTACATTAACATTAACATTAACATTAACATTAACATTAACATTAACATTAACATTAACATTAATATTAACATAAACATTAACATTAACATTAACATTAACATTGACATTAACATTAACATTAACATTAACATTAACATTAACATTAACATTAAAATAAACATTAACATTAACATTAACATTAACATTAACATTAACATTAACATTAACATTAACATTAACATTAACATTAACATTAACATTAACATTAACATTAACATTAACATTAACATTAACATTAACATTAACATTAACATTAACATTAACATTAACATTAACATTAACATTAACATTAATATTAACATTAACATTAACATTAACATCAACATCAACATCAACATCAACATCAACATCAACATCAACATCAACATCAACATCAACATCAACATCAACATCAACATCAACATCAACATCAACATCAACATCAACATCAACATCAACATCAACATCAACATCAACATCAACATCAACATCAACATCAACATCAACATCAACATCAACATAAACATTAACATTAACATTAACATTAACATTAACATTAACATTAACATTAACATTAACATAAACATTAACTTTAACATTAACATTAACATTAACGTAAACATTAACATTAACATTAACATTAACATTAACATTAACATTAACATTAACATTAACATTAACATTAACATTAACATTAACATTAACATTAACATTAACATTAACATTAACATAAATATGAACTGTAACATTAACATTAACATTAACATTAACATTAACATTAACATTAACATTAACATTAACATCAACATCAACATCAACATCATCATCAACATCAACATCAACATCAACATAAACATAAACATTAACATTAACATTAACATTAACATTAACATTAACATTAACATTAACATAAACATTAACTTTAACATTAACATTAACATTAACATTAACATTAACATTAACATTAACATTAACATTAACATTAACATTAACATTAACATTAACATTAACATTAACATTAACATTAACATTAACATTAACATTAACATTAACATTAACATCAACATCAACATCAACATCAACATCAACATCAACATCAACATCAACATCAACATAAACATTAACATTAACATTAACATTAACATTAACATTAATATTAACATTAACATTAACATTAACATTAACATTAACATTAACATTAACATTAACATAAACATTAACTTTAACATTAACATTAACATTAACATTAACATTAACATTAACATTAACATTAACATTAACATTAACATTAACATCAACATCAACATCAACATCAACATCAACATCAACATCAACATCAACATAAACATAAACATAAACATTAACATTAACATTAACATTAACATAAACATTAACTTTAACATTAACATTAACATTAACATTAACATTAACATTAACATTAACATTAACATTAACATTAACATTAACATTAACATTAACATTAACATTAACATTAACATTAACATTAACATAAACATTAACTTTAACATTAACATTAACATTAACATTAACATTAACATTAACATTAACATTAACATTAACATTAACATCAACATCAACATCAACATCAACATCAACATCAACATCAACATCAACATCAACATCAACATAAACATAAACATAAACATTAACATTAACATTAACATTAACATTAACATTAACATTAACATCAACATCAACATCAACATTAACATTAACATTAACATTAACATTAACATTAACATTAACATTAACATTAACATTAACATTAACATTAACATAAACATTAACTTTAACTTTAACATTAACATTAACATTAACATTAACATTACCATTACCATTAACATTAAAATTAACATTACCATTACCATTAACATTAACATTAACATTAACATTACCATTAACATTAACATTAACATTAACATTAACATTAACATTAACATTAACATTAACATTAACATTAACATTAACATTAACATTAACATTAACATTAACATTAACATTAACATTAACATCAACACCAACATCAACATCAACATCAACATCAACATCAACATCAACATCAACATAAACATTAACATTAACATTAACATTAACATTAACATTAACATTAACATTAACATTAACATTAACATTAACATTAACATTAACATTAACATTAACATTAACATAAACATTAACTTTAACATTAACATTAACATTAACATTAACATTAACATTAACATTAACATTAACATTAACATTAACATCAACATCAACATCAACATCAACATCAACATCAACATCAACATCAACATCAACATCAACATCAACATCAACATCAACATCAACATCAACATCAACATCAACATCAACATCAACATCAACATCAACATCAACATCAACATCAACATCAACATCAACATCAACATCAACATCAACATCAACATCAACATCAACATCAACATCAACATCAACATCAACATCAACATCAACATCAACACAACATCAACATCATCAACAACAACAACAACAACAACAACAACAACAACAACAACAACAACAACAACAACACCTACAACAAACAAGAAACTTCGTCACGTCAAAACCTACGGTTGTGCCCACTATCTGAAATGCGTACTGCAAAAGCCTTCATTCCTGATCAGCCCTACTGCGTCTTCCACCGATTTAATGAACTCTATAAGAGTTAATTCCACTTCCCCGTTTACAGCTTTTAGGCGGCGAAAGTGGTTAAGTATTTGTTCTGAAGTAAGTTGGAACATATTTTGACTTGTTGATGATTGCCGTCCAGTTACTTTTTGATTCATCTGTTCCAGTTGAGCTGCTTGTTGAGCCGATGTTTGCTGTTGCTGTTGATTAATTTTTTCCAGCTGGGCTGTTTGTTGAGCCAATGCTTGAGTTTCGCTTATCTGTTCTCTTAGTTGAGACATTTCAGCTTGTTGTTGCTGAACTGATTTAAGCAAATAGTTAATTTCAGCTTGCAATGTCTTCATCACTATCACTATTTACAGCTTTATTAACACGATATTGATTCTTTGTAAAACTCAGTCAAACAATTGTTCCTCACTTTTTCTCAATTCTCTCTAACTTTGTCAATATTTATTATCATATTTTTTTTTTTTTTTTGTGATAATTATTTACTGTCTTTCACTTCACTAATGCTTATTATTAATTTACGGTATTTCGATTTTTACCCTTCTCTTTAGAGAGGAATCCTGCTGACTGTGCCAGAAAACTGATTAACTTAAAAGTTGATCACAAAAATATTGAAACACCGATTAGTTTGAGTTTAACCAAAGAATATACAATATATAGAATGCGCATCTTGGCACAAAACGCAAACATTTTTCTTTCTTACTCAATGATGCGGGGGGTAGCAACAAGACGAAGATGCGATGTGAGCAACATCAAGCAACATCGAACATTTGGCGCGAACCAACCAACGGTTGCAACAGGAGTGGTGTTGTTTTACAAAGCACACAATGTTTTTGTGAGCTCGATCATGTTAGCATGATCGCCATTCATAGCTTTGCTGGCCTTTTTGAAATTTTAATATTATATGAATGGCTGATGCGACAAATCGTTATGATGTCAAAAAATATAATAAGCAAAACAATCTGAAGTCTGGCATTAAATGCTGTGTGCAGACATGCAAAAAATCAAACAGAAATTTTCCGAAAATTAAATTATTCAAATTTCCTTCCCATGACAGTTTTGATTTTGAATATAACTTTATAGTTTTTACTGAAACTTGGCTTCGCTCTAACGTTTTAAACTCTGAAATAATGTGCAATAAGTACCAAATTTTTCGTAAAGATCGCTATGATAAGATCGGTGGTGGCGTTCTGATAGCTGTCCATAACTCGCTTGCTTCGGAGGAATTAACAATTCCTGGTACCAACGACCTGGAGTTTATTTGTGTTACAGTTAAAGTAAATAATAATACGATTTTTCTTACTTGCTCTTACATTCCACCTAAAAGTGATTTAACAATTTACTTAAACCATATTAGTGCCATCGAAACAGTCCATAATATGCTTAAAAATATGGATACTATCATTGCATTAGGTGATTTCAACTTACCTTCTGTATCCTGGAGTATTTCCGATGATTCCGCATTTCGGATTTCGGACCTATTTCTGCCTCTGATTGGATAAATGATTTCTTAGATAAGTTGTCCGATCTGTGTCTTCAGCAGGTTAATAATATTCTTAATAAAAATTATAGATCTCTTGACCTTGTATTTGTAGATAGATGCACTTCCGTAAATCTCCGTCGTTCGAACCCAGTTTCCTTACCTGAAGACGATTATCATCCAACTCTTGAAATAACAATATTACTTGCCAACATAAATGAAAATAAATTAGCTCCAGATACGGGAAATAATAAAATTTTTAACTTTAAAAAAACAGACTATGTTAAACTTAATACTCTTCTCGCGCGGATTGACTGGTCCCCAATTTTAAATAATAGGTCTTCGTACTCTGTCTATGATGTCGAATCTTCAGTACGGTTTCTTAATGATACATTGCAAAAATGTTTCTCATTATCTGTGCCAAAAAAAAAATAGTAATTTCAAACCTTTAAACCCTCCTTGGTTAACTTATGAACTTAAGTCTTTAAAAAATTCCAAAAATCGCTTATTTAAAAAATATAAAAAGTCAGGCTCTAATTTAGACTTCGCTTGCTATTCCTCTTGTCGTTACAGATATCAACTATTAAATGAACAGTGCTACTCTGCCTATATAGCCAAAATAAAAATTCAATTCAAAGATAATCCGAAACTTTTCTACACTTTTGTCAACTCAAAACGAAAAACCTCCAGCTTCCCACCTCTTATGAAATTCTACCATGAAGAAGCATCTTGCGACATCGAAGTTTCCAACATGTTTGCAAACTTCTTTAAAACAACCTACTCCGATATACCATTGAGCATGAGTCTTGAATATCCTTACCTACCACCAGTTAACTCTTTTGAAACCCCCGTAATAGATTCTAATATAGTTATGCATTACCTTCGACAAGTTAAATCTTCTTTTACGACTGGTCCTGACGTAATCCCGAGCTGCATTTTAAAACATTGTTCTATTAGTTTGTGTTCTCCCCTATCAAAAATTTTTAACACATCCTTGCACAGTGGTCATTTTCCCTATATATGGAGAAAATCTTATATAATACCTCTTCATAAATCCGGCTCAAAAATTGATGTTTCCAATTACCGAGGTATCGCAAAACTAAGCGCAATCCCTAAGTTATTTGAGAAAATTATAACTGATCAAATAACCCACGTTGTATCTTCCTCCATTTCTACCTCTCAACATGGTTTCTTAAAGGGAAAATCTACGTCAACTAATCTCTTGGAGTTTACTTCGCGTGTCATCAAAGGTTTTACTTTAGGAAACAGACTGACGTTATTTATACAGACTTTAGCAAAGCTTTCGATTGTGTCAATCATTATCTTCTTCTGAAAAAGCTTCATCTAATTGGGTTTCGCGTCAAACTATTACACTGGATTAACTCGTACTTGTCGAATCGTTCTCAAAAAGTTTCATATAAGAATTCTATGTCAAAAAATATTTTGGTCACATCTGGTGTTCCGCAGGGAAGTCATCTTGGTCCGGTTTTATTTTTACTGTTTATAAATGACCTTCCTTCTGTAATAAAACACTCAAACGTCTTAATGTACGCTGATGACATGAAACTTTTCCTAACTTACAAATCGCCTGAAGATCAACAAATCTTACAATCGGATTTAAACAGTCTATTTGAGTGGTGTAATTTTAACCTTTTAAAATTAAACTTAAAAAAATGTAAGCAAATAACATTCTCACGTCGAATTGCTAAAAGTATAAATTAGTACACTATAAATAATACTAACTTAGAAATTGTACACAGTTTTCTTGATTTAGGTGTAATTTTGGATCCTAAACTTCGTTTCAATCTTCAAGTTAATTTGGTGGTAAATAAGGCTAGAGGTGTCCTTGGTTTCATTAAAAGATGGGCTAAAGAATTCAACGATCCTTTTACTACTAAAATACTTTATACCTCTCTTGTTAGACCAATTCTTGAATATGCATCCGTAATATGGAACCCTCAATACAATGTCCACATCGATGCATTAGAATCGGTTCAAAAACAATTCTTACTTTTTGCTTTAAATTATCGTTGGAACCCCAATATTATTCTTCCCCCTTATGAAACACGCCTCAAAATTATTTCCCTGCCTTCCTTAAGAAGCAGAAGAATTATGCTCAATGTCTCTTTTTATACAAATTACTCAGTGGTGATATAGACTCACAATACCTCCTTTCTTCATTAAACTTCAACATCCCCAGGAGCGGAGCCAGGCATTTCCAGCTTTTTAAGTTGAGTCAGTGCACTTCTAATTATGCCCTTCACGACCCTTTGCGATGTATGTGTAGTGATTTTAATGGCAACTTGAACTTGATAAATTTTTCTGACTCGGTGGATGTCTTAAAACCCAAAATGATATTACATTTGAATACTTAACGTATTCCTTGTGATAACAAATATAACTCGCGATAATTGTGTAGATTTAACTATTTAACAAATAAGCATCATCGAATATGATAGATACTTTAAGTTTTCGTTTTATTCAGTTTCGTTGCTTTATTTTTTCATGAAATTATTTTAGATCTTTAGTTCTTCCTTAGTTGACCATGTATACCGTGTCTCTCGGCTTGGTGTGTCAGAGTTTATCTCTTTTCCATACAAGTTTTTACCTTCGTTGGCCCAAATGCATATCCAAATAATAACTTTAGCTCGGTGTTCCCTTATTTTAGTGACCCGAATATATAAATATATTGTGCCTGCACAATATATACTAATTGTATATCTGTGCTATGTTTGGTATTGGTTTGGTGTTTGAGAGTTGCATCTCTTTTCCACGTAGATCTTGGGTTGGACAGTGGCCCCAAGCCGAACGACAACAATTATAAATGCGGTTATATATGGTCTAATAAATAACTTTGGATGTTGTCTTGTATTGCTTCGTATTATGAAGAATGTGCTTTTATTCGATGATGTTTATGAAGTTTACATAAGCACAAAAATTCTCAAATTTTATTTAATTTTAATTTCCGCTGAAAGGCCAAGCAATTGTGCTTAGTGGAGGCTATTATTTGCCAACAGGTGGTAAGTTTTAGCACGTAGGTGCATTCTATCAGTCCGGCTGATCCGGGAACTTCTTAGAATGTAAATCGTGCATGCGTATGGCGCGGGTCATACGTATCTATGAAGATTTCTTACCTCCGGGCGAATCCAAAAAAAATAATGATTTAGCAATAGGTCAAATATGGCGGGAAAAATGCAATATCTCAGATTTGGACTACGGCTAAAATTTTTACATTTGCGACAGCCATTTTCTTAGCTTATTTATAGGAAAGAAAAAACTTAAATCTGGTGCTATTCCAACAATTAATTAAAATGAAGTGGTAGAAGAGCACTTGGAGGAAGATTTTTTTACTTCGAACCTCCATCTAAAAGACAAAAGTTTAGCGACGATATTGAAGGGTATTGCAGTCATTGCGAAAAATACGTTAAATTAACTGAATTCTATAAGAAGAAATATAATAAAATACTTAGAAAATATAAAGAATTGCAAAAAGAAGGAAAGCTTAAAAGACATACTAAATCGTTTAAATTATCACTTAATAAAAAAAGGTCGGTTCAGGAAATAAAAAAAGATATTGAAGGCTTAAAAAGTGTTAGTGAAGAGTCTAACATTTTTTGCAAATTATTAGTAAGTTCAAGACCTAAAGAATATTCTGATGAAGTTAAGTTTTTGGCTCAAAATATATATTATACATCGCAATCAACTTATATATTTTTGAGAAATAAGTTAAATCTCAATCTACCGCATGTCTCTACCTTAAATCGATGGGCTCCTATAAAGTTTCTTCAGCCAGGATTTAAAAATTCTGCTTTTGAGACTTTAAAAAACAGATGCTCCGAATTAAAAGAAAGTGAAAGGGATAATATGATTTTGTTAATGGATGAAATGGCAATCAGAAAAGATTTAAGGTATAATTTAAAATTAGATCTTATAGATGGTTTTGAAGACAACGGCTTTGAAAGAACCAAAACAATTGGTAAGCAAGTGTGTTATTTATGCTTAAATCAATGTTTTCCAATTGGACCATTATATTAAATTATTTTATATCAGAAAATGGCCTATCTGCTGATAATCTTTGCAAAATTATTATTGAAAATATAAACATAATAGATAGAATTGGAGTTTCGGTAAGAGTTTTAATTTGCGACCAGGGATCCTCAAATAGAAAAAGTTTTTATAGCTTAGGAGTCACTTTAGAAAAGCCCTTCTTTGAGTTCAAAAACAGAAACATATATTGCATGTATGATTTTCCACATTTAGTGAAATCTTTAAGAAATGTGTTGCTGAATTGTAATTGTAAAGAGTGTGTATTTTCTTGACGGTATGAAAATTACACTTCATTCATTGCTTCTTTTAGTTGCTCACGTTTTAGGGAAAAATAATGATTTGTTTTTTATAATGACAAAATCATTAAATCAAGATAAGCTTGAGAATACTTTTGCACGACTGCGTCAAAAAAGAGGATCCTTCTGTATCTGAACTAAATAATATATTAGCGAAACTTATGACTTCAAAAATTGTTCAATTAAGTTCATTCAGCAATTGTGAAGAGGTAACTGATTTAAATTTTAATATAGATCCAAATTTATTGTCTGAAGAGGGTATTAATACTGCAATAGATTTTAATGAAGAACCATATACATAGGAATGATTCCATAGAGATTGATTTCAATAGCGATTCATATGTTGATTATTTTATAGAGGATGCTTTCGCGAATTGCAAAGAAATGAATTTTGAACTAGTATCCATTAGATATTTTATAGGATATGTAGCCTACAAAATCATTCCAAAACTGAATTGCGATAAATGTTATCAAGAGCTAAGAAAATAAGATGAGGTTTTATCTGTTCCTAGTGAACTTTTCATTTTTCACAAAAACTATGAATCAGTCACCGATTTTGGAAATTAAGTAGCACCATCTCAAAAGTTTTTAGAAGTAAACAAAAAACATGTTATTATATTGAACAATATCTTTACAACACAACCGTATAAAATTGGTATTAAAGCTTTTATTATTGAATCTTGTAAAAGAGGTACTCTAGAATGGTTTAACGAAAACTGCTCTGATCACAAATTAAAAATTTTGGACTACCTTGTAAAGGGTGTGTTTTTTAGGGGTTTGTTTTTCGAATAGAGATAAAACTGGCATTTTGTGGTCAAATCTGGCAACTCTAATGTCATTTATGTTCAGTTTGGTTTGCCATTTCATCATGAACAGGTTGACAAAAGAACAACGCTTGGAAATGGGCCGAAAATGAGATTGATCTCGATGCTGATTTTCATCGCAAAATTTTGTTCAGTGATGAGGCTCATTTTTGGTTGAATGGCTACGTCAACAAGCAAAATTGCCGCATTTGGAGTGAAGAGAATCCACATGAGATCCTTGAGACGCCATTACATCCACAAAAACTGACTGTTTGGTGTGCTATATGGGCTGGTGGAGTCATTGGGCCATACTTCTTCCGAAATAATGCTGGAGAGTCAGTTACCGTTAACAATGGAGACCGGTATATAGCCATTAGAGCCCTGCATGAGTATAATCGCAAAGCGAATACACACTGCTTCACTGCTAAAGAGTACACTGTAACTGCATAAAACTTAAACAACAGGTCGTGTAGTGAAGAGCAAATCTGCGCACGAGCTTCACTGCTTATACCTTATCTGTTCTCTCACAAACACTGTTAGCACTGATCTGAACTTTCAGAGGTTTGCGTTATTTTTATTTCTATTCGGTGTACTCGCATAACATACTCTCACATACACTGCAAACACTGAAAGCTTTGCGTTATTTTTGTTTCTGTTCTGTACTTCATTGATGCTTAGCGTTTAACCAAACCAGTTTTCTTAAACAAAGGAGGTAGGACAGGCGACTTATTCGTTTTTTTTTAATTGAAACTTCTTAGCACCGTTGTGATTTGAAACTCGATGAAATGAAAAAATCACACGAAAATGGAAATTTTATACATTTTTGTATTAGAGCCCTCGTAAGAAGTGGCCGGAGAGAATAGGTGTCAAAGGGAAAAATGTTTCTTTTCCAAAAGTAATTGGGGTCGGTCATACATATTAACCTTCTTCGGCCCATCCTTAAAGGTAATTTGTTCAGGTGTATGGAAAATATATACAAAAATCATAAAATTTGTATGGGAGCCCCCCTAAGGAGTGGTCGGAGAGAATAGGTGTCAAAGACAAAAATGTTTCTTTTGCAAAAGTAATGGGGTCATACATATTAACCCTTTTTAGCCCTTGCTTAAAGCTCCCCTGTTTAGGTGTAGGGAATAAAAACACAACAATAAAAAAAAACAAACAAACATATTTCAATTCAATGCTTTAAAGTTAAACTTATTGTATAATTTTATTCATTAAATTTAGACTTGAGCAATAATTTAATATTATTGATTATATTTCCTAAGTTTCCTACTGTAAATTTATAATAATAATTTTTTGAAAACAAATTACAAATTCTAATAAAAACAATTAATTCTTGAAAAACTGTTCAAAAAGTTTTATTTCTTTAATATTTCTTAAATCGTAATGAAAACAAT
Organism: Pherbina coryleti; assembly: GCA_943735915.1. Classification (NCBI taxonomy): domain Eukaryota; kingdom Metazoa; phylum Arthropoda; class Insecta; order Diptera; family Sciomyzidae; genus Pherbina; species Pherbina coryleti. Next base: position 115,187,033 of record OX030949.1, read on the forward strand.
GAAAAATAGCATGTCTACATACCCAGCAGAAAAGTGGACCAAATTTGAAATAGTTCTGAACTAGTTCCAAAAAAGACCAGTACTAGTTCCACTACAATACCCTTTAACATTGAACGAACTGACGCTTTTTGCTGTCATAGGAAAAGACAATTGTCCCCAGAAACACTCCTTTTTCCCTATATTTGAACTAGTTTCATTAGGAACATTTTTAAACTGGTTGCTTTCGCAGTAGCTTGAAAGTGGTTCTTTTTTAACTAGTTTTAAAGTGAACATATCAAAAGTGTAAGAATTTTGTGCAATGGAAAGGTCCTAAAGATCTCATTTGTACCATCTTTTCCATCCACAATCCAGAACACATTTTGTCTATAAACATTTTTTTTTTTAATATTTTTTCTTGTGCGCAGCAAATTTTAAAAAGTAGCCAGAACGCGTTTATTTTTGTCAGCAATACTTTTGAAAACAAAATCAAAGATAACTGTTCTACACTGAACGCCTTTTGTACTTTTTCAGAGCTACTGCGAACTGCGCTAGAAATGAACTAGTTCACTTTTTCAATTGACTCCAAAATAACTGCTGGGTATATATTGTTTGCATCTCATTGAAAGTCACTCGCAAAACAAAAGATTCTTGCTCATAACAACATAATGCGCAAAATATTCAGTGTATGTGTAGTCATATTCAGTGTACCTAATGTTTGCGATACTTTTTATTGCAAGAAGCTGGTCTTGCTGTTATAAGTTCAGCAATGTATTGTTACTCTCGCATAAAATAGAGTGAGAGTATGTTAACATACGAGAGCTTTGGAAAAAAAGGTCAGTGTAAGCTTTTTATCCGACAGTAAACGAATGTATTTGAGTATGCAAAAAGGATACTCATGCAGGGCTCTAATAGCCATGATTACCGACTATTTTGTTCCCGAATTGGATGGCATGAATGTGGATGAGTTGTGGTTCCAACAAGACGGCGCTACATGCCACACAGCGCACGTCACAATCGATTTATTGAAGGAAACATTCGATGAGCGCATAATTTCGCGGAATGGACCTGTCAATTGGCCACCAAGATCGTGTGATTTGACACCATTGGATTATTTTCTTTGGGGATATGTGAAGTCGCTCGTCTACGCCAACAAACCAGAAACGTTAGGGGACTTGGAGGCCAACATTCGTGGCGTTATTGCCGACATACGGCCCCATATGCTCGAAAAAGTGGTTGAAAATTGGACCTGTAGAATTGGCTTTATTCGAGCCAGCCGCGGCGGCCACATGCCCGAAATCATATTTAAACATTAATGGCATAAAATTATCCTTCCAATAAAGCCAACTTGATGGACATTACCACGATTTTCTTGCGTTTTATCTCTATTCGAAAAACAAACCCCTAAAAAAAACACCCTATATTAATCGTTTTACGAAAACATTGTTCTTGGGCCGTAGAAACGATTGATCATTTAAAAAAGCAACGAAAACTCAAAATAATGACAATCTAGAAAAGTTGTTGAACTTTGTATACTCTTCTTCTTTTTCTTCTTATTCTTATTCTTATTATTCTACTTCTTATTCTTATTCTTATTCTTATTCTTATTCTTATTCTTATTCTTATTCTTATTCTTATTCTTATTCTTATTCTTATTCTTATTTTTATTCTTATTCTTATTTTTATTCTTTTTCTTATTCTTATTCTTATTCTTATTCTTATTCTTATTCTTATTCTTATTCTTATTCTTATTCTTATTCTTATTCTTATTCTTATTCTTATTCTTATTCTTATTCTTATTCTTATTCTTATTCTTATTCTTATTCTTATTCTTATTCTTATTCTTATTCTTATTCTTATTCTTATTCTTATTCTTATTCTTATTCTTATTCTTATTCTTATTCTTATTCTTATTCTTATTCTTATTCTTATTCTTATTCTTATTCTTATTCTTATTCTTATTCTTATTCTTATTCTTATTCTTATTCTTATTCTTATTCTTATTCTTATTCTTATTCTTATTCTTATTCTTATTCTTATTCTTATTCTTATTCTTATTCTTATTCTTATTCTTATTCTTATTCTTATTCTTATTCTTATTCTTATTCTTATTCTTATTCTTATTCTTATTCTTATTCTTATTCTTATTCTTATTCTTATTCTTATTCTTATTCTTATTCTTATTCTTATTCTTATTCTTATTCTTATTCTTATTCTTATTCTTATTCTTATTCTTATTCTTATTCTTATTCTTATTCTTATTCTTATTCTTATTCTTATTCTTATTCTTATTCTTATTCTTATTCTTATTCTTATTCTTATTCTTATTCTTATTCTTATTCTTATTCTTATTCTTATTCTTATTCTTATTCTTATTCTTATTCTTATTCTTATTCTTATTCTTATTCTTATTCTTATTCTTATTCTTATTCTTATTCTTATTCTTATTCTTATTCTTATTCTTATTCTTATTCTTATTCTTATTCTTATTCTTATTCTTATTCTTATTCTTATTCTTATTCTTATTCTTATTCTTATTCTTATTCTTATTCTTATTCTTATTCTTATTCTTATTCTTATTCTTATTCTTATTCTTATTCTTATTCTTATTCTTATTCTTATTCTTATTCTTATTCTTATTCTTATTCTTATTCTTATTCTTATTCTTATTCTTATTCTTATTCTTATTCTTATTCTTATTCTTATTCTTATTATTAGTCTATTTCTTATTTCTATTTTTATTTTTGATTTTTTTCTTATTATTCTTATTCTTATTCTTATTCTTATTCTTATTCTTATTCTTATTCTTATTCTTATTCTTATTCTTATTCTTATTCTTATTCTTATTCTTATTCTTATTCTTATTCTTATTCTTATTCTTATTCTTATTCTTATTCTTATTCTTATTCTTATTCTTATTCTTATTCTTATTCTTATTATTAGTCTATTTCTTATTTCTATTTTTATTTTTGATTTTTTTCTTATTATTCTTATTCTTATTCTTATTCTTATTCTTATTCTTATTCTTATTCTTATTCTTATTCTTATTCTTATTCTTATTCTTATTCTTATTCTTATTCTTATTCTTATTCTTATTCTTATTCTTATTCTTATTCTTATTCTTATTCTTATTCTTATTCTTATTCTTATTCTTATTCTTATTCTTATTCTTATTCTTATTCTTATTCTTATTCTTATTCTTATTCTTATTCTTATTCTTATTCTTATTCTTATTCTTATTCTTATTCTTATTCTTATTCTTATTCTTATTCTTATTCTTATTCTTATTCTTATTCTTATTCTTATTCTTATTCTTATTCTTATTCTTATTCTTATTCTTATTCTTATTCTTATTCTTATTCTTATTCTTATTCTTATTCTTATTCTTATTCTTATTCTTATTCTTATTCTTATTCTTATTCTTATTCTTATTCTTATTCTTATTCTTATTCTTATTCTTATTCTTATTCTTATTCTTATTCTTATTCTTATTCTTATTCTTATTCTTATTCTTATTCTTATTCTTATTATTATTCTTATTCTTATTCTTATTCTTATTCTTATTCTTATTCTTATTCTTATTCTTATTCTTATTCTTATTCTTATTCTTATTCTTATTCTTATTCTTATTCTTATTCTTATTCTTATTCTTATTCTTATTCTTATTCTTATTCTTATTCTTATTCTTATTCTTATTCTTATTCTTATTCTTATTCTTATTATTAGTCTATTTCTTATTTCTATTTTTATTTTTGATTTTTTTCTTATTATTCTTATTCTTATTCTTATTCTTATTCTTATTCTTATTCTTATTCTTATTCTTATTCTTATTCTTATTCTTATTCTTATTCTTATTCTTATTCTTATTCTTATTCTTATTCTTATTCTTATTCTTATTCTTATTCTTATTCTTATTCTTATTCTTATTCTTATTCTTATTCTTATTCTTATTCTTATTCTTATTCTTATTCTTATTCTTATTCTTATTCTTATTCTTATTCTTATTCTTATTCTTATTCTTATTCTTATTCTTATTCTTATTCTTATTCTTATTCTTATTCTTATTCTTATTCTTATTCTTATTCTTATTCTTATTCTTATTCTTATTCTTATTCTTATTCTTATTCTTATTCTTATTCTTATTCTTATTCTTATTCTTATTCTTATTCTTATTCTTATTCTTATTCTTATTCTTATTCTTATTCTTATTCTTATTCTTATTCTTATTCTTATTCTTATTCTTATTCTTATTCTTATTCTTATTCTTATTCTTATTCTTATTCTTATTCTTATTCTTATTCTTATTCTTATTCTTATTGTTATTCTTATTCTTATTCTTATTATTAGTCTATTTCTTATTTCTATTTTTATTTTTAATTTTTTTCTTATTATTCTTATTCTTATTTTTATTCTATTTATTCTTATTCTTATTTCTATTTTTATTATTCTTATTCCTATTTTTAGTCATATTATTCTTATTTTTATTTTTATTCTTATTATTCTCCTTCTTTCTCTATATAATGTGTCTTATGACGTGTTTTTTTTGTTTTTTTTTATATTTATTTTTTATTAATAAAAAAGCATAATTGCAATTAATTTGATCGAAAACCGAAAAATCAGCTGCGCCCACGAAGTCGCGAAAGTATACAAATTCCGACTCCCTTCTCTCATCCCATCACTTAGCAAGCGAACACAGAAAGGTTTGATAACAAAAACAATGCACCAGTAATGGTGCAACAACAACAATGCGCTCAACACGTTGCGGTATGGAATATGAGAACGGGTTGTCATGTTTGGTGTGAACGGGTTGCAATGTTGGAGAGCGGGTCGTAATATTACGACTCGCAAACAAAATTTCTTCTTATATGAGATGCGCATTCTACATATTGTAAAGGGTGATTTTTTTGAGGTTATGATTTTCATGCATTAGTATTTGACAGATCACGTGGGATTTCAGACATGGTGTCAAAGAGAAAGATGCTCAGTATGCTTTGACATTTCATCATGAATAGACTTACTAACGAGCAACGCTTGCAAATCATTGAATTTTATTACCAAAATCAGTGTTCGGTTCGAAATGTGTTTTATCGACAAATTTTGTTCAGCGATGAGGCTCATTTCTGGTTGAATGGCTACGTAAATAAGCAAAATTGCCGCATTTGGAGTGAAGAGCAACCAGAAGCCGTTCAAGAACTGGCCATGCATCCCGAAAAATGCACTGTTTGGTGTGGTTTGTACGCTGGTGGAATCATTGGATCGTATTTTTTCAAAGATGCTGTTGGACGCAACGTTACGGTGAATGGTGATCGCTATCGTTCGATGCTAACAAACTTTTTGTTGCCAAAAATGGAAGAACTGAACTTGGTTGACATGTGGTTTCAACAAGATGGCGCTACATGCCACACATCTCGCGATTCTATGGCCATTTTGAGGGAAAACTTCGGAGAACAATTAATCTCAAGAAATGGACCGGTAAGTTGGCCACCAAGATCATGCGATTTGACGCCTTTAGACTATTTTTTGTGGGGCTATGTCAAGTCTAAAGTCTACAGAAATAAGCCAGCAACTATTCCAGCTTTGGAAGACAACATTTCCGAAGAAATTCGGGCTATTCCGGCCGAAATGCTCGAAAAAGTTGCCCAAAATTGGACTTTCCGAATGGACCACCTAAGACGCAGCCGCGGTCAACATTTAAATGAAATTATCTTCAAAAAGTAAATGTCATGGACCAATCTAACGTTTCAAATAAAGAACCGATGAGATTTTGCAAATTTAATGCGTTTTTTTTAAAAAAAAAGTTATCAGGCACTTAAAAAATCACTCTTTATATTCTTTGGTTTAACTTAAGAACTATCTTTATTATTTCAACTTTGCTTACATCTAGCCATGATATAAAGAATACATACAAAGGCAAGCTTACATATTAATGTAGTTGTGCATATTTATTTGATAATTTTAATACTGTTGTTTATTTTGTTGTTTATTATACATTTTCGGTATTTATGTTGGGTTCTGCTTTGTTGGCATTTTCCCATAGTTTTAAGAATGCATATCTCATTTAAGTTTGTTGTGTCTGGAACGTGACTGTGGTAGCCACAGACATATATTTTTTTTGCGGATTCAGTGGTAGCCCCGGGAGGGTTTCAGCGTATTAATTTTTAATATAACTGACTAGCATGATGACATGATGCCAAAACAGCATTTTTTGGAAAAAAATTTGTATTGTTGAAGTTGATGGAGAAGCATGTTTGTTGCAATGTTTGTTTTTAATTCCTCGACCTAACGCTTTAACAATTCAATCAACGGTTACAAAGCTTCAGCACGGCAAGAGTTAAATCAAGAATTTTTTTTGTTTAAAATTGTACCACAGTTCAAAGTGCATCATAACTGTGTTTCATTTTGATGAAATTTTCAAAAGTTATGAAGCGTTTTTTAAAAAATTTACAAAAATTTCACGAAAGAAATAAAATATAGTACACCAAAATGTACAAAAAAATTGGCAATACTTCTGATTTATGTACATTTAAGTAAAGTTTGGATATATGTCTTTCGAAATGATGACTAAAAAACTAATCTGCTTTTTAAATTAAAAGAAAATTAGATTAAAGAAAATATCTGCTATTGACTTATGCTTGAAATTCAAAAATACTCCGAAAAACCTCTTCCAAAAAATCTGAAAAAAATCTCAAAAATACTTGACTCCATAAGCTTTCGAACAAAGATTGAGCAACTATGAAATTCGAAAAAAATTTTCATTTGGAACATGAAATGTTCTCATATTCTATATTATACTCATGTCTTGTATAAACAATGATTTTATCAGATGATTTGGCACATATATAATTTAACTTATTTTTATTTATTTTTATATTTAATTTCAGTGCTTTTTTAGAACTCAAGGTACACGACGCCGGCAATGGCCACCTAGTAGAGAAGAAATAATTTGTACCATAAATCGACGTCCTATTTATGCTAGATTTCATTTTATGGATGGCCAATACCATTCTGTAGAATTTCATCCGTGTTCGACAGCATTTGAAGTCATGGAAATAGTTAAACAAAAAATTGGATTGAACGAATGTGCTAAGGGTTACGCTATTTATGAAGTTTTAGGGAGCTCGGAGAGAAGTTTGCTGGGAGAAGAAAAAGTTTCCGATGTTATGTCTAAATGGGAAAAGTATAGAAATGCTGCTCTGCAAGCTAGTCAGCAGAATCAGGTAATTGCTATAAATTGTAAAAAAATTAGAAATGTATAGATCAGGAGCCTGAGGGGTTCCTTATAATAATTATCAATTTTAATATATTTTTAAATCAATTTGAGAGAAAAAAAATAATTCTCAAAAAAATTGAGAGAAGGATTTTAGTAGACACTATATGAGTATTTATTATATACATATTTATATAAAAGAACGAAAAATGAACATTAAATAATGCGAATTCAGTTACATTCCTTTTGACATGATGAACACATTTCAAATAAACTTAACACTGCAACTGCTGGACTAAATAAAGATGTGACTGGGCTCCGACGCGCAGGAAACTGAACTTGTGACAATTTAAAAATTCGTCTTAATATTCGTAAATTTAAGTTAATATTATTAACTTAATTAACTTAAGTTAACTTAATATTATTAAAAGTTAATATTATTAACTTTTTAAGTTTGACCTTGAACCTTTCACTTATTTAATTATTTTATTTATACCTGAGTATGTCTTCGTTTGTAAAGAGTGATTTTTTTAAGAGCTTTCGGATCAGATTAAAAAAAAAAACATAAAATTTAGAGAAATGTAGGAAATCTTTATTTGAGTCGATAGAACGATCCATATAATTCAATGTTTAACCCTCTGCAACTGACGAGCTCCAAATTTAACAATATACCTGATGTGGGGTCTAGCAGACCTCACTTTTAAAATAATTTTCTATGATGAAGTTTCTGACTATAACTTTCTTGACCTTATTCCATATAACAGCAAATAATTATTAGGCTTTTTAGACATAAGAATAAAATTTGAAATAAAATACGTTGTTTTTAAAGATCTTTGAATTTTACGTTTGTACGTACGAAGTTTTGATTTTCGGTGTCGTCAGACTACGACGTCAGCTGCAGAAGGCTAAAGATGATTACATGTAAATGTTGACCGCGGCTATGCCTCAAATGGTTCATACGCTGGGTCCAATTTTGGCATACTCTCTCCAACATATCGGCCGGTATCTCACGAATAAATTCTTCAATATTGGCTTCTAGTGCCTCAACCGTTGCGGGCTTGTCCCTTTAGACATGAACCTTAACATGACCCGACAAAAAAAAATCTAAAGGCGTTAAATCGCACGATCTAGGCGGCCGATTGACCGTTCCCGAACGTGAAATAAACTGTTCACCGAACTCGCCTCTCAATTGGGCCATTGTTTCACGTGCTGTGTGGCATGTGACTGTTCCAATTTGGGCAAAAAAAAATTGTAACCATCGCACGGTAGCACTCACCATTCACAGTAACGTTCCTGCCTTCGACGTCTTTGAAAAAGTACGGTCCATTGATGTCGCCGGCCCATAATCCACACCAAAAAGTGCATTTTCGGGATACATTGGCAGTTCTTGCAATGCTTCCAATTTTGCTTGTACACGTATCCAGATAAAAAAGTGGATCGTCATCCAATTTTGCCAGCACCCATTCAACAAAAGTTAACCGTTGTGGTAGGTCGTGTGGCTTCAAGTCCAGCACCAGCTGTATTTTAAAAGGTTATACACTCACATCCTTCCGCAAAATTTTCCACACAGTGGAGTAACAGAGGCCCAATTGCTGCAAACGGCGCCGAATCGATAATTCATGGTCAGCAACACTGACGGGTACAGCTACGATATTTTCCTCTGTGCGCCTTCGTGTTGATGGTTTAATGTCCAGTAAGGGTCAGTCCGCAGAGATTGATCACATAGTGATCGCTCGACTATTTTAAAAAATTTTTATTTTTTTAACCACAAATTTCGTAATGTTTCGGCATCAACTGCTTTCAAAAAAAATTTTGATTGTTTTATTTGCAAAATGGCGGCCATATTTGTCATGCAACCACGAGCGATTTTCGTATCTTATATAGTTTGCGCTAATGATCATATCTCAGCTCCTATTAAACATACATTAATAAATGAAAAACATAATATTAATTATGCCTCTGCTATTATCTTACATATCAGAAAAATTAATTGGGATGTTACTTAATTTAAAAAAAGTTAAAGTTTCCAAAAAAAATCGTAATTTTTGTTACTTTGAAAAAAAAATTTTAATAGAAAGAAGCTATTGGCAGACCTATTTTTTCGGTATTAGGTACGTCTTAGTAAGAACTTAAAATATAAATTTTTTAAAGTGGCTAAATCATAAACTTTTTGGGTTACGTCGCTTTGAAAAATAAGAAATCTCAAATTTGCCCCAACTTTGGGGTCAAGTATCCCCAATGGGTACGGGTGAAAAAATATGAAATTAATGTTAATTAAACCACGTAGTAAGAGAATTCTGATGATAGAAGAATGAAAGTGGTTTTTGTGGTTCATTTAAAAGATATAGCATTTTAAAATTCGTTCAGTTTATTGCATGAGGTATGAGTATTAGATGGGGTTTTTTTTTCCAAAGGTATTCCAGAACCTCCCTGCAAGGCCAGATTCTGAATCCTGGATGTAATATAAGCATGTGACATGAAAAAAAATCCAAAAAATTCGCAAACTGGATTGGCGCCGCTAAAAAACGTGAATTTGAAGAAATATAAAATGGATGTTTCAAATCGAGTTCCCTATTTAAATTTATGTCCTACAAAAACTTGTGACTTTAACATATCCTAATGTAAAATCGTCCGCTGAACTCAAATATGCCATCAAATTCTTAAAAAAAATAGTCCCTGACCCAAAATTAGTCTACTTTATTAAGAATTTCCTAATATTTTCTTTCGATTTTGAAAAAGAAGCTTTACCTTCGCCGAGGTCGCAGCAACTTTCTCAAATTAAAATGCTGCATTATTATTGGCCTTTTTAGGAAGTTTTAAAAAAAAAATAAATAACTGGCCATTTCAGCCCTTGAAAGGACTTTGACCTAGCTTCTTATGATCAATTGTGTTGTGCGTGTTATTAAGTTTGTACACAATTGACCGAGAAATGGACCTACAGGCTTAACGCCGACTCCGAACGGCGATGAACGGAATGTTCTTATTCTCAAGAAGCTTTACATGGCATTTTTATTACTCTCTGAGGTTTGCCATTGTCTGCAGAGAGGTGGCGGCCGTACAGAAAAATTATTTTATTCAAATAATTTTCTGTCGCTGCTGGGGTTCGAACCTGGGTCTCCAAAGTTCTTTGACATAGCGGCCACGCACTTTAACCAACTACGCCACGGTCGCCACCTTTTAGGAAGTTTAGGAATAATAAAAAAATCATTCAAAACGGGCCATTTTTATGGTAGAAAAACGATTTTATTGTTGAGCTGACTTTAAGATTTATAGATTTAATTCACTTTTTTTTTCTTTAAATTTGAAATGATGTCATTCTTTGTTATATTATATGGTTAAAGTTTTTAGTGTTTAGTGTTTTTTGTTCTACCATATAACATAACAAAGAATGACATCATTTCAAATTTGCAGAAAAAAAAGTGAATCTAAATCTATTCAAAAATATTTATTTGCTTAAAAGTCGGCTCCACATGAAAATAATATCCCTTTACTTCAGATTAACTTCACTATGTTTTCTCAGTGGCGGATCTAGGATTCGTCAGAGGGGGGCTGAAACTACAGTTTTGTATGCCAAGGGGGGAGGCTGAAACGTCTTTTTGGACTTTTTTTCCCATACAAAAAATTCTCCAAGGGGGGGATTAAGCCCTTTCAGCCCGTATGTAGATCCGTTACTGTGTTTTCTGCATATTTGCAATGATGTCTGATGATGACGATGAACAAATTTATGTTTTGAAGTTATTGTAAATATGCAGAAAACAAAGGGAAGAAAATTTTATAAAAAAATAAACTTCTCCCAAAAGTCAGCTCAACAAATAATCGTTTTTCTGCCATAAAAATGGCCCGAATTGAATAATTTTTTTATTATTCCTAAACTTCCTAAAAAGGCCAATAATAATGCAGCATTTTAATTTGAGAAAGTTGCTGCGACCTCGGCGAAGGTAAAGCTCGATAAAGTTTTCAAAATCGAAAGAAAATATTAGGAAATTCTTAATAAAGTAGGCCAATTTTGGGTCAAGGACTATTTTTTTTAAGAATTTGATGGCATATTTGAGTTCAGCGGACGATTTTACATTAGGATATGTTATAGTCAAAAGTTTTTGTAGGACATAAATTTAAATAGGGAACTCGATTTGAAACATCCATTTTATATTTCTTCAAATTCACGTTTTTTAGCGGCGCCAATCCAGTTTGCGAATTTTTTGGATTTTTTTTCGTGTCACATGCTTATATTACATCCAGGATTCAGAATCTGGCCTTGCAGGGAGGTTCTGGAATACCTTTGGAAAAAAAAACCCTATCTAATACTCATACCTCATGCAATAAACTGAACAAATTTTAAAATGCTATATCTTTTAAATGAACCACAAAAACCACTTTCATTCTTCTATCATCAGAATTCTCTTATTACGCAGTTTATTTAACATTTATTTCATATTTTTTTCACTCGTGCCCATTGGAGATACTTGACCCCAAAGTTGGGGCAAATTTGAGATATCTTATTTTTCAAAGCGATGTAACCCAAAAAGTTTATGATCTAGTCACTTTAAAAAATTTATATTTTAAGTTCTTACTAAGACGTACCTAATACCGAAAAAATAGGTCTGCCAATAGCTTCTTTCTATTAAAATTTTTTTTTCAAAGTAACAAAAATTACGATTTTTTTTGGAAACTTTAACTTTTTTTAAATTAAGTAACATCCCAATTAATTTTTCTGATATGCAAGATAATAGCAGAGGCATAATTAATATTATGTTTTTCATTTATTAATGTATGTTTAATAGGAGCTGAGATATGATCATTAGCGCAAACTCTATAAGATACGAAAATCGCTCGTGGTTGCATGACAAATATGGCCGCCATTTTACAAATACAACAAAAAATTTTTTTAAAAGCAGTTCTAAGATGCCGAAACATCACGAAATTTGTGGTAAAAAAATACAATTTTTTAAAATACTCGAGCGACCGAATTTCCTATTTTGTGATCAATCTCGGCGGATTGACCCGTAATACAAATTTGGTGCGAAATTTAGTAACAATATTCTGAATAGCCGCATCAGAAGGTCGCCTAAACTGACCATTAAATGGAATTTAAAATTAATTATTAATATTAATAAAATTCAATAATCTGCAAGCTTTGTTCTTTTGTAAATCGATTTATGGTGAAATTATAGACCAAACATGTTTAATGTTTACATGTTTAACAGTAACATGTTACTCGAAAGCAGCTGTACTGCCAAAAATAGTGTTCCCAAAAAGAAAGTTCCTAAAAAATTACCCTTAATTACAATTCATTCAAATGTTTATATTCAAATTAAACGTTATTTAGTTTGGTTTAATGTTAATTTTGTTTTTATATTTGAAGCATGAATGTATGGTTTGATGAATCTGTAGCCTAATCTGAACTCTATTTGTCCCACAATAATTTTTTATATATTATATTCAGCAAAAGCAAACGGACGAGCAATATTGATTCTTCTTTTTTCCAACCAATAATAACGTTGAACCATACTGGCTTCACTTTTGGCAAAAGATGTTGATGCAAATGTCTGAGTTATCAGCCCACACGCACAAAGTAATGTTTACTCTAATTTTAAGTACTAACACAGAAGTACCTCTTTTTGATTTCTTTAGTTGCTGCTTGGACTCTTCTTCGGAATGCGATTCTCACGAATAGTCAGAGTTGCATAGTATCCATTTTTTTTTTAATTTTAAATGTTTTAAGAGGGGGATACTCGTAAACAAGTTCTCCATGTAAAAAGAATAGGAATAAGAATAGGAACCGATTTCTGCGCATTAATTTAATTTTGAAGATCTTAATCTGTGCTCCAAAGTGTTTGACCTCAAGTGTGTAAATTACATCCACTTACAACTGCCAATGTATACTTTAAGCTTGTTAACTATAATACTTAGATTGGACTATTTATATTTATAATGTCGACTTACTAGGAAAACTGACTAATTACGAAAATTCGGGTTTTTACTTTTTGATGCAGTATAATGTAGGAAGTTACTAAAAAATTTCTGGTAATACTAAATATCTTTCGGCTAAAAATACACCTTTGGTCCTTTTAAGACCCAAATTTAAAAGGAAACAGAAATCATAACAATAAAGGATTTAATCTGGAGAATATTTATAACTAGTATAATTACGTTTTTCACTATTACTTTCAAAACTGTTATATTCAGAGTCACTATATTCAGAGTAACTTAAAACGAAAATTTCTTCGTTATTTATACTCTTTAAACAAAGCAATATTTAATATATTCCAGATTGTGTATATCCTGATAACTTAATAGAAACGTTTTTTTAATAATTATGTATATTTTAATATTAATATTTTTGTAGAAATAAACAAATTACATTTTTAAGAATCACATCCCAAGATGCTGGAAATAACGGATTCAGAGAGTGCAAACTGTACGGATACCGAGGAGATCACCCCAGGACAAAAATTGGAAGAAATAGAAAAAGAAGAAATTCCTGTTCTAACAGAAAAATTGGGGAAAAAAAAGGAAATTAACCACGACAAAAACTATAATGAAAAAAACAAAAATAGGTGTGGATTTAATAATGACAGAAGCTACAGAAATCGAAGAAGACGGTCTCATACTTTTGATTTCTATGTTAATGATAATATGGACTCCCAATATTCTATTAATATTCTCATAACCGGTGTATTCGATTCTCCAGAACTTCTTTCTTTTATAAATTTTAACTCTAATCGTAGAAGTAGTAGACGTAGTAGAAGTAGTAGCCAGTAGTAGCCAAGAATTCAATTTATTTACCATTTAGTAGAATAAATTACATGTGAAATGTTCCTTTCAACCGCTCTTTTGATGTTAACTTGTTAAGAGGTCAACTCAAAAGTAGATTATTAATCTACTGTTGTCACTGAGCCCAACCACTGCTTTGGTGGATAAATTTTTCCCACATTAACTTATTTTGAGCCTACGAATATCAATATCCTTGATAACTTCAAAGATTTTCGGGTTGTGTCTTTAAATGGATTAATACTAGGAATGTGCGAAAAAGCTGTAGTGGCTAAACTCTATTTTTTATTTCATGTTAAAAACGAATTCATATACACCGATAACATCATTGTCTTCGGGAAAGATGTAGATGATCATCTGAAGTTGATCATATCCTAACTCCATGTATCCTAACCTGAAAGTCAACCTTCATGAAATCCGAAGTAGAGTTTCTTGGCTACGTAATAACTCCTGATGGAATGCGTGCTGATGCTAAGAAGGTTGCTGCAATACGTCAAATTTTACCACCCGAAACTTTGAAGGAACTAAAAAGCTTTTTGGGAATGGCATCTTACAGCCAACCAATTCTTCAGACGTTTTAGATTTTCAAACGAAAGGTATTAAAAAGACGCAAATAACGGAAGCCAATTCGTTGATCTAATAGTTGTTGCAATTTTGTTGTTGCAATTTTCAACAATTTTTATTCGATACCAGGGTAGCTCGTACACTCAATTATTTCATATTAATTTATGTTTGAGCGCAAACAATTTTGAAAGTCGCCTTTTTTAATTTTTTTAAATTTTTAAGTTTTTTAATGAATTTTTTTTTTTTAATGTAATAAAAACTTAGCATTTTGTCTGTTTTTAAAGATAAAGTACACAATATGGGTATTAAAATTTTTGGTTTTTAACGATATTTTCGAATATAGAGATAAATTATCGCAAAAGCTAATAATAAGTAGGGTTTCCATATAAAATGTGTGCTCTTACTTGTTTGCCCCATGCCACAATTAAACCTAATTTTTTAAATGCAAAATACTATATATATTAACACTTCTTACAATGAACAAACTCTGTAACGAAGCTGCCGGTCTTCCGGATCTATAACTGAGATATGCTCAGCCGCTGTCCAGGACTCGTCACCAAAATTTATATTTTTGGGATTTTTTTAAAAATATGGTTTATTTAGAAAAATATTTAGTTTTATGTTGCTTACAAAAAGTGGTTAAAGTAAGTTGGTGTGGCGAGCGATTTGGTGTTGGTTTAACGAGAGATATGTTGTTGGTCGGAATCGGCCGTGCGTTTTGCTAATCAGGAGTTATCGCTTCGGCTGATGTCTGTTGTGTTAGTCAGGCTGCTATTCTTTTTCCTGACTACCCACTTGACAGTCAAACACTAGTCTTGTTGGTGTCGATCTGACGATGCGCCTTCAGGTGTTTTGTCCCTCCCGTGCGACCTGACGGTGCGCTTCCTAGCCTATACTTGACCACCCGTGTGACCTGACGGTGCGCCTAAGTATATACTCTACCAGCTCTTTAGCTTGAACACTACGACCTGACGGTGCTCTTCCTGACCTATACTTGACCACCCGTGTGACCTGACCGTGCGCCTAAGTACATACACTACCAGCTCTTAAGCTTAATCATGCGACTTGACGGTGCGCCAAAGTAGTATATACACTACCACTCTTCCCACAACAAAATAAAATACCTTGTATTTCGTCCTCAACCTTCACTTGATATCCTTGTCAAATTTATTCTTCCTTGTTAGCCGTGACAATTCCTCTTTGTATTTTCCCGCGGTTAGCCAGACTTCTTTCGTTGGTGGTCCGTCAGCTATTCCTCGATCAACCTCTTTCGTTGGTGGTCCGTCAGCTACTGTTTTTTCAATCAACTCACTGCTTCAATCGTGCCTCCTGTTAGACTATGCTTGTTGGTAGCTTGAGTTGTATTTGTATTTGCATGTGTCTCTCATTAGGCTATGCTTGCTGGTAACCAGTGTTGCCAGTCTAGCCTTTTTTACGGGCGTCTAGCCTCAAAAAATACCATCTAGCCTCTAGCCCTTTTTTTAGATTTTTTTTGTTTCGTTCTAGCCTTTTCTAGCCTTTTTTTATATATTGCTTAAGATGTATGGACCAGAGATCTTCATGACTGGATCCATTTGTTGTTTCAAGTTCCTTTAATTTTTCAAATCCCTACAAGTCAAGGCAGGGAAGCAACAAGGTTGCGCGAATCATAGACAGCAAGAATTAAGTCGCCAAATGTAGAAAACTGGAAATGTAGAAACTTGAAATGTTAGGAAAAAGTAATTATTTTGCCTACAAATCCTTTATTTTCAAGTCTGTTTACGAAGGAAATAACTTCGTGTCGTCAGTGTAAACTTCGTTTCTCGAGTTAAGAATACAGATTAACTTTAAAGCATTGGATTGAAGTATTTTTGTGTTATTTTTGTTATTTTTTCATTTGCTGCACCTGCACAGGGGAGCTTTAAGTAGGGCCGGAGAGGGTTAATATGTATGACCGATCCCCATTACTTTTGCAATTGGAAGATTTTTCCCTTGGGGACTTCTTTCCTCCGACCACTCCTTAGGTGTTAATTAATTTCGTCACTTTGTATAGAAAAGTATGTGTAGATGCTCGTCAGTGGCTTTCTACGGCAGCGCAGTCACTTAGACTTCAAAATAGAAAGCTTAATTTTTTTTCTACCAATTAATGTAGGTTAGAAACAAAAGAGAATCAAGTCTGACTTATGATTCGTTTTTCAGAAGCTAGTCGTGGCTTGTAGGGTAGAAACATATCAAGTTTCTACAAGTCAAGTCAAAACTGGATTTTTTTCAATTGACTTGTTGCAGATCTCTGGTTTGGACCCAGTGCAACCCTGTGCTCTAAAAATAATATATTTGGCAGCACTTCATAAATGAAACGTTATTTTAGCTGGAAATGGAAAAAAATATTCTTTGAAATTCTGGTTTCCATTTACTCGATATTTCAATAAAGTTTCTAAATTCATGTAGGGTGTTTTTTTTAGGGGTTTGTTTTTCGAATAGTGATAAAACACAAGAAAATCGTTTTAATGTCCATCAATTTGGCTTTATTGGAAGGATAATTTTATGCCATTAATGTTTTAATATGATTGCGGGTATGTGGCCGCCGCGGCTGGCTCGAATAAAGCCAATTCTACAGGTCCAATTTTCAACCACTTTTTCGAGCATATGGGGCCGTATGTCGGCAATAACGCCACGAATGTTGGCCTCCAAGTCCCCTAACGTTTCTGGTTTGTTAGCGTAGACGAGCGACTTCACATGGTGGCCAATTGACAGGTCCATTCCGCGAAATTATGCGCTCATCGAATGTTTCCTTCAATAAATCGATTGTGACGTGCGCTGTGTGGCATGTAGCGCCGTCTTGTTGGAACCACAATTCATCCACATTCATGCCATCCAATTCGGGAACAAAATAGTCGGTTATCATGGCTCTATACCGGTCTCCATTAACGGTAACTGACTCTCCAGCATTATTTCGGAAGAAGTATGACCCAATGACTCCACCAGCCCATAGAGCACACCAAACAGTCAGTTTTTGTGGATGTAATGGCGTCTCAAGGATCTCATGTGGATTCTCTTCACTCCAAATGCGGCAATTTTGCTTGTTGACGTAGCCATTCAACCAAAAATGAGCCTCATCACTTAACAACATTTTGCGATGAAAATCAGCATTGAGATCAATCTCTTTTTCGGCCCATTTGCAAGCGTTGTTCTTTTGTCAACCTGTTCATGATGAAATGGCAAACCAAACTGAACATAAATGACATTAGAGTTGCCAGATTTGACCATAAAATGCCAGTTTTATCTCTATTCGAAAAACAAACCCCTAAAAAAAACACCCTTTACAAGAAATGAGTTACAAAATAAGTGAATCTAATGATAAAACTGAAAGTTCTTCCAGCTCCAGCAATGGGGCTTCGTCTGATTAATGGAATTTCAGGAGCCAAGAGCAAGCAAAAAAAATCTGAAAAACTCGAAAAAATACGGTTTTTACACTTATAATATATTTAAGCTTGAAAGAATGAATTCAATTTTAATTTTGTTCTTGGTATTGTTTTTTATCATATTCATATAGTATGTAAATATATAAATACGTACGTATATTCACAGAGTATAAAATAATGTAAACAAATCTAGCCTTTTTTTAGCCCTTGTTTTTAACCCACCTAGCCTTTTCTAGCCCTTTTTTAAAGCCCATCTAGCCTTTTTCTCCAAAACTTTCTGGCAACACTGCTGGTAACACGAGTTGTATTTGTATTTTCATGTGTTTCTCGTTAGGCTATGCTTGCTGGTAACTCGAGTTGTATTTGTATTTGCTTGTACTTCTAGCATTTTCTTGTGCCTCTCTTGTTTCTCGTGGTAATTGTTTTTGCTTGTGTCTTGCGTCGAACTGTTTGTGTAAGGTTTAGATCGCTGGTAGGGGAAATACTGGTTTTCAACGAGTGTTTCTCTCTATCTCTGGCTGATGCTCAATGTTGTGTTGAAATTGTATGTTAAGCTTTGCTTTACTTTTGCCGTATTGACCGCTGCGCACACTAACAAAAATATATACCTTAAACGCATATTATTGCATTGGTGCTTGGTTACATTCAATATCTAATTTAATTTATTTAAAATAGTTTTAACAATTCAGCAATTCAATTAAATAATAGTAAATAAATAATATCTTCAATACAGAGTACAGAAATAATTTTAAAAGCAAGTAATAATAATAAATAATTTATTCCAAAATAATTTAGTTTCAGCTTTGATGATAGAAATCGTGTGCACCCAAAACTGACTGCTGGTTTTGGGTCGTCACAACGCTTTTGCATACATTTTCTTAGTCTTGAAAAAAAAATCTTTCCTAGATTCAAATACTCAATTTTATGAGCAAATAACTCGTCTAATATCCAATAGATTTTTATCATTTAAATTTTTAATGGAAAACCATGAAACTTACGACAATTTTCTGTATTTAACAATGCATTTTCTTTATGTATTGTTTTTATATGATTTTTTAAAAATATATTCTATTTTATTAATTATTTTTAAAAACTAACGCTATATGTAATATATTTTAATTTTTTTTTTATTCAAAATTCAAAAATTTAGCGATCTTTATTTTGGTGTTATAAACATTTTTCCTTTTTCTAGATATTAAGCATAACAATCAAAAAATGCTTTAATATTCGCTTCACAAAAGGGTACCCTTGCTTGTTTTGTAAGCTTAAAAACAAGAAAAAAAAGTTGCGTAACTTTTATTTTATTATATTTTTGAGATATATAGTTACCAAAAAAAATTAAAAATACTATGGTACATAAGATTCGCAATAATGAAAAATATTTAAAAAATCATTAATACAAAATGATAATGTACACCATGCAGGCCCGTAGCCAGGATTTACCTAAGGGGGGGGGTTTGGATTAAAAAAAAATATCGATAGTTTTTGATATCGATAAATGAAAAGGTATTTTTTATATAATTACCAGAAAGATGGGAAAAATCAGTGGCTAGAAATAGACAATACTTTGAGAAATGAATTTGTAACAAATTTTTCACAATAAAGCGACAAACTTGAAAAAAAAAACACTTTAAAACTTTTTGTACACCAAATACATAAAACAAAAATTAATTTTTTATTTTTGTTTATTTTATATATTTATATTAACAGCCCGATTCTGCGTACTTGATAAATTCACCTTATTGAATATATATCAAGTATTGACTATTTATCAAGAGTTGGTATTCTGTGATAGAAAAAAAGCTCTTTAATTGATGAATTTGTCAATATCTCATTTGCTATTGATAAATTTATCAAGAGAGTTGTGGTTGCTCGTAGCAGGCAATATCAAGGTTAATATTAACATAATAATGTTAACAATAATAATTATTTTCTACAAATTAATACACTTTTGTGGAACACAAGGAAAATGAAAGCAGAAATCTGTTCTCTGTGTTATGCTATTATTGTATTTATTTCCTGACTTTTGTAAAGGCCACAATGAAAGGTTAGAAAATTTTATTTAAAAGGTTTTATTTTCATTCGGTAAAATTAACAAGAGGTTGTGATCCTGCGCCTCCAAAACCAGTGTTAAAAAATACGCAAAACTTGCAATAAGCTGCATTTTCCAATTTGGAGTAAACCAACCAATGCCAATGGTTCGACCAAGAATGCTTAACACTTTAACGTCACCATACAAAAAAATATCGGGTCCTCCAGGCCATTTTTTCGAACAAATCAGAAAAAGTTTTTTTTTATATTTCGGTGAAATTTTGAAATATAATATTGAGGCACAACATATGTACCTCACGGCCTGATGTATACGTTTACTGTATATTTACCGTATGTGCCTCATGTCAGTTAACGTGTTAAATCGGAGTTTGCAAGAACCGCTGGCAGGAAAATTAAAATTGGGTGGAGGCACATAAATGCTTTGAAAACTTTCAAGGCGGTTCGAATCGAAAATATTGCTCATCAACTTGAAAATATCGTTATTTGGACATTGATATACTCTCGAAGTCGAATGCAGTTGCGATGAATCAAATGATATTTCTGGAAAAATTTCTACAATCATACACACAAACTTAGAGTTATAAGCATTAAAAGTAAAATATTAATACCGCAACTTGTACTTGTACTTGTACTTGTACCGCTTTCCACATAGCTGTCAACATTAAAGCTTTCTACAACTGCAGGTTACAAAGGAAGTTCTGAAGACTTTTCAGATTCCAAAGTTTCTTGAACGTTTTCTATCGGGTTTTCCAATAAGAGTTGTTATTTTGGTATCCAAAAAAAAATGCCATTTTTTGAGATAAATTATCGGATGTTTATTTCATAATAAAGAGGAAGGTATGATGTTAATAATGAAAAGCAACATCAGCCAAATGACCACCACGACCACGCTTACAGCACAATATCCTTTTCATGAAATTTTCCATAACCAAATCGCAAAGTGGCTGCCCTATGTCCTCATTTTTGAAAAAGTAAGGTCCAATGACCCCGCCGGACCATAAACCGCACCAAACAGTCACACGTTGAGGATGAAGAGGCTTCTCAACAATAACTCTTGGATTTTCCGAGCTCCAGATGCGACAATTTTGCTTGTTGACGTAGCCACCGAGGTGGAAATGGGCCTCATCAGTCAAGATGATTTTTCGATGGAATTCCGGATCATTTTCATGCATTTCAAGGACCCAATCAGCAAAGACACGACGTTGTTGTATCGTTCCATTTTTAGTAATGGCATAGTTTCTACTTGTCAAATGTCAAAGAATAAAAGCTTTAAAAGTGAGCGCTTCACAATAGCGGGCGATTCACAATAACACCTCTTATAGGAAAACCCTGTACAATACAGATGAAATATAATATTATTCGGATTTTGTCGGTTCCGCATCAAGCAAAAAGTTAATCCATTAATATTCAATCAATGCAAACACGCTACAAAAAAAACACAGCTTTCAAACATTCAGAAATATTCGGCAACTTTTTAACACATTTACGCATTGATAAAGGAAAAAAAAACCATTTGAATCAAGCACTTACTTTCCACCGTTCTAGCCTTTTTTACTTCTGGTTTCTGCAGCCAATTAAGTAGACTAATTTTTGTAGTTTTGGCACAGTAAAATAAACAATAGAAACTCTTAAACTTATCTAACGAAACGCAATCAAAATTAAACCACTTTCACGTTACACCTGTTAACGCAATAAATTCTTAAATTGCTGGTCGTAGACAAAGTTCAATTGAATGTATCGAACTTTTTTCGATACTTAAGCTTGTTGATGTTTTCGCTGTATTTCGCTTATTTTTTTATACTTTTTGGACCATAAGGGGGGGGTTTTAACCCTAAAAACCCCCCCCTTGTCTACGGGCCTGACACCATGAACTATTAATATCATTTTATATGGAAACCCTACTTATTATTAGCTTTTATGATAATTAATCTCTATATTAAACAAACAAAAAATGCTAAGTTATTATTACATTTTAAGAAGAAAAAAAATTCATTGCAAAAACTTAAAAATTTAAAAAAAGGCGACTTTCAAAATTGTTTGCCCTCAAACATAAATTAATATGAAATAATTGCGTCTACGTGCTACTCATGATATCGATTAAAAACTGTTGAAAATTGCAACAACTATTAGATAAACGAATTGGCTTCCGTTATTTGCGTCTTTTTAATACCTTTCGTTTGATACCAAATTTGTATATGGGCAAATCCCGAAGGTTAGGTTAGGTTGAAGTGACTAAGCCGATAGACGACTCGTACACCTAGGCCAGTACAGGCCCGTTGTGACACCACATAATCCCTTTTTAACAAGAGATTTCCTTCCTCTATAAACCAGTTCGAACGGAGTATGAACTTTAAAATATGACTAATTTCCAGGCATGAGACTTCGGTAAGTCCATTTAGGAAGGGATGGCCCAAAGTTGCCATTCTCCTTCTAGCTAGTGCCGGACATTCGCAGAGGAAGTGCTGAGTGTTTTCTTCTTCCTCTTTGCACATGCAGCTTCTGCAAAAGTCATTACATATAGCTCCTAAACGAAGAGCATGCGTTCCGATTAAGCAATGACCCGTGAGGATTCCTATTATTTTAGACAGGTTTACCCTGTTAAGTTCAAGCAGCGAGTTGGTGCGTTTAAAGTCGTAGGAAGGCCACGTTAGCTTAGCTATCCTACATGTGTCAAGTTGTTCCCAGCGTTCTTGTGCAAGGCTTAAAGTTTTGCTCCTGCACCGGAGTTTGTAGAAGGAAATGGGTATACCAATAAAGTCCTCGTTTAAGAGGGTGTTAGAGGTCGTACCCTTCCTTGCCAATTCGTCAGCCAGTTCATTGCCCTCGATATCCCTGTGTCCGGGTACCCATACGAGGTGGATCCTGAATAACCTAGCTATTTCGTTGAGAGATCTGCGGCATTCAGTGAGAATTTTAGAGTTGTCAATATGTGAGTTTAGCGCCTTGAGCGCAGCTTGACTGTCTGAAAAGATGTGGATACTTTTTCCACTGAGGTATTTGACCTAGAATCTTAGCGGTTTCGTGAATGGCCATCATCTCCGCCTGGTAGACACTGCAATAATTTGGGAGTCTAAAGGAAGCTTCAATTCCAAGATCCTGGGAGTAGAAACCTGTAATGTATCTAGACAGACCACTGTAATGTAATGTATCTATACTGACCACTGTGCGACGTTTTTTTTGGTTGACACACTTCTTGTGCAACATAATCGCGCTTGCTATTGAAACTGCAGTGTAAACATTTATGCAGCGTAATCAGTGCAGCGAACCCAAGTGACACTCAGTGCACTTAAGTTGGAAAGTAACCTAAATGCTGACGATCGCATTTTCTATTCATTGATTGGTCATCGATTCGTTTTTAGGGTATGTCTTTTTTTTAAGTTAAGTAAAATATTCATTTTTGTTATTGTATTTGTAATTTTAAGATATAAAAGCAGTACACTGCTCAAATAAAATTCAGAATCAAACTTAAGACTAAAGCGGCAACATTGCCTTGTTTTTTTGTTTTGATTTTCAAAACAAGATCGGCCTTGAGGCCTTTAACTTTCGGCGCGGCACGCCTAAATGCCAAAAGTTAGGGTTTTTCCATAAACACCAGAACACCACATGGCGATCCTGCCAAATTAATGACATCAAAGACTAAAAAAAAAAAAAAAAAAAAAAAAAAAAAATATATATATCTGCGAAGTTTGAAAAAGGAAGCACATGGAAGAAGAAGCTGAGAACATAAACAGAATATTTAAAAAATGGGAAGAAATCGTTCACCAATCAAAGAAGGACGAGGAATACACCCCAACTGCTTCAACTACATCAACAGAAGAAATACCAGTATACAGGCCAACACCAAAAACAGCTGGGCCTAAACCGATTACAATAGAGGAATACCGTAAGAGACAGAAGAAATCCATCCCAACTGTGAAACCTCAAAAGAAAAAGTCCCGAGGTGGAAAAGCAGTGCAAAAGAGGCGCAGACTCGCGGAATTATATAGAATAATTCCTATTGCCACAGGAGAATACAAGAAGAAATTAATACAAGAACTGACAACAATCAAGAAGCAACAATAGATGGGAAGCATTTTATCTACAACAGGAAGCATAATATCAATAACAAAAATGGGCAAAACACAATCCAAAATAGAAGAGACCGTCAACGTGAACCAGGCAGAAAGCAATAATGGAATTTACAGCAACGAAGTTAAAACCAGCGCTATAACAATTATATTAATAGTTATTATACTATATATAGCATTTAAGTTAAACAAATACATAAAAAATTATATATACAAAAAAATCAATGGTACCGCAATTATAAATGCATAAAATAAAATTATATAAAATTTAAGTTTTTTTTTTATATAGTACTCTTATGGACAGAATAGAAGAAATTATTGTAGAAATAAAAACATTAATTACAAATTTTAATAAATGTAAAAATAGAGGTTATACACAGAAGACTTTAGAAACAAAATCAGAAGAACTAAACAAACTACACAACGAATTTAAAATTTTGTCTATAAATTCTCAATTAGACCAAGAAATATTAAACGAAAAAATTATACATTTTAATCATTATTACAAAATAGCAACACAAAAATTAAGAGATAATATAATGGCTGAATTTAACATGGAAACGGCCATGAAGGCAATACCAAATTTTTCCGGTGACAACAGAGAACTCGACAGTTTTCTAAAAATTATTGAAATTCTCTCTAGAACTTTAACTGAAAACGGCAAAAAGAATCTGATAGAGTTTGTTTTCCATGTCAAACTTAGTGTATGTGTCAGAACAGCAATCGGTTCAATTGCATCACCAACTGATTTTCAAACTTTACAAAAACAATTAAAAGATAAATATAAGTCACACAAAACCATTTCACAAATACAATCGACTCTTTCAAACTTTTCACAAAGAAATTTTTCAGTAAATTCATTTCAAGAAAAACTCATAAACACCATAGCAGAACTTAATAAATTACAAATAGATCAATTAGGTGCAACGGCAACTGACCCAGAAAAGGCAGTGGTAGTCAAAATTAATGAAAATTACGCTTTGAATATTTTTAAAAATGGTTTGAAAGATAACTTAAAAACTACCATATTTGCTGCACAACCTAAAACTTTGACTGAAGCAGTAAATCTTGCACTAGAAATCGAAAAAGAACACACAAAGACAATTATGCATTTTAACACGAATAACAGAAATTTACATTACAAAAACAACAATTTCAATAACAACAATAACAGAAACACTTATGAAAGAACAAACAATACCTACCCCAACAATTTTAATCGACATAATTTTAACAGCAACAATAACTATAGACCAAACTACAACAACAACAGGAACAGATTTAGTAACCAAAGTAGAGTGAATGACCGCAGCAATTTCCATAACCCAGAAAATCGAAACCGTCAATCCTACAATAACAATCAACACACAAATTTTAACAACAGAAACTCAAGATGCCCAATTCGCAACGTACGAGCTATTTATAACGACGACGCTGACTATGCACAAACAGCAACACACCAACAGGGAAACCTGCAGGGCTCGGAGTATGCAATTACTCCAGAAAGCCAAAATTAAAAATTTTCAGAATATCGGATAATAACACAAATTACATAAACTTCAAACATAAAAATAAAAATATGACTTTTCTGGTCGATACTGGAGCAGATATCTCCATTTGTAAACTTACTAACCACTTAGAAAATGAAAACTTCTACCCAGACGAAAAATGTAAGCTAACAGGGATTACTAAAGAAGAAACATACTCTCTCGGTCTTATAGAACTCAAATTAGAAATAAGCGAAATAGTTTGCAATCATAATTTTCAATTAGTAACCAAAGAATTTCCAATCGAAACAGATGGAATAATAGGTAGAGATTTTCTGAAAAGATTTCTATGCAAAATAGATTACGAAACATTCACAATTTCAATACTAATAAAAGAGACGAATTACATTTTACCAATGCACTCAAAACCATATCAAACATTAAAAATTAAAATACCACCTAGAACTGAAATTATACACCCTATTAAATTAAATTTGACAGAAGATGAAATCATACTGAACAAACAAATTGCAGAAGGTATTTTTTTAAGCAATTCAATCGCACCGAAAACAGGCATGACGCACATCAAACTTTTAAATGCAACAAATTCAGAATTTACTATAGAAAATTTAGAACTACAAACTGAACCACTTAAAGACTACAACATTATAACATACAATAAACAAAATCATTATGATAAAACACGTTTCAGTAAAATTATTAACAAATTAAACATAGACTGTGCCGATGATAAAATAAAAACTTCATTGCTAAAAATTCTTGAACAATATCAAAATGTTTTTCATTTAGATGATGAAAAATTAACTGTAAACAATTTTTATACACAAAAAATTACAACTCGAGACAACAACCCCGTTTATATCAAAAACTTTAGAATGCCACATGCACACATGGACGTAATTACAGAACAAGTTGAAAAAATGCTAAAAGATGACATTATAGAACCATCAGTTAGCCCCTACAATGCACCACTTTTGTTAGTACCAAAGAAAAATACTGAGGATAAAAAGAAATGGAGAGTAGTGGTAGATTTTAGAAAACTAAATGACAAAATTGTTAACGAAAAATTTCCACTTTCAAGACTAGAAGACATTTTGGACAAACTTGGAAGGGCAAAATATTTTTCAACGCTTGATATGACCAGTTCATTTCATCAAATTAGTTTAGACAAAAATTCCAAACAATTAACAGCATTTTCAACAGTAAATGGACATTATCAATTTAAACGTTTACCTTTTGGATTAAAAATATCCTCAAATAGCTTTCAAAGAATGTTAACAATAGCACTTTCGGGATTAGAATCAGAAGCATTTTTATACGTAGACGATATTATAATCTACGGTTGCAGCATAAATCACCATAACGAAAATTTAAGCAAAGTTCTAGACAGATTACAAAGATATAACTTAAAACTTAATGCAGAAAAGTGTTGTTTTCTACGTCCAGAAGTAGTATACCTAGGTCATTTAATCACCAAAGACGGAGTTAAAACAGACCCCGCAAAATTCAAATCAATAAAGGAATACCCAACACCTAAAAATGCTGACGAAGTTAAAAGATTCGTTGCATTTTGCAATTATTATAGGCGTTTCATATCCAATTTTGCAGACATTGCAAAAGAATTAAACCATTTACTAAAGAAAAATACAAAATTCAACTGGACAACAAATTGTGAAACCGCATTCGAACAACTAAAAAATATGCTAATCAATCCTCCAATATTACAATACCCAAACTTTGAAAAACCATTTATATTAACGACTGATGCTTCGAACTACGCACTTGGCGCTGTTCTATCCCAAGGAGAAATAGGCAATGATTTACCGATCTCATACGCTAGCAAAGCCTTACAAAAACACGATTTAAACAAACCCGTAATAGAAAAAGAGCTTCTTGCAATTCACTGGAGTATAAAATTTTTTAAACCATATTTATACGGTAGAAAGTTTACTGTTGTTACAGACCACAGGCCACTAGTATCGCTATTCACACATAAAAATCCTTCGTCAAAAATGACAAGAATACGTTTAGACTTGTGTGATTATGATTTTGACATCATATACAAAAAGGGTAAATTAAACACAAATGCAGACGCACTATCTAGAATACACATCGACTCAAATATTTTAAAAGAAATGATACCAAAAGAAGTAGATGAAAATGCAAAAAGGACATTAATAATAACAAGAGGCATGACAAATAAAAATAATGAGGCAAATAATGAAAATAAATTACTAACAAAAGACACAAGAGATTCTCAGAAGCCTGATCAACTTCATATATGGGAATGCACTTCGGTCAGTGATATCACAAATATTATGAAATTAAAATTTAATATGGCAAATGAAAATGAAATATATGAAAATGAAAATATAGAAAATTTTAAAATTATTATTAAAAATAAATTCGTGCATGTAGGATGTAGTGATAATTCAACGAAACAAGTTTCGCCTTTGAACAAACTACAATCCAATATAAAAGAAAAATTTACAAAGAAAAATATGCATGCAGGAGACAGTGATAACTCTACAAAACTAGTTTTGCTTCTGAGGAAACTGATATCCAAAATGACAAAAGAAAATATAAAAGAATTAGCGCTTGCAAGCAATGATGAAATTTTTAAACTATATGAAAAAGAAGAATTTAAAGAAATATATATGAAAGCATTAAAGAACATAAGTCCTCAAACAAAAAGTCCTCATTTAAAAATTCTAATTTACGACCCACCCAAAAGAATAGACGACGACCTTTTAAAATTTAAACTAATAAACGCATTTCATAACAATGCACACTTAGGCGTCAGAAAAACACTTATAAAACTAAAACAAAGATATATATGGAAAAACATGGGTAAGATGGTAAAGAAATTCGTTAAATACTGCGACACTTGTGCACGAAGTAAACAAACAAAAAACACAAAAGAACCGATGACATTGACAGACACTCCAAACAACAGTTTTGAAGTAATTTCAATTGACACCGTGGGACCTTTAAGAATGTCCAACGATTATCGTTACATACTAACAATGCAATGTGACCTAACAAAATTCGTTATCGCACATCCTATGGCGACGAAAGATGCACTTACAACTGCCAAAACACTTGTAGAACAATTTATTTTAAAATATGGTAATTTTAAAGTACTTAAATCCGACAAAGGAACAGAATTTACAAACGAACTTATGCATAACATATGCAATTTACTAAAAATAAAACAAACATTCTCAACACCATACCACCACGAAACAATAGGGTCACTAGAACGAAATCACAGAGTGTTAAATAAATTCTTATTAACGACGTCAAATGATCATGAATGGGACAAATGGATTCCTTACTTTACATTTTCATACAACACGACACCACACATCGACACAGGGTACACTCCTTACGAATTAATTTATGGTCGTTTACCAAATTTACCAAACGACATAACCGAAAATACAACAAAAATATATGATATGGAAAACTATCTACATGAAATGCGCGCTCGATTACATTTTTCTCTGAACAAAGCCAAATCCATGTTAAATCAAGCCAAAGAAAAACGAGTCGCAAAAGACAAATTAAATTATACAAATTCACTTAAAATAGAAATAGGAGATTTAGTTTTATTAAAAGTAGAAAATAGGAGAAAGGACCAATATCCTTTTAAAGGTCCATTTCAGGTAATAGAAAAGAAAGGCGTTAATACTATAATAGATTATAATGGAAAAAATAAAGAAATACATAACAACAGACTAAAATTATACAAACCAGAACCATAAAACACAATAAAGCAAAAATCAAAATAAAAATGTAGTCAAAATAAAATGTAAGCAAAAAAAAAAAAATAAAAATATAAGCAAAAATTGAAAATGTATACAAATAACCAAAAAAAAAAAAAAAAAAAAAAAAAAAATAATAATAATAATTATATAAATATAAATTATAAATATTACAAATTAAAAGAAAATTCTTTATGTTCACTAAAAAAAAAAAAAAAAAAAAAAATATATTTAGCTCACACAAATAATTTTCTTCTTGAGGGTAAGGGTGTAATGTATCTAGACAGACCAC
The DNA here is from genome assembly GCA_943735915.1 of Pherbina coryleti. Classification (NCBI taxonomy): domain Eukaryota; kingdom Metazoa; phylum Arthropoda; class Insecta; order Diptera; family Sciomyzidae; genus Pherbina; species Pherbina coryleti. The sequence continues at coordinate 115,216,638 of OX030949.1, forward strand.
TGTAATGTAATGTATCTATACTGACCACTGTGCGACGTTTTTTTGGTTGACACACTTCTTGTGCAACATAATCGCGCTTGCTATTGAAACTGCAGTGTAAACATTTATGCAGCGTAATCAGTGCAGCGAACCCAAGTGACACTCAGTGCACTTAAGTTGGAAAGTAACCTAAATGCTGACGATCGCATTTTCTATTCATTGATTGGTCATCGATTCGTTTTTAGGGTATGTCTTTTTTTTAAGTTAAGTAAAATATTCATTTTTGTTATTGTATTTGTAATTTTAAGATATAAAAGCAGTACACTGCTCAAATAAAATTCAGAATCAAACTTAAGACTAAAGCGGCAACATTGCCTTGTTTTTTTGTTTTGATTTTCAAAACAAGATCGGCCTTGAGGCCTTTAACTTTCGGCGCGGCACGCCTAAATGGCAAAAGTTAGGGTTTTTCCATAAACACCAGAACACCACAAACCTCCCCCTACTTGTTCTTGAAGCTTAGATCCGTCAGTAAAGATTTTAATGCCGGTGGTTTTAAGGGGGGTTTTGTTAACCCAGTCTAGCCGTGAAGGGATGAGAACCTCATAGTTCTTTTCAAGGTTTAAGCAGGGCACACAGTAATCTTGTCTGTCAGGGATAGATGAGTCTAAAATTAATGTGTGACCGCAATTATTACCTATCCAATTTCCAGATTCTCTTAGTCTGAGAGCTGCTATGTTAGTACATTCTCTGGCAAAGATATCTAGAGGAGGAAGGTGAAGCATGACATTCAGAGCACTAGTTGGGGTTGAGCATAATGCCCCGGTAATACATAGACTTGCACTTCTTTGAACCTTAGCAAATTTCTGAAGTGTAGTTTTCTTATTCAGGGCCCTCCACCATACCAGTGAGCCATATATAAGTATGGGGCGGACAATTGCTGTATAGATCCAGCGCACTATTTTAGGGGAAAAACCCCATATTTTGCCAATCGATTTTTTACAGGCAAACAGAGCTATGTTTGTTTTTCTAACACGTTCCTTTATGTTGTCATTCCAGATAAGTTTCTTATCCAGAATAACTCCTAGGTATTTCGTGCTGTCACTAAAGAGCAACCTCGTGCCGTTCAGACGTGGAGGTTCTAAGTTATGGATTTTATATTTTCTGGTGAAAAGGATGAGATCTGTTTTCTCCATGTTTACACTCAAACCACAAGAGGACGCCCATCTTGAGAGGATTGCGAGTGCTCTTTTCATGAGTTGACAGAGAGTTTGAGGAAATTTTCCGTTAAAGACAAGAGCAATGTCATCAGCATATGCAATAACTTTGTAGCCTTCCTCCTCCATGATACGCAACAGTTGTTTAACCGTCACGGACCACAAAAGCGGAGAAAAAACACCCCCCTGTGGAGTCCCCCTGCTTACAGACCTACGGATAGAGGATCCCCCCAGTTCTGATTTTGCAAGTATTTTTCTAAGCCTTGAGGCCTCAGAAGTTCTTTCTATATATGTGCAGAAGGAAAACCAAGATGTTGTTTTTGCTTTCCTAATTGCCGTTTTGTAACTACCTAGTTTGGACTTATATGTTTTCCATGCGTTCTCGCTATTGCTACGCCTTGCGTAGTTAAAGTCTCCGCGACAGTCCTTTCTGAGGATTTCAATTTCCCGAGACTACCATACTGGTTTGCGGGATTTTTTTGTAGTTTTTCGGGACATGCTCTGTTAAGGGCATCCGAACACTTTCTGGTAAAGTTTTGTACAAGGGCGTCAAAACATTCCTTGTTTGTCACGTGAAGAGAACTATCTGAGGTCAAGGACCTCTTGATAATTTTGTTATACCATCTCCAATTTGTATTACGGAGATTTCTTATTTTTTGAGGCAGGGATTGATTAGTTTCCTTCCAGCCAAATTCTATGTACCTATGGTCTGAGAACGAATGTTCTTTTAAGACCTTCCACGAATAAATTTCGTCCGAGAAGTTTCCAGATGCTAGGGTGACGTCCAGGACTTCCTTCCTCTCGGTTTTTAATTATGAATGTTGGTTCATTGCCCTTATTTAATATATTTAGATTTGTATTAAGTATGTAGTTAAAGAGTGACTCACCTCGATCGTTGTTATTTGTGCTGCCCCTCTGCGAGTGGTGTGCGTTGGCATCTCCACCCAGTACTATGTGCGCGGCAGGGCTAGTTTCCTTTACCAGTTTCCGAAATGACTGTGGGTATATCCTCGTCATACGGGAAGTAATAGGAGGCCACCCTGAGTTTTTTGTGGGAGAATAAAACAGTTTAAGTTATGTTTAGCTAATATACAGGTTCGAGTTTTACCTTTATTAGAGACGTGATAATTTTTATAGTTTAGTGTATTCAGGCCCAGGATTTTGTTGTTGTTGATCCAGGGCTCCTGAATTAGCACCAGGTCGACATCACCCGTTGCCAGGTGACGCTGGAGAGCAGCAGATGCTGCTTTGGAGTGGTGGAGATTAATTGGAGTACCCGGAACATCCTCTGGTACTCCAACCACCGTAGTGTCAGCTTCCTCGTCGCTGAGGGGTTCTCCCAAAAGTTCCTGCTCACTGTAGAGGCTGGTCATCGCAGCAGCAAGCTCGGAAGCGGACGACAGCTCACCCTCACTTCCCGACGCCATTTCGATATCACTGGTACTCTCAGTCGTGGCGTTGTAAGCCGCACGACCAACCAGTGACACCGTGTCAGTCTTATAGATTCTCGGGTGAACCTTGCCGAATCCATAGCTAAGAGTGATGTCCTTGTTGAGCCTGTCCAGACATTCATTATTGAGGATCAGCAAAACCTCCATCTTGGACCTCTTGGTGCCAACCGTTTGATCCTCGGCATTGGGCTCCAGCATGACCACCTTCCAATTATGTGTGGAGATGTCTGGATTGAAGACATTAAACATCTCTAGGATCTCCTCGGGTTCAGATGGAGTGGCTGGAACCCGGACCCTAGCTCTTGGTCTGGACGGAATCTCTTCCGAGTTAACAACCTTTAGCCGAGCGCCTGGGTAGACCTCCCCGACTTTCTCAACCACCGCTTTAAATAGCTCAGCGGATCTGCTGTTGTCGCAGGCCATCTGCTTAACGTTACCCTGAAACCATCCTGCGTCCGTGCATGACGGGGGTGGCCCAGGGTTGTCCTTGAGGACCTGCAAGGTGACCTTGGCGAGCGAAGCTTCTACCCAGCTCCACTGGTGTTTGGTTATTTTACCGTCCTCGCTGTTCTGGTCTATGACCCCTACGACTATTTTATCCTTGGCAACCTCTGCGAAGGATCGTAACCCCACGCCATGGGTTTTGGCCCTCTTGGCGGTCGGGTTCGTGTTTGCAGGTTCCTCCACAGAGCGGTTTCTCTTCGTGGCCGGAAGCTTTGCGCGGGGAGGCTCGAGCGTGAAGTCCGGTAGAACCTTCTTTGCCCATTCTATCCTCCTTGACTTTCCTCAGGTCATCCTTCAAGACCTGACCCTCCTTGATAGGATCGGTAGCCAGGCGTCGAAGAATACGGGATGCCTTCTTGCGGTCTGAGTAACCTGCCTTTAATGGATCCCTTCTTGCAAAATCGGTCGCCCTAGCGCTGACCATTGGGTTTTCCTTGGTCCCAGATGCATTGGTTGAACCCGCGTCTCCGCGTCTCCGCGTCGATTGCCACCTTTGCTCGAGGAACCGGAGGGTCCAATGTCAGCTACACAGTGGCGATGATCTGATGGTATTACTATCATCGTCTGACCCTGTGTGGTAGGTTTCGAGCTTGGTGGTACCACAGCTTTGAGATCGGAACCAGAGGTTCCTACCGGTTTTTTTTTTGTTTGGGGTCCGGACCCCCGTTTGGGTGTTGAGGTTTTTTGTGTGTTTTTTTTTTTTGTTGTTTTCGTTCATGTTTGGTTCCCACGAGTGGCGGAGAAGGGACGGTCGACCCAGGCAGAGATCCGCAGTACCAGGGCAAGGCTGAATAGAACCGGAGGTCGCCAGGTATCCGGAGCACACCGTTCGCGACTGAGCAATTATTTTAGACTGGGTCCTCAGCCAGGCTGATCCTCGGCACGGTAAGCATGACACCTTGATCCGACCCAGGGGGAAAGAGAAGGAGAGAAGGGATGTTTCAGGATATGGCAGGGGAGGAATGGCAGGCTTAGTTGTTCTCACCGAGTTTGTTTGATAACACAGCCCTGTGAGAAACTTAAGCCCCCACACCCAGCAGTCGGAGGGACTACTTTCGTCAAGGTGCTGCCAGTCGTGGGGGCAAATCCCGAAAATAGTCGACCAAGTGTGAGAAACTAAATATGCTCCTATTTCAAGAGCATTATTGTTAATTAAAAGCTACATTTAAGTACCCAATCAATTTTTTTTTCATGAATTTTTATGTAATAAAAAAATAAGCGAGTCAATATTCGAGTTAAGTTTTTTTTTTAGGTTGTTTACTAATCTAAGAAAGCTATTGATATAAAAGCTTTTCGTTTTAAAGTTTTTTTTTATTCCCTTTGCAGTTCTTTCTTAGCAAATTGGCGCCATAATAGGTTCGAAAGAATTTGGGTACAACGGTGTATTTTACAAAATAAATATGATTAACTCTGTTCTGACGTCTGACACATAAAAAGGGTTTTATTTAGATAAAATTGTTAAATCAAATTAAAAACAAAAATTGAAACCTGTTACAAAGCAAGTTTTTGCACATTTTCCAGAATATAACGGCTGATTTAAAATATAAATAATTTTGATACCAACATTCCATATATATATCTATACATCATATCATCGTACCATACCACAATACCGTTTATAAGGTATTTATTTCTAAAATGAAGGCAATGTACATAAACGCCAAAAAAATTGAAAAATACGTAACATCGCTCCACAATAGATGGCAAAATATTAAAAACATTGCAAAAATGAAACCTCCATTTATATTGCTCGATCAGCCTATTTTTTAAACGTAGAGTAGATGTTAATATTAAAAATAATTAAAATAAAATCTATAAGTAAAATAATGTAATGATGGAAAAATTAATGACGTCCGACACATGACGTCTGAACAATTATAAATATTAAAAAATAAAAACAATAATAAAAATTAACGACTATGCTTACTTTTTTGTATATCAGTTAATTCTAAACGTTTCATTCATATCATATTTTCTCGTAGCTCGAATCAGTTCGCTGCAAATAGCAGATTTTGCATATTAATTCTATTTGAATAACGTCCGAACGCTGAATATCAAAACCACTGTGCATGTACTTACACTTATATTGTATTTTTTTTCTGATATTTATAAATAGAAGCCCCTTAATATTTAATGTTCCACTAGTTCTTTTTTCCTAAACAAAACATGTTCAGCATTTTAATTGGAAAAATGCGTTCGAATGTGACGTCTGACACGCAGGATTTGCCCATGTGTTTTTATGGCAAATAGCAGAGTTATGGTAAAAAAACAAAAGTTTTGCTGAATTTGAAACGCCATTTTGAAACCCTAATCATTCGATTGAGCACATATAAAAAAATACGTCAACCTTAGAATTTTATCCACTAACACATATCCGAAAATCATTCAAATCGGTGTCTGACACTGGAGATCTTTCCTTGTAAATTATTCCATATTTAAAATAAATCAGCTACACGCCTACGGACAAAACTAACTAACGTCTTACACTATTTTACCAGAACAAGAGTCATTGTCACAGACAATGAGAGAAGTTTTTTAAGCCCCACAATAATGAACTATATAAGATCACTGGGCTTTGAACTCTACCAAACTCCGACCCAAAAAAGTGAGGTCAACCACCACGTCGAAAGACTCCATTTAACCTTTATAAAGTTATATCGTTGCCTCGAAAAAGAGATAAGGGCTCGGGAACCAAGAGGACTTCTCTACATAGCGGTTGATCGTTGTAATATTTAATTTCACTCCGTCACAAACAAAAAGTCAAGTTATGTGTTCTTCAACAGAACTGAGCGCATTTATTCTCAAAATCAAACAAACTTTCGTGACTGGGTACATGAGGACATAAGAGCGCAAATTCAGCGCAATCAAGAACTTAAAAATTTAATAACCAATAAAACAAGAACGAACGAAAGAAAATTTAATAATGGCAACACTGTTTTTGCTACCAATACACAAATTAATGGCAAGCAGAAGACTCTATATAAAAAGGGAATCAGTTGAATTTTTGCAATATGAAAAAAAACTATTTTGTAAATAAATTAAAATAAAAGCACATCTTTTCGCCCCCATAGAAATTTTGTCAAGCTTTCCTGTGGGTGTAGCAGGCCCGTAGACAAGGGGGGGTTTTTAGGGTTAAAACCCCCCCCTTATGGTCCAAAAAGTATAAAAAAATAATATAGCAAAATACAGCGAAAACATCAACAAGCTTAAGTATCGAAAAAAGTTCGATACATTCAATTGAACTTTGTCTACGACCAGCAATTTAAGAATTTATTGCGTTAACAGGTGTAACGTGAAAGTGGTTTAATTTTGATTGCGTTTCGTTAGATAAGTTTAAGAGTTTCTATTGTTAATTTTACTGTGCCAAAACTACAAAAATTAGTCTACTTAATTGGCTGCAGAAACCAGAAGTAAAAAAGGCTAGAACGGTGGAAAGTAAGTGCTTGATTCAAATGGTTTTTTTTTTCCTTTATCAATGCGTAAATGTGTTAAAAAGTTGCCGAATATTTCTGAATGTTTGAAAGCTGTGTTTTTGTTTGGTAGCGTGTTTGCATTGATTGAATATTAATGGATTAACTTTTTGCTTGATGCGGAACCGACAAAATCCGAATAATATTATATTTCATCTGTATTGTACAGGGTTTTCCTATAAGAGGTGTTATTGTGAATCGCCCGCTATTGTGAAGCGCTCACTTTTAAAGCTTTTATTCTTTGACATTTGACAAGTAGAAACTATGCCATTACTAAAAATGGAACGATACAACAACGTCGTGTCTTTGCTGATTGGGTCCTTGAAATGCATGAAAATGATCCGGAATTCCATCGAAAAATCATCTTGACTGATGAGGCCCATTTCCACCTCGGTGGCTACGTCAACAAGCAAAATTGTCGCATCTGGAGCTCGGAAAATCCAAGAGTTATTGTTGAGAAGCCTCTTCATCCTCAACGTGTGACTGTTTGGTGCGGTTTATGGTCCGGCGGGGTCATTGGACCTTACTTTTTCAAAAATGAGGACATAGGGCAGCCACTTTGCGATTTGGTTATGGAAAATTCATGAAAAGGATATTGTGCTGTAAGCGTGGTCGTGGTGGTCATTTGGCTGATGTTGCTTTTCATTATTAACATCATACCTTCCTCTTTATTATGAAATAAACATCCGATAATTTATCTCAAAAAAAGGCATTTTTTTTTATACCAAAATAACAACTCTTATTGGAAAACCCGATAGAAAACGTTCAAGAAACTTTGGAATCTGAAAAGTCTTCAGAACTTCCTTTGTAACCTGCAGTTGTAGAAAGCTTTAATGTTGACAGCTATGTGGAAAGCGGTACAAGTACAAGTACAAGTACAAGTTGCGGTATTAATATTTTACTTTTAATGCTTATAACTCTAAGTTTGTGTGTATGATTGTAGAAATTTTTCCAGAAATATCATTTGATTCATCGCAACTGCATTCGACTTCGAGAGTATATCAATGTCAAAATAACGATATTTTCAAGTTGATGAGCAATATTTTCGATTCGAACCGCCTTGAAAGTTTTCAAAGCATTTATGTGCCTCCACCCAATTTTAATTTTCCTGCCAGCGGTTCTTGCAAACTCCGATTTAACATGTTAACTGACATGAGGCACATACGGTGTGCCTCAGTAAAATGTCCACGTAGGCTCTGAGGCACAGCGTATGTGCCTCAGTATTTGATTACACATTATAGTTCATGGTTTAAAATTAGTACCTCGAAATGCAAATCTGTAAACGTAGTTCAATTCCGCATGGCCTGGCATACCTAAAACTATCTTTAGCGCATCATTTTTATACCCCCACGATTAAGAAAAACCCCCTTTACTGGGATTTTAATTTTAAAAACTTTAATTTTGTCATTCCGTTTGTAACGCCCACAAGGAAGCGTGGTAGGTATAGAAAAGTGTATATATTCTTGATCAGCATCATCACCCAAGTCGATTTAGCGATGTCCATCTATCCGTCATCCACATTAAATATACAGTAAACGTATACATCAGGCCGTGAGGTACATATGTTGTGCCTCAATATTATATTTCAAAATTTCACCGAAATATAAAAAAAAACTTTTTCTGATTTGTTCGAAAAAATGGCCTGGAGGACCCGATATTTTTTTTGTATGGTGGCGTTAAAGTGTTAAGCATTCTTGGTCGAACCATTGGCATTGGTTGGTTTACTCCAAATTGGAAAATGCAGCTTATTGCAAGTTTTGCGTATTTTTTAACACTGGTTTTGGAGGCGCAGGATCACAACCTCTTGTTAATTTTACCGAATGAAAATAAAACCTTTTAAATAAAATTTTCTAACCTTTCATTGTGGCCTTTACAAAAGTCAGGAAATACAATAATAGCATAACACAGAGAACAGATTTCTGCTTTCATTTTCCTTGTGTTCCACAAAAGTGTATTAATTTGTAGAAAATAATTATTATTGTTAACATTATTATGTTAATATTAACCTTGATATTGCCTGCTACGAGCAACCACAACTCTCTTGATAAATTTATCAATAGCAAATGAGATATTGACAAATTCATAAATTAAAGAGCTTTTTTTCTATCACAGAATACCAACTCTTGATAAATAGTCAATACTTGATAAATATTCAATAAGGTGAATTTATCAAGTACGCAGAATCGGGCTGTTAATATAAATATATAAAATAAACAAAAATAAAAAATTAATTTTTGTTTTATGTATTTGGTGTACAAAAAGTTTTAAAGTGTTTTTTTTTTCAAGTTTGTCGCTTTATTGTGAAAAATTTGTTACAAATTCATTTCTCAAAGTATTGTCTATTTCTAGTCACTGATTTTTCCCATCTTTCTGGTAATTATATAAAAAATACCTTTTCATTTATCGATATCAAAAACTATCGATATTTTTTTTTAATCCAAACCCCCCCCCTTAGGTAAATCCTGGCTACGGGCCTGACACACATACTTTCATAACAAAGCATAAACGCGATCAAACAAACACCAAGCATTTATGCTCTTCAGCATGTACCCCGCAACCTCTTTTCCAAACAACATCCAAACTTTCAATGTTCGCTTGCAACCGTCATCCGCATGCAACTTCTGTTTGATGTATCGTGCAACCAAGTTGTGCTCACTCTTGCGCTGAACCTTTTTCTTTTCTATTTTTGCTTGCATAAAAATATTGCTTTTGCTTTGGACGCGTCATATATACTTTTCTATACCTACCACGCCTCCTTAGCGTTACAAAAGGAGTGACAAAATCAATATACCTCTTACGTTTTTTAAACGTGGGGATATAAAAATGGCTATTGCAAATGTACACATTTGAACCGTAGTCCAAATCTGAGATATTGCATTTTTCTCGACATATTTGACCGATTGCTAAATGGTGGGAAGGAAATTTTAATATTACGGGAATTTCTTTTTGATTTTTTGCAAGTCTGCATACAGCATTTTGTTGAAAGTTGGCAACACTTTCACAATGTGAATGTCATATAGTTGGCACTAGTAGCCATTTTGATATTCTTTATTCATTCTCTTTTACATACTCGAAGTGAACACAACTGTAAAAATCTTACTTTAAGACTTAATATTATTTTGCAAATAAATAAACTAAATTTGGTAACTAAACAAATAAAACAGGTTATGGGCCCAGAGCCGTAACCAAAATGAATAACATATTCCAAATTGAGAAATTGGATGATACCAACTTTGATAGCTGGTGTGTACAAATGCGCAGCGTGCTAGTGCACAATGGATTCTGGCGCATAGTAGTGAGTGGTGAAATAAAAAAGGAATCAGCTTCAGATGATAAGGTAAGGGAGAAATGGATTGCGGATGATGAGAAGGCGCTCGCCACCATCATTTTAAGTGTGAAGCCAACACAGCTAGCGTACATAAAAAATGCCAAAACATCAGCAGAAGCATGGAAGAAACTTCAGGTCACCTATCAGCCAAAAGGACCAATACAGAAGGTGGGTCTCTACAAACGTTTACTAAGTCTCCATATGATGGAAGGTGGAAACGCACCTCTTCATTTGAAAACATTCGTGGAGTTAACTGAAAAACTTGCTGAAACGGGCATAGAAATGCAAGAGGAACTACTTGTTATAATGCTTTTGTCCAGTCTGCCTAAAGATTACGAAAATTTCGTAATTGCGATGGAAACGCGTGACAATTTACCTAGTTTCAGTTTTCTAAAGCAGAAACTTCTAGAAGAAGCAGAACGTCGCAAGGAAAAAATCGAAGAAGAACCAAGTAATCAACAAGCGTTCAATGTTCGTTCAACGAAAATAGACAAAAAAGTGAACAAAAAAGTTTTCAAGGGCAAATGTTTTCTTTGTGGTATAACGGGCCATTTTGCAAGTCAGTGTGACAAAAAGAGAAGCCATCAACAGCAAAAGCAAAAGCAGCAAGCATTGACAATGCTGGCAGCAGCAGAGCCTAGAGTTAAACGCAGCGCATGGTATGTGGACAGCGGTGCAACCTCACACATGTGCAACGATAGAAGTTTGTTTGTACGATTTGAAAGTCACAATGAACAAATAGCCCTAGCAGGCAATAAATTTATCTCCGCAACTGGAAAAGGTGATGTATTTTTCCAATATAAAAATTTTGATTTGAATTTGCAAAATGTGCTGTATTCTCCTGAGTTACAGGGTAATTTCATCTCAGTGAGTAAAGTCGTTGACAAAGGTTTGACATTAAAGTTTGACGCAATCCGAGCAGTAATAAGAAAAAGAGATGGTGAAATTGTGTTACAAGCGAACAGAGAAAACAACTTGTTCGTTGTGAAGGATCATACAGAGAAAGCGTTTGTTCTCGACGACATGAATTCGATTTGGCACAACAGGTTCGGTCACCTTAATTACAAAAACTTATGCGATTTGTCAACAAAAGGCATGGTGAAGGGCATGCGTGATATAAGCAACACCAACAATAACTGTACAACATGTATGATCTGCAAAATCCACACATTACCATTTCCAAAAGAATCGGACAATGTGTCTAATAATTTGCTAGAGTTGATTCACTCTGATGTGTGTGGTCCGTTCAAAATCAAATCTGTTGGAGGAGCGAGATTCTTCATAACTTTCATTGATGATAAGTCCAGGAAAATATATGTGTATTTTATGAAAGCCAAAAGCGAAGCGTTTGAAAAATTCAAGCTTTTTAAATCGCAGGTTGAACGTCAGACAGGATGCAACATAAAAACATTGCGAACGGACAATGGTCGAGAATATGTTAATTCGGAGTTCGAAAAATATTTACAACAGCATGGTATTACGCGGCAGCTGACGGTTGCGTACACGCCGCAACAAAATGGTGTTGCTGAACGTGCCAATCGAACATTAGTTGAAATGAGTCGTTCTATGTTGGTACATTCTGGTGTGCAACAGAGCTTGTGGGCAGAGGCTGTTATGACTGCAACATATATACGCAACAGATGTCCTACAAGAATATTAAAAAACAAAACGCCGTATGAAGCTTGGTGCGGCAGGCAGCCAAATGTTAAACATTTCAGAACTTTTGGTTCATATGCTGTTGCGTTAAATAAAACAAAGAAAACTAAATTTGAAGCTAAAGGTGAGAAATACATAATGGTGGGCTATTCAACAGTGGCAAAAGCTTATCGACTTTTCGATAACAAAACGCAGAAAGTAATCGAAAGACGAGACGTTATGTTTGATGAAAATATTTTCAATAGCAGCAACGGCAACAGCGATGGTGAACAACAACAGCGGCATAAACCAGAAGATTATATGACAGTGTGTGTTAATGATAAAGTCCCTGAAAATGATGATGATGGTACGAGTCGCAGCACAAGTTGTGAAACAGCTGATCAAAAGGAAAATGAAAATTTTGATACGACTGATGAAGTCGGAATTGAAGGAGAAGTTAGTAATAGATATTTTCTGCGCAGAAATAAAGATAAATCAAGTAAGGAATTTAATGTTATAAACAACTTGGTAGAAATAAATATTCCACAGACAGCAGAGGAGGCGATTTCGCGTACTGACGGCAATGTTTGGTTAGAAGCGATGCAGGCAGAGATTTCGGCACTTGAAAAAAACAAGACTTGGACTTTGACTGATTTACCAGATGGTCATAAAACGGTTGGATGTAAATGGGTTTTTGCTCTAAAACGTAACAAAAAGGGTGACATTGATCGCTACAAAGCACGACTGGTGGCAAAGGGTTGTAGCCAAGAATATGGTGTTGATTACAAAGAAACGTTCTCCCCGGTAGTAAAATACTCGACAATTCGCACCTTGTTGGCTTTGGCAGTTGAGTGGAAAATGTACCTTCATCAAATTGACGTCAGTACTGCATATTTAAATAGTGATTTGCATGATGAAATTTATATGCGGCAGCCACAGTGTTTTGTAAATCAGGATCATCCAGATAAAGTCTTACGCCTTAAGAAAGCATTATATGGACTCAAGCAGTCGGGTAGAGAATGGAATGCCAAACTCGATGAAGTTTTGGTGAAATTTGGTTTTGAGCAATGTGTTGGTGATCCATGTTTGTATATGGCCAACATTAATAACTCTTTGGTGTTAATAGCAGTATACGTTGACGATCTTATAATCGGCTGCAAAGAGAAATCGACAGTGTTGAATATAAAAAGGCAGCTATGCGGAGAGTTCGAGGTAATTGATAAGGGTAATCTACACCATTTTTTGGGTATCGAAATAGATCAATGTGGTGAAACAGGTGCCATGAAACTAAGTCAGATGCAGTATATTAAAGATATGCTAAAACGATTTGGAATGAGTGGTTGCAGACCAGTGGCAGTTCCACTTGATCCAGGTTATCAGGTGCAGTGTACAGATGACTGTAAGAAGGTTGACCAACAGCAATATCAATCAATGATTGGTGCCTTAATGTACTTAGCCATAACTACAAGGCCTGATATTCTTCATTCAATTTCAAAATTGGCTCAACGAAATTCTGATCCTCATCATGAACATCTTCAAGCGGTAAAGCACGTGTTGCGATATCTCGCTGGTACAATAGAATATGGGTTGATGTACGAAATGGCGCAAAAGTCATTCGTAGCAGGATTCGTGGACGCAGATTGGGCCGGTGATGCTTCTGACCGCAAGTCCTATAGCGGCTTTGCGTTTTTTGTTGGAAGCTGTCTGGTGTCATGGGAGTCTAAAAAACAAAATTTTGTGGCGTTAAGTAGTACAGAAGCCGAGTATATGGCAGCATCCGAAGCAGCGAAAGAGGCAGTGCATTTACGAAGATTGCTGATGGAGTTGAAATATTGCAACGGTGAACCAGTGACACTACATATTGATAACCAAGGAGCGCAAAAGTTGGCAAATAATCCAGTGTATCACAAGCGGAGTAAACATATCGACATCAGGTATCATCATATAAGAGAGGTCATCCAAAGTAAACAGATATCCATGAAGTATTGTCCCACTAATGACATGGTGGCAGATATTTTAACGAAAAATTTGTCAAAAACAAAGCATTTAAACTGTATTAATTTAATGAAAATATTTTGAAATTTTGTAATGAAGTGACATCCACATTGAGGCGGAGTGTTGAAAGTTGGCAACACTTTCATAATGTGAATGTAATATATAGTTGGCACTAGTAGCCATTTTGATATTCTTTATTCATTCTCTTTTACATACTCGAAGTGAACACAACTGTAAAAATCTTACTTTAAGACTTAATATTATTTTGCAAATAAATAAACTAAATTTGGTAACTAAACAAATAAAACACATTTAATGCCAGACTTCAGATTGTTTTTCTTTATTATATTTCTTGACATTATAACGCCTTGTCGCATCAGCAATTCATATAATAAAAAAATTTCAAAAAGGCCAGCAAAGCTACGAATGCCGATCATGCTAACAACATGATCGAGCTCAGAAAACATTGTGTGCTTTGTCAAACATCACCATTCCTGTTGCAACCTTTGGTTGGTTCGCTCAAAATGTTCGATGTTGCTTAATGCTGCTCACATCGTATCTTCGTCTTGTTGCTCCCCCCGCATCTATGAGTAAGACAGAAAAATGTTTGCGTTTTGTACCAAGATGCGCATTCTATATATTGTATATTCTTTGATAGTAGCCAGCAACACATGTGGAAAGCATTGGGCATTATGTGTAGAAATATTGTTGATCGAATCACCTTCTGGAGGTTTTGCAACTAGAATGTCATCATTCGAAATTGAGTAGTGTTCGAACTTATATGCGTTTTATTCAAAACATAATGATCATCGATATGTAACAGAGTATGGTGCGATTTTTTACAGATATGGCAGCGAAATAATGACTTGCACTCGTTTTGATTATGTCCTGGTGCAAGACAGTTGAAGCAAACATTTTTCTTAAAAAGGAATTAATTTTTAAGTTTAGGCAAAAGTGCTAAAAATTTGAAGCATTTTTCTAATGCGTGAGACTTATCGCAAAATAAGCAATTCTGCATTTGAGCCACATGGTTAGAATAAAATTTGTTTTTCGAATAAGACTTTTGTTGTTTTGTTCTAGTAGTTTTACAAGAAGACGGTAATTCGTCATGCACAGATTCGAGAGTTCGAAAAGTACCCTTAAGAAAAGCAAACATATCTTCCAAAGCTGGTATTTCAGTGGAAGATGTCAATGATTTTTCCCACTCCTTTCGAGTTTGAAAATCAAGCTTGTGGGCAAGTAAATATATCAGGAATGGATCCCAATTTGAAGTATCAACATTCATATTTTTTATCGAAGTTAAACATTCCGTAGCGGAATCGAGCAAAAGTTTAACACTTTGAAAAGATCCGTCTGACACGGGTATACTGAATAACTTTTTGGTTAGAGTATCAACAATTAATCGTTTCGTTTATTGTGATGCTTTTGCAAAAGCAACAGAGATGCTTTTGATTAAATTTGCTGCTTCTCCAACCAGAGAGCCTTTCAAGTAAAAGAATTTCTGAACCTTTGGTAGTGCATTGTTTGAATGAACTAAAGAATTATATATGTCTTGGATCGATATCCATTCTAAACAATCGCCAGAGAATTTCGGCAATGAAATTTTCGGTAATTTTGCTTCCATGCTTAAAGATGTCTCAGCATGATTACCCGAATTCGGTGTAACAAAAGTGCTGGAATAATCTTCTGTAGAATTGTTGCCTTTTTCATGTAATAAGTCCAGCAAAGTACCTTTAAAACTCATGTACAAATCCAAGAATTGATAGTAAACATTTTCAGAAATATATGGCACATCTTTAGAATCTAAAGTATTATCATGAATAATCGTAATGATATGTTCATTAGACCGTATCACCTTGTATGGAAGAAAAATAAACCTATTTTGACACCGACTCAATCGCTATACATTTAAGAGACATTTTTAAAAAAAATTTTTTTATTTTTTTTAAGTGGTCCCTATGGTGCTATTTTGATTTTTTCGTTATATCTTTGGTGTTTTTCATCCGATCCGGAAATTATGTGTGTGCTTGTTGATGTAATGCAAATAAATTTGCATTTTTTTTTTCCCTCAAATGTTTTTTTTTTTAGACTTATTGCACAATCTATCTCAGTTCCTACTATGTCATTATGTTCCAAAAATACCAAAAAACGAAAGCTCACAAAAAATCATTATAACCATGGGAACAAGTGAAATCGAAAAAATGTATTTTAGAAGCACTTCCGACCAATTATATGCAAAGAATAACACTTTAATATCAATAAATGAAACGAAAAATTAGTCAACTGAACTTTGTTTGCGGCATGTACTTACGGGCAACCTATAAATAGAAATATGCAATGAAATGTGTAACGAAAACGTTTAATGAAAAAAAAGAAATTTTTAAAAACATACCGTGGCCAGAGCGGGGTTCGAACACGGGAGCTTATGGCTGCCAAGCAGATGCTTTACCTCTGAGCCAAACAGGCTATACGAATTTTGTTGCTTAAGTATTATTTCAAATAATAGGATTTGTGGAAGACATCGTTGTCGGCATTTTGATCGAGCATTCGTATTTTTGAGCGGACACTCGTTATTTTGAGAGATATACAAAATTAATTTCATTATAAGCAAACGAAAAAACTCATTTATCGAGCACGAAAACATTGATACGTGGCTAATACGAAGCGATCAAAGTTACTTATACCGCATGGTTCTTGCGGTTGATAGTGGCTACTGTGGTAAGAATTTAGCCAGCGAACAGCCCGGTGCTACCAGTAGAGCGCGATGGCTTACAACAGCATCTCGCATCTTGCGCTGGTACGTAACGCAAGCGCAGCCGTCCCAGAAATTAAGAGATCTTGCTATGTTCGTGGTCAGAGTGTATGCGCCATTCTGGTTTTTAGTCAAAAGCCAGCCACTTGCCATTCATGGCAGCCGCAATGTCTTTAAGTACATTTCATGGATACGTGATTTGCCGAACTACGTTCAGTTAGCCATCAAACCAACCATCGAAAGCAATGCCTATTATTTTCACCATGAAAATATATTACTTTCTATGATAACTGATCCGGATGCAACGGTGCGTGCAGATGAATACAGCAAAATTTTGCAAGCACGTTTAAACGCGCCAGGTCGAATTCGGCAATTTCGTGGGCCCAAGCACCAACCCTACATTAACTACAGCAGCAACATTTACACCGAAATGATTGATTGGACACAATTTGAGATCACTGAGCCACCATGCCTTCAATTTCACACCCAAGACCAACTGTCTGATATGCAATATTCTGATCAATTGATTAAAATTCCAGGTACGCACTGCAATACACTTTCATACTTGTATAATAAATTAATCTATGCGTATTTAACTTTAAAATCTAAATCGTATATTTCATGTTATATTTTCAACAGATTATCTTTGCCACTCGCAAAACACGGAGCGTTTCGTTCAAATTGTGCACCAGTCAGCTACAGC
This sequence comes from Pherbina coryleti, assembly GCA_943735915.1. Lineage (NCBI taxonomy): Eukaryota > Metazoa > Arthropoda > Insecta > Diptera > Sciomyzidae > Pherbina > Pherbina coryleti. Next base: position 115,233,669 of record OX030949.1, read on the forward strand.
AGCCACTGACGAAAATCGTTTGGGGCACATTTTCGCAAAGCTTGATAGTTGCGAGCGCTACAGCTACCTTGAATCTCGAAAAGATTTGGAAGATTAAAAAACAATTTTTTATGATATTAAAGTGTTATTATTTGCATATAATCGGTCGGAAGTGCTTCTAAAATGCATTTTTTTGATTTCATTTGTTCCCATGGTTATAATGATTTTTTGTAAGCTTTCGTTTTTTGGTATTTTTGGAACATGATGACATAGTAGGAACTGAGATAGATTGTGCAATAAGTCTAAAAAAAAACATTTGAGAAAAAAAAAAATGCAAATTTATTTGCATTACATCAACAAGCACACACATAAATTTTTTTCCGGATCGGATGAAAAACACCAAAGATATAACGAAAAAATCAAAATAGCACCATAGGGACCACTTAAAAAAAATAAAAAAATTTTTTTTTGAAAATGTCTTTTGAATGTCTATCGATTGAGTGGGTGTCAAAAAGAGGTTAGTTTTGATGATACGCTCTAATGTTCATGCCTTTTGTCAAATTTTTCATGCAAATTTTCAACCTCTTCAAGGGTTCAAGTTAAAAATCCACGTGTCTTTGTTGCATCAGATTTCTCTGTGAAGCCTTTGTACTGAGTTTTAAACCTATTCAACAAGTCTCTTTGTTGCTCGATTTGCTTTTCCAAGACGCACATTTTGTTCTATTTTTATAATAATGCACTACCAAAAAAACGCGAATAAAAAAAAATAAAAAAATTTCAATAGAATCTAAAATTCCAAATTTCCCAAGTTCCCAAATTCCCGGGTTTCGGCACCAAAAAATGTTGTTTTTTTATTTTTTTTTTTTAAGTGGTCCCTATGGTGCTATTTTGATTTTTTTCGTTATATCTTTGGTGTTTTTCATCCGATCCGAAAAAAAAATGTGTGCTTGTTGATGTAATGCAAATAAATTTGCATTTTTTTTTTTTCTCAAATGTTTTTTTTTTAGACTTATTGCACAATCTATCTCAGTTCCTACTATGTCATTATGTTCAAAAATACCAAAAAACGAAAGCTCACAAAAAATCATTATAACCATGGGAACAAATGAAATCGAAAAAATGCATTTTAGAAGCACTTCCGACCAATTATATGCAAAGAATAACACTTTAATATCAATAAATGAAACGAAAAATTAGTCAACTGAACTTTGTTTGCGGCATGTACTTACGGGCAACCTATAAATAGAAATATGCAATGAATTTTTTTGTTTTTTGTCAACAAAATATAAGTTGATTTTCACAACATGAAAAGCAAAGAAATAAGATGTTTAAGAAGTTTAAACAAATTAATCACAAAACTATTAAATATAGCACAAGAATGAAAACGAAGTTGATTCGTGTTATCAAACCAGCGAACAATGTAAAGAAAATTAAGCTGTAAAGAAAAGATAAAATTGTTAGCTTAAAATATATTTATTATAATAACCTCTGCTGCTGGCTGCTTGTTTAATAAGAACGATTAAAGAAAGAAGCTAACTGCATGGAACCTGCGCTAAGCTAAGAAAAGCTACTCAAAACCAGTTTTCAAGCAGTGAGGTGAATAAGCAACTTGACAACTGCAGCAGAGAGTGTTTACAGTACAGGCTAATTAATTCAAACAAGAAAAAAAATGTTTTAAGACTGTACATTAGAGTGGCCCTTAAATTTTTTTTTTTGAAATTGAACATGTGCGGTGCTCTCGTTTATTTCTTATCGTATCAAAAGTATATCGTGAAAATTTCAAGAAAAAATATTAATATTTAGACGTGCCGCAAAGCGAAACTTCATTCAAAATATGCCTTTATATTGGAAAAAATTGTTTTTTTTCCAACAATAATTAAAATGAAGACAATTTAATGTTCTTTTCTAATCTACTCAACATAATATCGTATTTTACATAATATTATCTCTCAAACGAGCTATCATCCGTTGAAATTGGCTACAAAGTGAGAAAACTACAACTATTTTGTCGAGCGAAAAAAAAATTTTTTTTTTTCTAAAATTATTTTACTAACGTTCTGCAATTATAATTTATAATTTACTAACGTTCTGTTTAACCAATCAACTTATTACATTTAAAACAAAAAATATATATAATTGAATCTACTAAAAGTGAAAGCACTGGTTACCTTCTAACATAGATGTCCTTCAAGTATTATTTTTTAAGATAAAAACAGTGAAATTATCTTTGAATACAAGTGCAAGTCTTACTATAGAAGAATGCAAATTAATTAAACACTTGTACCTTTTTGTGTTTTTAAAAAAGTTTATTATATTTTATTCACTTCACTTAAACACTCTAGGAACTCAACTGGCTGAGCTGGACTAAAAACCTAACTGTGAAAATCAGTTCTTCTCTTATTTAAAGGCTTTTAATATAAACAAAACTGAGGATGGCTTGATCGCGTTATTATAAACAAAAGTATTTCATCCAAGATGAAATATTGCATCAGCCAGAATATTTGCTGACATAACAAATTTAAGCTTAAGAAACAGAATCTTAAGACAAAACCATTCTTGAATCTTTAAGATACAATTTTCTTTACATTTACAATTTACTTATTGAATATAGGGTGATCTTAACTTGCATAGATTTTTGGAAAAAGGCAAGCATACCTACCAGAGTTCCCCCATCGATGTGTTCAAAAGTTGTTAGATTTGCACAAAATGTTCGAAAAATTTACAAAGAAGTCAGTAACGCACAACAGAAAAGCAGCAAATTAAGGAGACTTTATTCTGCGATGAATTTTACAATCTATTTGATATTTCACACAGGGACGTTCTGAACCTAATCCGAATAGAGGAAGACAGCCAGTTTTTACTACTCCAGAGAGAAAATGGAAGACCCGGTTGCATGATTGACGTTGCATGATTGACGTCTTAAGAGCATGGCAGAAGCTCAAACTTATTCGGAAAAAAAAGAAAAACAGAGGAAGCGCAAACTCGAGGAGAAGAAGCGGGAGAAAAGTATGATTTATAAAATAATTAAAAGTTGGTTTAGCTTTATTATTTGAGTTTTACTAGTATTATAATGTAGAAAGAGCACAGGAAAAATATTATATGAATTACAGTTTCCATGAGAATTAATACAACCCAGATAGACAAATATACCTTTTCTCCTCCTTTTGTGTTGTTCGACGAAAGTATTCCAACAGAAATTAAAGTTGACATGGCTAAAAAAATCCAGGAAGATGACCAGTTTGAAAGTGATAGCAGAAAGAAAGTATTTTTATATAAAGAAGATATACAAACACCATCTTCTTTTGACTTTTTGAGACTTTTTATCGCCATCATCAATGAAATTTTCCCAACGTTTCAAAATTGGAACAGATTTCCTTTAAGTACATTCAAAAGATTGGAAATCTCAAAAAGACTACACTGATGTTCTGAACATCAGTACTTTTAGAAGAAGTACACATCTTAACATGCGGTTAAATTGTAACTGATTTTAATAGCCTCCTAACTAAGAACACAAACCAACAGGATTATCTCCTAAAAGTATATATGTATTTCTGATTATTTGATTAAGAATTTAATGATTATCCGGAACTATCGTAAGAAATATCCAGGATACAGTCGTGAAATTTTATTTTTACCCTACGAACAATAACTAAAGTAAAAACAATTATGAATAATAAACGGTGTTAAGTTTAAATAAAAAAAAAAAAAAATAAAATAGTAAATGTATTGATTAAGATTGTGGTTATTGTTGTGTTAAAAACGTACAAACTTTATACAATTTATAATTAGAAACATAATTTTTTTCAAAATAATTAATTTTACTTATGTATTTTCGAAAAAAGTATTTTTTAAAAATAGTTTTTTGCTCCACTAAAAATTTCGAGTTTTCGCATTTTTTACCCGATTTCGACACATAATATCTCCTTGGAAAGAAATGTTTATGCTCATGCGCCAATAAAAGATAGAAAAAAAAATTACATTTATTTCATTTCTTTTCGGAAGAAAAATATTTCTTAAAAACAATAAAAATGTAATTTTCGTATTAGTCAACTGTTTTCGACGAATGATAGCACGTTGGAAAAATAAATTAAATGCCTAATGCGATATTTTGTTTCGTTGATTAAAAAATCACACAAAATTGTCTTAATTTTAATTATTGTTGAAAAAAAACAATTTTTTCCAATATGAATGTGTATTTCGAATGAAGTTTCGCTTTGCGGCACGTCTAAATATTAATATTTTTTCCTGAAATTTTCAGAATATAATTTTGGCATGATAAGAAACAAACGAGGGCACCGCACATATTCAATTTATAAAAAAAAAATTGCGCATACAGTTAAGGGCCACCCTACTGTACATAGCTAATTTTAAATACAAAAAAAGTTTATAATAACAACTTTAAATGAAATTCAGATTGAGATAAAATAACAAAAAAGTAGTCTTTTTTTCTACAACACATGGTTAAATAATGACGAAGATGTAAGCATTTCAAGCTTTAATTGCGTCATTTTATAAAAGCAAACGAATGTTCAAGCAGGAGGAGTGGCAATAATCAAATTATTACTATACTAATAATACTGTAAATACCTTTATATCGAAGACGGAAATGACTGCTAGGCAGTCTCAATCATAGTGACACCGGTTGACGATATTTTTATTGTGGAGTGTCGATCGTAATCTGCACATAAATAACAATCCCAACGAATCAACAGCAAAATCTGAAACTACAACAGATGTAAGTTTTTGACGGACGGATATATCTCATATTTTAGTTATCACAAACCATTAATATCAGTATTAACAATTACAGCACCAACCAATGACAGTGTATATATTAAATAAATTGAATTGAATTGAATTATGCAAACTTCGTATTGTATTTCTGTTCAGATGCTCTGTCTCTCTCTCTCTCTGTCTCTCTCTCTCTCTCTCTCTCTCTCTCTCTCTCTTTCTCTCTCTTATTCTTTTCTTTTTAAGAAGTTTTACTTCTAACACGTGTACTGTACTGCACGAATTTTTTCTACCTAAGCTTTTTTAATCTTACTTATTTAAAGACCTGTTAATTAACACCATCATTTTTACATTTGGAGACATACGTTATTATTTTTTGGATTAGTTTTTATGTCTTAATTTAGCCATTAGTTAGAAAATATGATTTTTGGGCTTTTTAAGTAAATTTACATTTTCCATTTAAGTAATACAATTTTCAATAAGATAGATAAAATTTCCCCGACTTAGAATTTTTTCGAAAATGCAAAATAAAGCTATTTCATTAAAATGTTTTCTGCTGTTGAGACCATACTACGATACTAGGCTTAACAGATTAAATTAAAACATGTTTCATTAGAATTTACATTTGTCCGTAAATATAAAAAAAAAATTAATTACCGAATTAATATACCAAATAAAATTAGAATAATTGGTGATGCTTGTGTGCAGCTTTTAAAAATAACGATTATATTTCTCAAAATTATTATATCACTTGTACTATTGTAATTTCACTTTCAGACAAGTCCATCATCATTGCATTGCCGTCGGCAACATCATATATTTTTGTTCAAAAAACATCTTTTTTTAGACGATTATGTGAACTTAAATGATCCCGTTGAGAAAGAACTTTTATATCATCAAGTGTTACATAGTCTTCGCTCTGAACGTTTTCCAATAAGCGAAATGGAAGCTATAATGCTAACTGCTTTACAAGGACAATTAGAATTGGGAGACTGGAATGATGTTATAAATAATTATAGAATTATAGCTAGTCATTGCTTACCACCAAGATTTGTTCCAAACATTCCGAATGATGCCGTAGCCATGCACCATCAAAGCCTCAGAGGAATGCTTCCAGCTGAAGCCAAAAAGTCGTTTTTAAATCTTATTCAAAGTTGGCCTCTACATCGTGCAACGATATTTGATGTTATGGTACTTAAGTTTAATAATAATTATTATGTGTGATCTGTATTTTCTTCATTATTTTATTTAAGCAATCATTTACATCAAACTGGCCCCGAGTTTTATGGCTTGCTGTCGATCAAAAGGGAATCCATTTACTAGAACATCGTTCTCGTAACACACTATGTACATATGATTTCACCTCTATTCTATCTTATTCTCCAAATATGAATTGCTTGATGATAATTACAGGAACTGACAAAAAACAATCTAAGATAATCTTAACAACATCACAGGTAATATGAATAATTCCCATTAAATAAGATTAAGCTTGGTTTTACTTAAACTAAATTTTTAATTTGTATCCAATTCGAGTTTTTTCAAGTTAAATTAAATTATAGGATGTTTATATTATACATAACAAACAATAATTTTCCCTTTATGTGCACTATCGATGCATAGCTTTAACGATTTGTGCCTCAAGCAAAAATTTTTTTTTTTATAAGCATGTTAAAAATACGGGTGTAAGCAAAATCTCAAAAAAAAAAGACTTTAAAAACGAAATAGAAAAATCGTTCAAAAAAGTCTTACAACAATTAAAACCACATTTCGAACGAAAATATAAATAAGCTTGCAATAATAGCACAGCGCAAAATACATTTTCGGGGAAATCTATGTTAACATTCTTGTCTTCGGGAACCTATGTTAAAATTTTAGAAGGAATATTTCCTTGAAACATTTTAACCCTCTAGCTCTTACCCGAATAGTTCATTTTGGGCTTTGTTAGAAAAACTTCATAAAAGTCAACTTTGGGTCAAGGGTTAAAAGTTTCCACAAAAATATTTTCAAAAAATTCTATTGATGGTCACCGAAAACAACTAATATCTAGGAGTTAAAAGTTAATCATAGAAAACGAAAATAATTTATAAGAACCTGATTTAAAATTTTTATATAGATTGAAAGTGAAAGTGAAAATTTTCAAATTATTTGATAGAAATAGTGAAAGTGAATATTTTGCAAAATTTGAAGTCGTAATGGAGCTTGAAATTTTGTTATATCTGCAGCCATTTCGCACCATCCCGACGCAGTCAAGGCCATTTCAGCCAGGAACTGTTCTTAGCATATGGAAAATACCATGATCACAAATTTATTTCACAAACTACTTGTTGGAATAGTTACATCACAAACGCAGGTCGTTGTTGTTCATATAGTATGGATTGACCCTATTGAACATGACCCCTTGAAGAGTTGTACGTGTGTGTATACTTTGCGCGAATTAACGAAAAAAAAAACATTAAAACATTTCAATTTCAAAATGTTCGCAGCGCTCAAGTCTATTGCCGCATTTTGATGTTATTTCTCCAAGATGCTCCAGCCCAAACTCATTTTCAAATAATGAAGCCATATCCATTCTGCCTGAAATAAAGGGTTTTTTAAGTGTTTAGTTCTTCAAAAAACTCAAAATTTTACACATAACCTTTTTTGTATGCCTCCACGACTGCATATGTTGCTAGCTCCTCCCTGTACACGAGAGACTTCACGTAGCCCCACAAGAAATAGTCTAGTGATCGCATGATTGCATGATCTTAGCGGCTATGGACTGATCCAAAACATGAGATTAATTGTTCCCCAAACTCGCCTCTCAATTGGTCCATGGTATCGCGTGCCGTGTAGCATGTGGCACCGTCTTGTTGAAACCACATGTCAACCAAGTTCAATTTTTCCATTTTGGGCAAAAAAGGTAATAATTGCACAGTACCTAGCTTGATTGACTGAAACGTTGTTATTTTCATGATTTTTAAAAAAGAACGGAGCAATGACGCCTCCGGAATGGAGGTTATTTATCGACAATTCCTCGACAAGTCTAAAAACCATACTGCTTCATTTCACTGCATTTTACTGCTATTTCACCGAAACAAAAAAAAACATATGAAATTTAAAAATTATTTTGGAGTCAACTGATTACGCAAAGCATCAATAGAAAATTTGATTAGATTCGAAAATAGTCACTATGCTTTGTGGCATGCAACCTGGTTACACAAAAAATATGTGTTTCTGATGCGACTTGGATACTAACTCAAAGGAAACCAGTACAGGGTTGGCCATCTAGTGGTTTCTTTTTAAATCATAGGTTATTTTGACAATGACAGCTGTTTCCCGCTCGAAATCCTGACATAAAGTCAGTATTATACCTACGCGGAAAGAAATGAGTCACTTTACGCTTGAACAACATTGGGAAATATTGGAAACTTATTTCCAAGAGAGCGATGTGTAGCTCAAACAGTGCGTTATATGAAAAGGTCGAAAAATAATCTTTTCTGACACGGCGCATTTTCATCTCGGCGGCTACGTTAACAAACAAAACTACCGCATATTGGACTCGAAAAACCCACATGTTATTGGCAAGAAGCCGATGCACAGTCACAGAGTGACAGTTTGATGCGGATTTGATCATTTTCTTCCAAAATGATGCTGGGAACAACGTTTCGGTCAACGGTAGGTGTTATAGAGCCATGTTACCCGACTATTTTTTACTGAAATTGGAGACATGAATTTGGACGACCTATGGTTCAAGCAGGATGGCGCGCCATGCCACACAGCCCATGCCACAATTCATCTTTTGAACACCAAATTCCCAAATTCTAAATCTTGTTATCAGCTGTCTTGGCGATGTCAATTGGCCACCTCGGAGGTGCGATTTGACCTTTTTGGAATTTTTTTTTTGTGGGGAACCATGAAGGACCGATGTTACGCCAACAATCCGTAAACGATTCTAGAACTTAAGTCTAACATCATTCAAGCAATCCGTGAGCTACAGCCCTAAATCACTCACTACTGTGAAGACAGCAGAGCCACTTGAACTACGTTGTATTATATAATTAATGGGAATATTTGCTATTACTAATAAAGCCATAATTCATGGAAAAAATTGCATTTTGTTTATTTTTTTTTTTTTGCATTTCAAAAAACAAACAATTGTATTTGGCCCACTCTGTACTTTATTCTGATTGTTTCGTGCGACACATAAGTTTGACATACATTTCACTTTAGTCTTTTACGGATGGAAAAACATTCATCAATGACACATTGAAAGCTGATTATGGCCACTCATCCGCTTTAAGCGATGCGAACCAGGAAGATACTATTTCCTCTAAACGCAAAGCTGCGTAAAACAACACGGTTTGGTCAACCCACTTAGTTAAAAATTTTTTTCATTTTTTCAACAGTAGATTGAAAAAATGTCTCTTCGAAATCAGTTCTTCGCGAGCTGAAAGAGCCTTATGCTATGTTCACACAGAGAGTTTAGTTTGAGTTTCCAGTACAAAGTAAACTCAACTTGTACTGGAAACTCAAACTAAACTCTCTGTGTGAACATAGCATTAGGTGAAGACGTATTATATGACGGTATTAACGGTTTTTTTGAAATTTTTTTTTTATTAACGGTTTGCACTCCTCCATTCCGAACTTAAATTAATTCTTTTGATTGGTATTTGAAATTTGACTATCCTGGGATGAATTTCACTTTCATTTTTCCTCGAAACAAAGATCTTTTTCACTTTCATATAAGTTTTTCTCTCTTTCATCCAAACCTTTTTCGCATTGCGAGGTACGTTCCATTCGAAACATGACTCCCCACATCAGTTAAAATCATGAACCAACAATACAAGATCAAGCAATCAGCAGTGCGAGAAAAAAGTATTTTTTCATGCTACGTCATCGGTCACAAACAAGCTATTGAACTGTCAAATTGCATACGTTTTGAATGCAAAACATGTAAAAACTCAGATAAAAGTGAAAAAGTATAAAATTAACAAGTTTAATTCGCGAAAAAAGTGTTTGAATACTTTGTTTGTTTATATTTTCATGCAGTAACGAAATTTATAGCAACGCTGTGAAAAGAAAAATTGCAATTAAATACAATACAAAATTGGAAGTTCAGTTTGTTTTTATTATTGAACTCTTTTGTTCAATTTTCTTTTTTTTTTTTGAAGGAATTGTTAACAATTTCTTTGTTTAAGGATCTTATTTTGAAAAAATTGCATGCGCGGAAGAACAATTTCTTAATTCTGTTGTCACACACAACATACTCTGCGCTTGCAATGTGCGTCTTCAAATAATTTGTGGTTATCAGCAGCCCTTCGCCATTTAGATCAGCGAATACTTTTTCCAACCCCTTCATATGCGCCATGTCCCCAAAGAAGTTTTCCAGAACATCTTGGTTAAGTCTGTATGTGAGTAAGAACTCAATGCCAAATTTTGATTTTAGGTCTTCGTATAAAAGTTTCAGTGTCTTATTCGACTGAATAATTCCTGCAAGAGAAACATGTTTTTGTCTTTACATGTATAGATTTTATATGTTATAATAACCTTTCTGAAATGGCAGTAAACTTGATTTGCCGATGACTCTAATGCCTTCAACCATTTCAGTCATATGATTCACGATATGATCTTAAACTGCCAGGGCCAATCCGTAGGCATGAGTCCTTTGTCTACTGTCTGCATATGGAAACTCTAACATTCATGACATCGAACCAGTAATTTGTCTTTAAAGGAAATGCAAAAATAATTAATAAAAATTCTAATAGCAGTTATATATTTTGAAATATAAACTCATGCACAGAATTAGTTTTCCTTACCGTCTTAAACAATGTATGGCACTCTTGCCAATTGTATCCGCTTAAGTGGCCCAAACTAGCAGCTCGCGTTATTGCTTGGGCTACAGTGTGGGAAAACAGTTTTGTGGCTGTCTTCTATTTCTGCCTCTGAGACGCGACAACTGTGAGGTGACTGGTGTTGATTTTGTGGGTTATCGATAAGTCTGACGAGGTGCAGGAAAGAAGCTCCACTATAACTTCCTTTTTCACAGGTTTATCTTGAAAAATAAAACCGCGATCAAGGAAGTGGTTTCGCAGCAATTTTATTAGATGCGGCACATCTGCAAAAACATACACTTTTCTGCCATCGTAATCGAACCTAGAATAGAAATATACATTAATTGATCCTTTTAAGAAATATATTGAATGTTACCTACCAAGGCCGATCAGCAGAAACTCCTAATTGATTGAACAATGCTCTGTTTGTTCCTCCCATGTCGCTTACTACAGCTGCTACATAAAAACCTCAAGTTTTCACTTCTTGTAGAATTTCTTCCAAAATTGTCCACGTCATACGACAGTCGAAGTCGTAAAAAATCGGTTGCTTCCATTTAGCAATCAATCCTGTAAAAAAAAATTATATGTGGAAATAACATAAATGCACTATATTACCTCGTATCATAGCAACTTGCACATAATCAACAGGAGCATATGTCGTGTTTGATGGTTTATCGTAACAATAAGCTTTGCGTACCTTCATTTCATCGAAGCTTACAACACATATTTTTAGCTTCTCATCGAGCAAGGTGGTAGAAGACAAAATTTTTTTTACAGACACCAATATTCCTGTGTCAATTTCTATTTTCTGCGCCCAATGTTGAAGTGTAGCACTGCGGGAAGTGGAAAATTTTTTTTCTCAACAGTTTATATACTTTGACGCTCGCTGAATAAAGAGTGATTGAGTGAGAAATATCTTCCTCACACCAATTACGCCTCTTATTGCCACTTTTAAATTTTTTATTTGGCCAGGAGTGAATATGATAAGAAGTTTGTCTTCAGTGAGTTTTCCTTCAAATTCTGCTTTCTCAGCGCGTTGTTGCAGTGCACGCATTTCTTTGTCATGATTTATGGCAGCTTGACGCAATGAAACATTTTCTCTTTTCAGATCTTCACTGCAAGGAAAAGATTAAAAATATTAAATTCATAAATTGTTAAATTTAACTTACACTTGCGACTCTAGCTGCTTAATTTTCGCCTTAAGAAACTGCTCTGAAGACGTGCTAAGAATAGATGCGACCATATTTTCTTTTTGTATTTCCTGTAAAGGAAAAACTTCTGCACGCCGCTGCACTTCCACCGTGACCATCGACTCCTGAAGCAAAGCGCTAACAATTTTTTTGTTGTCGCGCTTTAAAATTCGCTGACTTCGTTCAGCATTTACTGGAAGCGCCTCTTGGCTCACAACTGTTGGGACTGCGCCCGGCTTTAAGCGCATAGCTTTACCAAACCCTATCGAAGCATTTTTTAAAAAATATTTATGTGGAAAGATCAAGAATTATTTACCCATTTCAACTTGGAGCCTTCTTTCGAAGTCTTCCGGCAGAAAATGATTTCCACAGATTCTTGCCGTTGCAGTGTCGACGTTTTGGCGACAAAAAATCATCCATTGCTTGCAAGCAATTTCTTCCTTTGGGAAACGGTAAAAACCAACGTGTTTATTTTTGTTGCTGTTGCAATTATTGCACGTCACTACAGCACACTTCTTTTTTATAAAAAACACACAAAATTACGAATTATAAGCACTAATCTCTTATAATTAACTCTAAACTCTATAAGCACTCTTTAAAACTTCAATAAATAATTTTTCACATACAATTTCTACAAGTAAACAAAAGAATTTGTGACCGATGATTTCCGACCTATCAGCTGTGTTTTGTTTACAATATGGCGGCTCTTTTCTTTGCATGATCTTTATTTCTTGGTTCATGAGTTAAAATAATAGAAGACGCTAATTCGTCACATTTTTGCATACACAGAAGTTTGTGCTAATAAGAATGTCTCGAAATGACTTACACTTAAACTTAAACCCGAGCTCAAGCTCACATAAATATATATGTGGTGTTCTCACAAGACACACAAACATATAAAAATACACTAACACTTGGTTTTAAATATTAATTATTAAATAAGCTATCAAAAAATTGTGCATCAAAATCTTTCACAAATATTTTATTATGTTATAAAAATTGTATTCAAACTAAATGTACCTAAAAAAAAATAAATTGTAAAATAAATCTAACGCCTTCGTCAGCCTGCAGATAGTCTGCGTGAGCGCGGGCGTGAACGCCTGTGATATTTTTCGGATGAAGGGCGGCTGCTGTTGCTGCTTTTATATTTTGTCGAAGAAACATATGAAAAAGGAATATTTTCGCGAATGCGAATAAGACGGTGCCCTGTTCTCGTCGTCGTCTTTTCGCTGAAGATGTCGAACATGAGCGGGATGTTTTATCGTGTTGTTTTGGATTTGTGAGATGAATACTATAATGACGATGAAGGCAGCCTGGCAGTCAATGTAGGTGCTGAAGTGGTTCCTGTGGTGAACGTTTAGCCGTATCGATGAGTGTTGGAGTAGCAGACCCGGCGGATGCGACTTCGTTGATTGCGTTGACTTGGTCGTAGATGAAGTTGCGATAGTGACTTCAAATTGTTTTTAAGTTTTTTAAGTTTTATGCCAGAATCGCTCCTGGCAGGATCGCCAGTTTTTGGTGTACACCCCGATTTTGGGTGTACGACCAAAATTATATGATTTATTTTTTTTTTAATGTGTATTTTTATTTTAAACAACTTTATTGAAACAATAAATTTTCACAAATTTTGATTACTTAAAACTAAGGAACTTAAATTTGAATATTAATTTTAAAGTGAAGTGTTTTTGTGTAAAGTGTTGGTTGTATGTAGTGTTCTATGTGTAACTCTGTGGGCAGTATCGGTACTTCCTGCCTCAAAATTCAAAATTAATAGACAGAAATCTGATTTGACACTTCAAGCTGCTAATGGCACAGCAATATCTACATCGGAAAAAATTATTAATTTTAGACTTAAATTTACGACGCGAATTACCATTTACATCTATGTATATATATATAAAAAAGGAGTTTTTGTGTGTAACTATGCAATAGACTCCTAAACTACTTATACGATTATCATAAAAATTTGTGTATAGAAGTTTTTTGGTACGGTGCGTGTTTGTGGGCTATCAATTTTTATCCACCTTGGACACCAGAGGGCGCTGTAGCACAAACTTTTTACAAAACTGCATAAAACTCACAAACCACTCATGTCATTAGGATGAAAATTGGTATACAGTAGTTTTCATGTACATTGAGTGTTTTTCTGCTATCCTTTTTGACCCAACTTGAACACCAGAGGGCGCCGTAGTACAAATTTTTCGCAAAACCACCTAAAACTCCCAAACTTCTCATGCGATTAGAATGAAAATTGGTACATGGGAGTTTTCAGGTACGATGAGTTTTTTGACAGTATCTTCTTTGAACCACCTTGGACACCAGATGGTGCTGTAGTACAAATTTTACAAAATCGCGTATTTAGGTTGTTTTCTTAGGTTACAAATGCAAATATTCACAAAATATAAAAAACTTCTTAAATTTAGTAAAATTAAAAAAATTGAACATATGAACATATCTTGAAAACTATGAAAAAGTTTACTACAACGATATGCAACATCGATGCTCAAAAATGAGAAAAAAACAATCAGAAATTTATTTTTTTTTTTTAGACTAAACCAACGCTCCTATAAATGCGCCCCTATAAATGCGAAAGCATTGTGTTGATTCGGAAGAAGGATGATAGTTAGTTGGAGGGTGGAAAGATGGAGTAGTGTCGGTGAAGATTAGTTTTAAATTTACATAGCTCAAAATTGCCGGAGAACACGCTCGCAGGGAGATTGTTCCACAATTTTATTGTTCGACCGAAGAACGAATTATCTCTGTAATGCGAGGTTCTATTGGGCATCAAGGCAATGTTATAGGGATGGGCTTGGTGCGCTGCCCGAGTGGACTTGGGAAACACACGAGCTGATGGCGGCAGGTCATGTATCTCCCTTGAACACTTCCCATGGTAGTACCTGTACAAAAGGCTTAAGCAACCAACATTGCGTCGATGCCCAAGAGAGTTGAGAGAAGATGAAATGTTTTCATCTCCTATCAGATATATCGCACGTCGTTGAATTCGGTCCAGAAGCTCCAAATAAGATCTTGAAGCTCCTGCCCAAATGTGCGAATTGTACTCCATTTTCGGCCTAATATATGAGGTATAGATCACGCGTAGGTCAGTTGGACAGAAGTATTTTTTACATCGTTTTAAAAAACCTAGGCACTTGGCCGCTTCTTTCGACACATCAAAAATGTGATCGTTCCAGCGAAGATTAGATCTGATTGATATACCCAGAACGTCAAGAGCATCTGACTCCGCGAGACCCACACCGTTCATATTGAGGGGTGTTAAGGGTCAATTCACTCGTTTGTGAGTTAACAGACAGCACTAGGTCTTGGTAGCATTAACCTCAACTTTATTAGCAAGCCCCCACTCGAAGATTTTTTGCAAGTCATTAAGCAGTGTGTCATTCATATTAAGCCTCTTTCTCTCAATCTCCAAAGAGCTCGGGTGTTTTTTGAAAGAATATGAATGACAAATGTTGCTGTCATCCGCAAACGAGTGAATTGGGTTATGAGTCAACGACAGAAGGTCTTTGATAAAAACCACAAACAAAGTTGGACTGAATCCTGCGGCACTCCAGCTACGATGGCATGTTCCCTGGACGAAATTCCGTCGACCACGACACGAATCAACCTGTTCTTAAGAAAACATGTGATCCATCGAGCAAAGTTACTACCAACACCATATGCAATTAGTTTTGACACGAGCGCTTTATGTCACACTCGGTCAAACGCCTTAGAAATATCCAGCGCAACAACCCTGCTTTCACCAAAGAAGTGAACACATTGGTTCCATTTCTCCGTGAGGAACGCCATTAGGTCACCAGTAGAGCGAGCCCTTCGGCAGCCATATTGACGGTCGCTCAGCAATTTGTTGCACTCCAAATAGTTCATAAGGTGGAAGTTTATTACACTCTCCATGACTTTGGAAAGCGTAGAGCATATCGATATGGGTCGGTAGTTTTCAGCGTTCGTGGCATCGCCCTTCTTAGGTACCGGCTGAACATTGGCAACCTTCCAACAAGATGGAAACACTTCTGTCCTGTATGAGATGTGGAAAAGGTTACGCAATGGTCGGGCCAGTGTATAAGCACACATTTTAAGCACAATTGGTGGTATACCATCGGGGCCAGAAGATTTGTTTATGTTGAGGTTTGCAAGGACTCTTTTGACTGCTCTCGTTCGAAAATACATCTCCTGCATTGAAGATGATCTATTCTCTAAAGAAGGCGGTGGCTGTTTGCGAGCCGGAATTGTGGAATTTTGTGCAAACATTCCAGCCAATAGGTTCGCTTTATCAGCCGAGTCAGTGAAGATTTGGTCACCCTTCAAAAGAGCAGGAATCGACGAGGACGTCTGATTTTTAACTCTTTTAACGAATGACCAAAAGTTTTTGCTCTATTCGGGGCAGAGAAGAACCTGTTCTCTGATGCGAGTTTCGTGAACAAACTTTTCGCGTTTTAAAGCTGCATTACAACGATTCCTAGCCTCAATGCGAAGTGTTCTAGTATCAGCATACTTGCTGGAACGCCAATTCTGAAAGGCTTCCTCTTTGGACCTGACTCAAAAAAGGTCTGAAATATTGGAGTTTTCCTCAAAAAAAGATTCAAAAAATGTTTTGTTTTAAAAATAATTTAAATTTAAATTCGCAAACTCTTAACTCTGTTTAAAAGTTACAACATTTATACGCGAAAATTGTTTCAATTTTACGCAAAAATTAAAAACCATTTTTGTGATTCAAAAAGCAAGGCCTACATACCCCCTGATTTTTTCGAACAAAATTTTTTTTACATTTTTGAAAAAATAAACAAGCTAAAAAATTAATTTATTAGAAAAAATTATCTTAGTATCTCTTACCAATCAAAAGTTATAGCCAATAATCTTTATCCAAAATATATACATTTTGATAGAGTTGAAATTTTGGTAGTACATTTTTTTCAAGTACGAGATGGTTTAAATTTCTGTCACACCCCCTTTTACTGCCCACAAATCAATAAAAATGCTATATTTCCTACGGTTTTCGTCGATTTGGCTACATTTTGGTAACTTAGTCTGTATGCTCACTGTCGGCAACTGTACTAAAACTGAGTAATGTCCATCTACTAGAAAACTGGGATGGACATTATATAAGGGGGTGTGGACATACAATTAAAATTTGTATTATCGAATAGCTTTGATAGTAAAAGTAGCAATACTAACATACACACTCAAAATGGAGTTACTATTTGGTGATCTCCTGCTACTGGGAAACTGTAATGGGCAGTGGAAAATGACAGTGGTTGAAACAATGAGTCTAAGAAAAGTTTTGAATACACCTATTATGTTCCCATATAGTTGCAGGGTGCAGCAACGCGCGCCGGGAAAAAGCTAGTTTATTATAGCAGACGTTTCTAAACCAATTATTGGTGAAGATTTTTTAAAATATGGACTTCTTGTTGATCTCAAATATAAACGTCTCATCGATCCATTAACGAATTTAATTAACGAACGACAACAAGTATACACAATTACTCAAACAATTTCTTTCACTACTAACAGAACCCGACTATACTACACCGGTAAAACATCAAACAGTTTATCACATAGTGACAGAAGGACAGTTACCATTCACAAAGCCACGACGTCTAGACTTGGCCAGAACGAAAATAGCTAAACAAGAATTCGATTTCTTAGTTAAATCTGGCATTTGTAGACCGTCGAAATCGATGACATCTTCTCCGCTACACCTCGTTCCTAAACGCGAACCAAACGACTGGAGACCATGCGGTGACTACAGACGCATCAATGCAATTACATTACCTGACCGCTACACATTACCACATATACACGATTTTTCTAACAATTTACACAACACAAGCATTTATTCGAAAATGGACTTGGTCAGAGCATATCACCAAATACCTATGGCTCCCGAAGACATACACATTGTGTATTACACAAGACAGCTATCACGACACCATTTGGAATGTTCGAATTTCTCCGAATGCCTTTTGGTTTGAGAAACTCAGCACAAACATTCCAACGGTTCATATATGAAGTCCTTTACGGACTAGATTTCATTTTCGTCTACTTAGATGATATTCTGATAGCTAGCGAAACAGAAACAGAACACATGAAACATTTGACACAAGTTTTCGAACGACTCGACAAATATGGCTTAAACATCAAACCAAATAAATGCGTTTTCGGAGTTGAAAACATAAATTTTCTGAGCTCCAATATTTCAAGACATGGCATACGGCCATCGGAGCAACGAATACAATGTATAAGAGACTATCCACAACCAAATACTGTCAAACAAATGCAAAAATTTATCGGCATGACTAACTATTATCACAGGTGCATTCCTAAATTAGCGCACATGCTAGGCCCAATATACGAAATGGTCACAATAGCTTCAAAAACAAACTTTTAACATGGACAAACACAACCTCTGATGCATTCACAGCAATTAAAGATAGTTTTGCTACGCAAATACTACTTAACTATATTAATAGTAAAAGCAGAACTATCGATTGCTGTAGATGCATCAAATACAGCAGAAGGTGGAACATTACAACAGAAATACAACAATAAATTAGAACCACTAGCATTCTTTTCTAAAAAACTCAATTCCACAGAATCTAAATACAGCACATTCGATAGGGATCTTTTAGCTTAACAATCGATTGTTATTGTCGTATACAATAACAATATGTATTAACCTATTCTATTTTTAACCTATTCTTAACCTATTCTTCTTCTATTCTTAACCTATTCTTAACAATCAAACATTTTAGACACTACCTTGCAGGAATTAATTTTATAGTATACACAGATCATAAACCAATTACAAATGCACTCAATTCTAAAAAAGAGAGAATCCCAAGACAAACACGACACCTAGAATACATAACCCAATTCACTAACACGATACTACACGTCAAAGGTACAGATAACTCAGTAGCAGATGCATTAAAACTATTACAAACTATTACAAACTATTGCATTGCAAACAAAACACAGATACAGAACTCAAAGACATAGTAGTTCAACAGTATACAACAGTATACAAATTTGAACAAATCCAAACTGCATTCATGTACTACATTGAAATTTGGTGCGAACACTCCACAGATAACACACGCCCATATATTCCACAGTCTTTACGAAGAAAATTTTTGAATAAATACACAATATTTCACATCCAGGGACAAGAGGTACCCGACGACTTATAACAGAACGGTATTTTTGGCCAAGCATGAATTTACATATTAATAAATGGACTCAAGAATGTATTAGTTGTCAGAAAGGTAAAGTACACCGACATACAAAGACATTACTACACAAGATACACACTCCACACGGCCGTTTCGAACACATCCTCGTTGACATGGCTGGTCCCTTACCAATATCGAACGGATATAAATATCTTCTAACCACGATTGACCGAAATAAACATTGGCCTGAAGCCTATCCACTCAAGAACATAGAGACCACAACAATAATCGACACATTCTATAGAGAATTCGTTTCACGATATGGCGTACCAATAGAAATCATTTCTGATCGAGGACCACAGTTCACGTCTAACACATTTAAACAATTTGTTAAAGACATTGATTCTCACCACATTTTTACTTCGTCGTACCATCCACAATCAAACGGGATGATTGAAAGATTTCACAGACAATTAAAAACGTCAATAATGGCTAGTAATAACCAAACTAACCAAAAGAATCTGAGGAATCTCTGTGTACCGAACAGCGATTCCTCAGATATTTTTGGTTATTAGATCCACAGTCAAAGAAGAAATCAAAGCGTCCCCGGCTGAAATGGTTTTTGGTCAAAATTTAAAGCTACCTAGACAACTAGTAGTTTAGAATTACCAATCTTTTAATGCATCAGAAACATTACCGAAACTCAAACAAAACGTTCAAAATAACATTCAAACATTTCACATCATAATACAAATTCCGATCAATACTTACCACAAGCAGGCGCGGATCCAGGGGGGGTTTTGGGGGTTCAACCCCCCTCCCCCCGAAATTCTAAAATAACCTGTGATGTACTGATGTTTATTATGTGGGCTAAGAGTACCAAAAAGAAACACATTGGTTTTTTATAATTTACTTTAAATATTCACACCTCTATGCTGTAAACGTTTGTAGCTGTTTCTACACGTATTGCTAAAATACTGAATTCTGTTCCAATTTTTGTTTGTTTTTGCGATATTCCGCCTGTAGCTGTAAACAGTCACACATACAATCTTAACCTTAAATTTGGATAAAATATATCCAAACACCGCACAGCTTTAATTTAAAAACCGACAGTTTCGATAGTATCGGAAGTGTAGACGTAAAATTCCTTTTTATACAGTAATGGAGAAAAATTCCGGTGTTTGTAGTTTTTATTTATTTTGATGTTGGTTTTATGTTGGCCTTTTTGATTTGTATTCGGGTCAAATAAACAGAGAAATAACTTTTATTATTATAACTATCTTCACCCCAGCGTCAGCTTGTGGTATTTAACACAAAAAAATAATCCTGAGCACCAAACAATCATATGGAGTGAATATGGAGTGAAATGTGGATGGTTATTTTTTTCGTAGCAAAGTTTTTTCAAATAAGTGAAATAATTTTTTCACATATTGCAGCAAAACACAAATTATAACCTTCTTTTGAAAAACGAGAGGATCGAAATAGATTTTAGACTAACGGTTTCTTGAGCAAAGTTGAATTTGCTCCGTAGAACATTATCCACGCCTACGATTTTTTGAAAAAAAATCAACCCGCTCTAATGTACACTCTAAACGATTTCTGTTGAATTTTACGACGATAATCGTCGGCAACGCTTTTCTGAATAATAGTGTCTAAATTTACACATGCACATTTTTAAACATTTTTTGTTGGATATTACACAGAAAATGTTTAACGATTTACGCAACTTGTGTGTAAAAGTTGAAACTCTTCGTGTTTATTTTTCAACAAAAAATGTGTAAATAAATAAAAAAATAATAAAAATAAAATAAAATAAAAAAAATAATAAAATAAAAATAGAAATAGAAAACTTTTAAGTTAAACTTTCCAGCTTACTAATAACACGGTGTAACAGTGAAAATAAACTCGGCTCGAGACATAGTAGAGGTTGTAGGTCTAGTTGAACATAAGATAACTGCATACTTAGTTTTTTGAATATACCCTCAAAATCGGGATTTGTGGTCAAAAAACCGATTTTAGGTAGGTGCATGTATAGTTTGTTATGTAACACCGTTATATCTAGCTCAATTTTAAAAATTTAAACATTGATAAAAAGAAGAAAAATATACCCTAATTATAATATATAGACCGTTTTTTTACAAAAAGAATTGACAAAGTTACAGGTAAAATCATTTGAAAATTTCTCATTTTTTTTTAATTTTTTCAACTTTAACAACGTTTTGTTAACAAATTTTGTTTTGTGGCACTATTAGTTTGAGCAGGATTCTGAAAGCCTGTTAAATTTTGTGTTCAACAAGCTATTATTTACTTCAATTGGCTGAAATACAAATGCACTATCGAATTTTTAGTATTCGTAATAAAAAACAAATTTTTTTTTTTTTTCAAAAAATGTTTATTTGACCTTTTTCGTTTAAATATATTAAAATCGATTTTACGTTTTTGGGACTAGCAGTAGTCTGCCAGCATGTTTATGGAATTTTTTCCCTGAAAGCCGGTTTCTATAGCTTCCATCTCCTGGTGGAACCTTTCTCCTTGTTCATCACTAAACTGCCCAAGGCTATTCGGGAAAAAGTTTATATGGGAGTGCAAAAAATGTATTTTGATTGACATATTGCAGCCCATTTCTTCGTAGGCACTTAAAAATTCATTTACAACATCTAAGTAATTTCGACTTGTTGCCGAGGAAATAAATGCATAACGAAATAAAACTATTCCAAGCTCTTTTTTTCAACTGGATTTAATTTAGAAACGAAATCAGTGTCCAAGAAAATTTTCCGAATTCGTGGGCCCACAAATAAACCTTAGAATAACCGAAATGAATAAATAACTTTTATAAAAGATTTGAACGTGCAGGATACTTTCTTTTATTTTGGCCTTACTTAACCTAGGAAACGCTGCAATCATATTTTTTTTTTTTTTTTTGCTTTGAACCAAGGATTTCAGGTGGAATTCCTATTCAGTCAAGTCTGCCTTGGTTCGAGGTGGAATACCTATTCAGTCAAGTCTGCCTTGGTTCGAAAATGGGATGATAGATTAGTGGGAAGGAAAGGGCAATCAAGTGAAACACGTGTAGGATGTTCTAAGCGTGGTGGAAAGCCAAAAAAACATATGAATTTGAATCAGACGCAAGTGTTATGCCTTTACCTCAGTCAATTCAAGTTATAAGTCAATCTCATCCACAAACTTCTCTACCATCAACTACAACTTCATGTTGTAAATATTGATGAATTTTTAATTTCAGTTCATTATAAATGAGGATATAAAATTAAGAAAGGTTAAAAGCGAAGGACCATGGCCTGGCCAGGAATCGAACCCGGGACCTCTGGGGTGGCAGTCGAGTACGCTACCAACTCGACCACCGAGGCCGCGGTAGGATTACATTTTCAGGTCGCACCAGTGGAGTATTCAAAACATATTTTTTGCCAACTTAAAATGAAGCACTCAGTGGTTACTCCTTTTGCTTATATTTATTAGTCGCACGACTATCCCATTCGCAAATAATGCAAGGATACTTGGAATATCCACCTTGCATTCCAAACAGTATTGTTAGAGCCTTTAAGTCGGCGACATACATATATCAGAATTTAACATATCAAGAATCACACAAAAAGTTTTTAAATAAATCATACTCTTGCAAGATCCCTCAATAAACAAACGCCATTCATTCGGAGCGTGTTTGTGGTTGCAAACTGCAAACAGTTCCGTCACATCCGGGCAATACACCAGCTTTATGATAATATATATAAACGAAAAAGGTCAAAAAAACATTTTTAGAAAAAAAAAAATTTTATTTTTGTATTTTATTACGAATACTAAAAATTCGATAGTGCTTTTGTATTTCAGCCAATTGAAGTAAATGATAGCTTGTTGAACACAAAATTTAACAGGCTTTCAGAATCCTGCTCAAACTAATAGTGCCACAAAACAAAATTTGTTAACAAAACGTTGTTGAAGTTGAAAAAATTAAAAAAAAATGAGAAATTTTCAAATGATTTTACCTGTAACTTTGTCAATTCTTTTTGTAAAAAAACGGTCTATATATTATATTAAGGGTATATTTTTCTTCTTTTTATCAATGTTTAAATTTTTAAAATTGAGCTAGATATAACGGAGTTACATAACAAACTATACATGCACCTACCTAAAATCGGTTTTTTGACCACAAATCCCGATTTTGAGGGTATATTCAAAAAACTAAGTATGCAGTTATCTTATGTTCAATCAGGCCTACTACCTCTTCTATGTCTCGAGACAAGTTTTTTGATTTGTTTTCATTTTGTAACACCGTGTAATTGTTTTGATTTTTTTTTATACTATTGATGTTTTTTTTTTTTTTGCCTCGATCATGTTATTTTAAATCACGTTGATTTAGTTCAGTGATACCAAATCTTCTTCCGTGAATGAAATTACACATTTCATGTTCACCATTACACATTTTCGTGTAATTTTGCACATTTTTTTGTCATACAATTTTTTGTGTAGTAATTTAAACCTTTTTTGTGTTATTTTAAATTAATTTTGCACAACTTTCTGTTTGAAAATAAACAATTTCTGGTTATTTTCATTAAATGACACCAAAAGATAATAATTTTAGGCAACAACAGAAAATTCACCAAAAATTTACGGTCATTTTGATAGTAAATTTCAACAAATAGTTTAGAGCGTATATAAAGGGTGGTTCAATTTTAAGGGCCGATGTTGAATATTAACCACACCTAAATGTCAAGTTTTTTTCTGCATTTTATTTGACTTTCTCAATTTCAGACTAACTCAATTTGAACCGTTGAAGTTATTCAGGCTTATTATGAAAATGGGCTTTCAAATCAAAATGCATATCGAGCACTTCGTGATTTTTTCGGTAAATTTAACCCTGCAGTAGTCGTGTACCTAAATGTGAGGAGAGTGGTCGCGCGGATTACATATGTATGTAATCCGTTTTTTAATGTTTAAAATAAGAGATAGCAATTTGAAAATGCTTAGTTATTTGTTTTAATTTTTATTATTAGTTTATTTTATATTATATTTATTTAAAAAAACAACATAAACATAATTCTTATAGTACGTAAAATCAATGAATATCGATTGCAGACAATTGTGAAATTCATAATTTTGCATGACTGGATTACATATGTAATCCGCGCGACTACTGCAGGGTTAATCGTCCAAATGTGCGTACAATCGTGCAAAAATTTGAACAAACCAGGCCTGTAGGAGATGTGAAAACACCAGCATGCTCGTACAGCTCGTACTGGAGAAAATATTGCTGCTGTTCGCGATAGTGTGGCTAAAGAGCCGTCCACCTCAACTCGTCGTCGTGCCCAACAATTGCACCTCTCACGCTCGTCGTTGATGAACATTATGCATAAAGACTTGCATTTACACGCTTACAAGGTGCAATTGACTCAAGAACTAAAGCCTCTTGACCATTTCAAGCGTCGTCAATGGTCAGAATGGTGGCAAGAAATGGCAACAGTGGATGATAAATTTTCGATAAAAATCATCTTCAGTGATGAGGCACATTTTTACCTCAGTGGATTCGTCAAGAAGCAGAATTGCCGCATTTGGGCAAATGATAATCCCAGAGTGATTGTCGAAAAACCAATGCACCCACTAAGAGTGACTGTTTGGTGCGGTTTATGGGCTGGCGGCATCATTGGGCCGTATTTTTCCAAAATGAGACCGGTCAGACAGTAACTGTGAATGGTGTTCGCTATCGTGAGATGATAACGAACTTTTTATGGCCCGAATTGGAAGATATGGATGTGGACGATATGTGGTTTCAATAGGACGGTGCCACTTGCCACACAGCTAACGAAACAATGGCTCTTTTGCGCGACAAATTCAATGGCCTTGTTATCTCACGTGTTGGCGATGTCAATTGGCCGCCAAGATCATGTGATTTGACACCGTTGGACTTCTTTCTTTGAGGTTATTTGAAAGCAAAGGTATACGTCGATAAGCCAGCAACAATTCAAAAGCTAAAGGATGAGATAATTCGGCACATTAACTGCATAGAACCTCACTTATGCCTCGGCGTCATCGAAAATTTGGACCTTTGGATGGAGGTGTGCCATTTAGCCGATATTTTGTTCCATGCATAATTGAACCATACCAACATTATCATAATAAAAAGAAATGACAATAATTTCCTAAATAATTTGTGTTTTATTCAAAATCAACATCGGCCTTTAAAATTTAACTACCCTTTATATATATTACGTACATAAATATTTTTGAAACCCCCCCCCCCCCCCCAAATTTATTCCTGGAACCGCCCCTGACCACAAGCCTTAAAGAGTTGTAAACACGTATTCGTATGAAATGACACAATACGACGTCCACTACAGAATCCATACTAATGACCGTCCAAAGTTTTCGACAGAACACAAAAAAAAATTTTACAATTCTTAAGAATAATAACACAGTTACAGTTCACATCGACAGAGTTAAACCAACATTCATGGACGGAGACACTACAGAGATGCTATCCTCCCCACACAGACCGACAAAAAAGGTACTTTTTAATCTCTTGACCAACTCAATTAAATTCTATGGGGGAATTTCAAATATATTTTATTATGTTATAAAAATTGTATTCAAACTAATTGTATCTAAAAAAAAATAAATTGTAAAACATAAAATTCATAAAAAAACTAATTTTTTGAACATCCACAACTGGATCCACACATACATACACACGTACTTACATTTTTACTTTTATTTAGAAATGTCTTAAAAGTAAATAATAAAAACGATCCAAACTATATATCAGCGTTCGAAAAATTAAAAGTAATCATTACTGATTACCCTATTTGAAGATAACCATATTTCAATAAACAATTTAAGCACGTCACCGATGCAAGTAATTTTGCGTTATACTGTTTTAATGCAAGATGGTCATCCTATTTCCTATGTGTCAAGAACACTTACCGACCACGAAAAAAAATTATGCAACGGTAGAAAAAGAACTTCTTGCTTTAGTTTGGGGAGTGTAGTATTTTAGGTTGTACTTGTTTGGTAAGGAATTTATCCTTCATACTGATAACCAACCACTCAAGTGGTTGCAAGCTAAACACTCAGGAAAGGATATAAATGCAAGACTACAACTGGTAATACAACTTGGAGAATATGATGCTAAAATCGATTATATAAAAGGAAAAGATAACAAAATAGAAGATTTTCTTAGTAGAATTGATACAGAAATTTATGAGATAAATAATTTAGAAAATGAAAACAATGATTCTTTGGTTGTGGAAAAAGTTCACTTTCAAAAGGAAGAAGCATTAGACCATATACCAATCTTAAACACTAATGTAAATAGATTCAAAACACAGATAATGCTATTAAGTAGAACATAAAACTCAAGAATTTGATATTATAGATGGCAAAAAACCCATATATATTTAACAGGATAAAATACCACACGATATTTTTGACATATTAAGAATACACATTAAAGATGGAAAAACGCGAATCTATACATATTTAAATGGTAGAATGTACCATCAGGTACAATTGAAAATAATTTAAATGTATTCTCAAAACCATAGAATGCGAAATGCTTTGAAGAAGACATTCCCTTCAGCAAAAATTAAGGGTTGCTGGTTCTATTATTTCATTACGAAGTCTGTAAATAAAAATAAAGACATGAAACGACTGTTTTATAAGTTCAAGATATTACCATTGCTGAAGCCGACAACTATTTTTGAAGCTTTTGATATGCTGTCAAATTCTTCTTTGTCATCCAACTATGCCAACACTTTCGCCAATATTTAAAATATTTTGAGTGAGAAACAATGGATGATAAAGATAAACATACAGCATAATTTTTTGAAACATTAATTCTCACTTTGTGACTTTAAACATCATTCTGAAATGTTATTTTCATTAATTAACAATAGGAAGGACAATTACATTTTTCTGTATATGAGGAGGTTATCAGGACAACAAGTGCTGCTGAAAGTTATAACTCAATGTTGAGCTCGAAGATACCAGAAAATGGTAGTTGCTACAAGTTTTTGAATATAATTTTAGATGAAGATTTTAAGAAAACCGTAGAGCTGAAAAATACCTTGGAATTGATCTCTGAGTATATAGTCGGCGAATTAAATGTCGTTACAGTCATGTGTGACAATGTTAGATGTCAGTGGTGTTGAAGTGCTGTGACGAGATAAAACTCTTTTGCCCTGGAGACTATCGCAGGGCTGGACCTTTGGAGAGTCTCGTGCTGGTTGTGGTAGTTCAACGTCGCGAGCATAACCTATGGTGGTCTGAATGCAGTTGCAATTGTCTTCAACCGGGTAGCAATGATCATATATAGAATTGGGAGATTTTAGATCGATTTATCGATTTCCACCAATAAATGTGGATAGTGATAACAAGAAAAGACTCCATACGACGTCTTTCAGAGACCAAAAACAAATTATTTTATAAAAAGGGCCATCTTAATTGAGAAAACAATTGAAAAACTAGACCGATGTAAAATTTCTTTGAAAGATTTCTTAAATAGAATGTCAAATTTTAAAAACAATCTTTTCTCTGAGTACTTGTTCTAGCTGTTATACAACGATTTGTGAGAACGCATTGCGCAATAATTGTAAAATTCTTTGTCCTTTCTGCAGACAAATTGTACAAAATTCGACTAAAATTTTTCTTTAAATTTGTTACATTTATTATTTAATATTAATTTCATTGCTTATTTTTACATTTTATTTTTACAAACTTATTAGCATTTTTTTTTACATAAAAATATGAAAATTTTTGTTTATTGAATAAATCCTTTTGTTACGTTACATAAAAAAAAAACAAATAAAATAAATTCTTTGTTTTTTTTAACTTCATGCATTGAATCTATTTCAGATATAGCTTCCCATTTCTTTATTGATTTACTGTTAAAAAATAATATTTTAAGTGTGTTGCAATTGAAATAAAAAATAGTTTTATTGAAACTTACAAATACTACAAAGAAGATATTGAAGGAAATATCTGGGGACCCCACCACACTAACGCCGGGTTAAAATATTTTTCATATGTAAGTAGAAACTTCTAATCTAAATTATCTCCTCCGATTACAACTAAGCTTTCAAAGTTTTCATCTGAAAGACTCCGCCTGCGAGGCTTTTTTACCATGCCAGCAAATTTTTTGTATGGCTTTTCTCGTGAAATTCAACATGATGAGCAAGTTAATATCGTCAAAGGGCTACATCTCGATTTAATTTCGATATGAGAACGTTCTTTAAAGCCTTTCCTAAGCGAACACTCATAAGACCGATTTATTCGTCCACTTAATAGAGAATCGCGTCCACTTAATAGAGGTTATTTTTATATCTTACTAGCTGATATACCCGGTGTTACTCGGTGGAAAAAACGTAAAATTTTGATGTTTAGGTTTTATTCGTTCAGACATATAACGATTTTTAGCCAGAAAAAATAAGCTTTTGACGTAAAGCGTATGGAAATATGCAGAATGTTTGTTTTGACATTCTAAGGAAACGGCATTATTAGAAAAAACCGTTATACTAAAAATTTGTACAATCTTGAAGATATGTGATTTTTTTTTTTTGGTGTCAAAATTACATAATTTTTTTAAAATTAATTAATTAGTTACCCTTACTTGTAAAAGGGTGGAAGAAGCGTGGTCAAAACTAATTTTGCCAAAGCATAATCTAAGATTCAAGAAAAATGAGAGCCAAATTTGAGTTGAATCAGTCAGATTTAATCAAGATTTGCAGTCTGGTCAAACAAACAGAAAATTATTTTTATTAATGTAGATAATTAACTTTCGTATTTTCCGTGAATTTTTCCGATATTTTAAAAGCTATTTTGCTATTTGGGGCAAAGAAAAATCCAATAAATAAGAGATTATTTAAATCGATCCAGCCGATCTTTATATGTTATATGTTATATGTAAACTAACTCGACTTTATTTTATTAATTTAGATTAATGTGATAAAATTAATACAAAAAATATATTAAGTAATAGTTTATTAAGTACAAAAATTAAGTATTTCAATAGCTTATCAGCAAGACATTTACTTTATTGAAGCGCACTCGGGTTGATTGTCTTCAGTGAAGCACCTTATGATATACGACATTTTTCGTTTTCTTATGAGGTGCAAGAACGAATAAAGCTGATGGTTTGCCGACACGTGAACATGCCACGTACAATTGACCATGAGAAAATATGCATTTTCTAAATTCAGACCACAAACACTAAGGGATTGGCCTTGTGATTTGTTAATCGGGATTAACGAATCGGGAATTGAATTCGTTTAAACTCAAAGGGCATATCAGTTGAGATCATCGGAATTCTCGGAATGAGAACTTCCTCACCTTTGAGTTTTCCTTTGAGTATTATCGCGTCAATGACATTGATCATCAGTTTTCTTAACACCAAATGCGTTCCATTGCATAGTTTTGGTTGGTTTAGATTTCGAAGCATAATGACTACCGAGCCAACCTTCAGTTGTAAATTGTGCGGTGGTAAGCCAGTTGGATAATTGGTGGCTTCGTCTTCGTTTGTTACACATTCAATAGATTTAAATGAATGCAGAGTTCCAACGATTTGATTCTGAATTACGAAGTTTATGTCATCCACATCTTTGTTCTTAGACGCCAAAATTGCTCGCTCACTCAACCATATGTTATTTTTGTGGTTAACAATGATGTTCGGGAATACTTTGTTGCTGAGCTCATCTTTCGAAGAGACGAAATTGCAAAAATTTTGAGAAAACGAAATCAACCCACTCGATTCTTTGACAGGAACACGGCCATTATCGATAGTCAGCAATTGCTTGGAGAAATCTTAAGCAGATGGAGCAATGCAACTCTCATGTTTGATGTCAGCTGAAGTTTTTTTCACATAGCGTGACAGATTTCATGATTTGAGGCAAGCGATTATTTCATCGGCAGCAGTCGATCTTGGAATGACCGGTAGTGTTTGGCGGAAATCACCAGATAATAAAATCATTTCGCCTCCAAAACATCTCGAGCTATTTCGCAGATCTTGCAATGTTCGATCAAGTGCTTCCAATGCGCGTTTATGCGCCGTTGTGCATTCGTCCCAGATGATAATTTTAGAGGCTTCTAAAACTTTGGCCATTGCAGAGTGTTTCGAAATGTTACATGTCGGTTGTTCAGTTGCTTGAAGGTTTAAGGACAATTTTAACGCTGAATGAGCCGTACGGCATCCTTCTAACAATGTGGCCGCTATTCCAGACGAAGCAACTGCTACTGCAATGTCGGATCTCATACGAATAGTGGCCAAAATCAATGACATGAGGAATGTCTTCCCAGTTCCACCGGGGGCATCTAGGAAAAATAAGCCACCATTTCCATCATCAATTGCCTTTATTAATGTATCAAAGACTTCCTTCTGCTGGTGGTTTGGCAGGGGTACATTTGTTCGAACTGATTGGTCTAATTCATGTCGATCATATTCACGTTCCAATTCTCGATCAAATGCGTCATTCATTCCACGATCTGGAGCTGGCATTCCTAGCCTGACTAACAAACTACCGCCATGAGGTAGTGGGATCGATTCCCACAATGAGCGGAAAAAATGATTTTTGAAAAATTTTTTTAAACGGTTTTAAAATTAAAAATGAAGAAATTTTTATTCGTTTAGATTTGATTTTGATTATTAAAGTGGAAAATTTAAAGTGTATGGGCGGAGCCACACCCCCTTTTCCAAAAAATCCCAGATTTCCAGTAGAAGGATGTGGCGAAGTGGCAACTCCATACTCAATTTCATTATTATACGGCATTTAGTTCCAAAGCTATTCGATATCATAAATTTGAATTGTTTGGGCGGTGCCACACCCCTTTGGCCTATACTTGCTCAATTTTGCCAGTTTAAAGACACAACTAAATAGTTAGTTCTAACCGAGTTTCATTAATGTGTGACTTATGGCTTGAAAGTTATACTGAAAATTTGGGCTGCTGAAAAAGTGCCACGCCCTACGTCCAACGCCCATAAAATTTTACCAGTAGAACGGCAAGTCAAAATTAAGGTCGAATACCGAATCCGTTGCTGTGCGACCTACAATTCCAAAGCTATTCGATATAGAAAATTTGATTTGTATGGGAGGTGCTATTCGGGATGAACACAAATCCGACAGATAGAAAAGCGTTCCAGCCGTTCTTGAGTTATAAATGGTGTAACAAATCTGACTTTGTTTTAATTATATAAGATATCAGATATGAATTTATTTATATAATTTATTTATTTATTTATTTATTTGTTTGCTAAGCCTTTTAGGCTTTATAGCATTTTAAAATTACAATTCATAATCCAATTATACTAATACTAATAATACTAATATATAGAGTTCAAGTTCGTTTTAAATGAAGATACAAAACCAAAGTAAAATAAGTTCAGTTGTAATGTAATGTAAATTAAAACATGAACATGAGTAAAGGTATTACAATGCAAAAAATAAATCAATAATAAATCTTCCAGAGGGTCCAAGGCGGTGGTATCGAGAATGAAAATATGTATAAAATAAATAGATCGTTCTGTTCTTGAAGCCAATGAAGTCTTGGCTTAGCAAGTTGGCAATCCGACGAATTGAGTCGTACCACACCAATTTCCTTGTAGGAAAAGAAAATGGTTGCGAACGCAGGCACTAAGACAAACTGGGTCTCATTGGCCACTCATATTAATATACATATAACACCTCTATAAATGTGGCACAAAATATCAGAGTGTGAGATCTAGAAAAGTGGTAGGTATCAAGGCAAACAAGGCCCGGTACGCCATACTGATAGTATATATACAATATTATTCATTCTGTGATTCTAAAGCCGATGAAGTCTTGATTCATCTTTTATTTATCACACCGAGTTCCTAGTAAGCTAAGACAACGGTAACGAACGAAGGCACATAGACAAACTTGGTCTAATAAGCCACTTATATTAATATATATACTATGCAGATCGTTCTCTCATTCTATATAGGAATAAGTCTGGCAAGTTCGGGTCCATTCAGATGTAAATGTGTTGAATGATTACCATCCAACAGTAAAAATGCCGTATCCTTGGAAGAGTATGTTGAGAATCAGTGGCGGTGCATCCAACAGTAAAAATGCCGTATCCTTGGAAGAGTATGTGGAGAATCAGTGGCGGTGCTGCAGATAATCTATTATTTTAAGTTTAATTGAGTATAGGGTTTCATTAAAAGATATAACATCTGAAAGGGAATTGAAGTCTCCGCAAGCGCTTCTTAGTGGTTCATTTTGCAAGTTCTACAAAAGTTCATAAAAAGTAGCTCAAAAGATCTTCTTGGTCGAAGAGGAAGATTAAAGTAAATTTTACTCAGTAAGTATGGACTGTCAACAAATCCATCTATAAGTTGATAAATCCAGCAAACATTAAGCATGATTCTACGATTTCTTAGAGAAGGTAGGTTAACAAGCTTTAATCGATATCCATAGGGTGGTAAGTGAATGTTAGTATGACAATATATATTGCGTAAACAAAACAAAAGGAATCGTTTCTGAACTGATTCTATATCGTCAACATAACACCCATATCTAGGACACCAGACAATTGACGCATACTCCAGTATGGGCCTTACAATGTTAGTAAGTACACAGAAAATAAAAGAATTGATTTATTACCTAAACTAGTTTAGCTAATGTGAAATTTTATATTTCACCTAATCTTTTCAACTTTTCAACTTTTCAACTTTCAAAACTTCTTTCAAACATCTTTTCAAAACTTCAGTTATTTTACCTAATGCAAGTTGTCGATTTGTTCGTACACTAGGGAAATAACGCATATTAGCATTATCCACGCCTCAGTATAAATTTTATATAAATATTTACGTGGATAAATCAAATGTTTTCCTTACAACTTGTTTTTTCCCCGTATTTGAATTTTTTATTTCTGTGCAACGCAAAACATAAAAGAAGTGAAACATATCATAAAGTGTTAGCCCAAGGAGAGCACAGCGCTCTCCTATAAAAAACATAAATAAAAACAAAGCGAGAAAATTTTATTTTTTGTCACAAGCGAGAATTGAACTCGGACCGCTGGCGTTATAGTCAAACGCTTTACCGCTCTGCTATTACGCCGTTTGATAGCTTGTGAACAAAATGTATATAAAAATATGAGGTCCACAACTCTGAAATTATTTTTCCACTGGGCATCTACAGCAATTTATGTTTATTATTATCTACAGCAATAATGTATATCTCTCTCATTCTATCTACTATAAAACAAATCTTTCTTCTCTATCATGTGACGAAATGAAGTAAAGTCACCTAAGGAAAGTTTCACTTCAAAATAGAAATTGCAAAACAAAAAACATATTTTTTGCATATTTTTTGCACGGCATTCCCACTCTTAAGTGGGAATGCTATCTAAATAATTAGATGATTTTTCTACACTTAGTAGGTGGCTTACCTAATCTGAAGTGGACATAGTTTAAAAAAAATTATCTTATTCTTCTAATAAATTATGTGTCTTATCTATTTTATGGCTGAAGGTACACCTAAATATTTAGGTTCTTTATTTACTCTCGCAGTTAAACTACCCAATATAATTGTAATAATTAACATTAATAAATTGGTAACGCACCTAATCAAATTCGTTGACTGAAAATCACCGGATTACTTT
This sequence comes from Pherbina coryleti, assembly GCA_943735915.1. NCBI lineage: Eukaryota > Metazoa > Arthropoda > Insecta > Diptera > Sciomyzidae > Pherbina > Pherbina coryleti. The sequence goes on from OX030949.1 coordinate 115,267,188, forward strand.
AGCTGAATTCACTACATTTTTAGGTAAAAGTTCTACTCTTTTTTTTCTGTGTATCTTTGCCACAAAAACGAAATGAGAATTATAAGAACTAAGGTTGCAACTGCAAGAAATGAACTGCATGAACAGAGTGCGATGCTGTTGCTGCTTGTCGGAATATGTGTGTACGTGTGCGATGCTGTTGCTGCCCAACGAGCCGGCATGTCAGCAGCTTCCTAAAGGAGCAAAACGTCAGCACTTATTTTTGTTGTTGTGCAAGCGAACAGTACTCTGAGAGCGTCACTAACGGACACAACAAAAAAATGAACAATGGAAAAAACGAGCAAAAGAAAAAACGAACAAAGGAAAAAAACCGCGTGGTATGCAAATAATCAGTTGTTTGAAGCAAGTACGCCTGTAAGCAAGTGTTAAAAATAAGTGTTTTTTTGCAAGTAAAATTTCTCAGGTAAGTGAATTCATCTTTAATTTGTAATAGTTATTAGTAATTTACTTAATCCATCAAAAACTATTAAAAATTTAATTATTTTGAAAATGGAAACATAGATGTAGTAATTATTTCAGAAAAAATGCAGATTTTTCTTTGATTTATTCAAAACAAAAACGAACTGCTGACCCAAAGCTTTCTAAGGAAGGCCTTTTGAAGCAGTATCGATGGTTGCGACTCTAACCCTTATTTTCGATAAAATTAATAATATCTCTCCTACTCTCTCTCTCTCTCTCTCTTCCTCTCTGCAGCTCTCTTTTTGAGGTAGACAAAATTAAAAAGAATGCAACGAACTGCTGACCCAAAGCTTTCCAAGAGAGGCCTTTTGAAGCAATCCAAAGTCAGCTAAATTGGAGTGCTTTTTTCCAATGACATGCAATGTTAAAATTACAATGGTGTGTCATACGTAGGGTCAGCGCTTTCAGCTGACTTGCAAGCACTCCAAAAGGCCTTTCGGAGTGCTTTTTTTCCCGCTGGGTGCTTGCTTGCACGGAATATGTGCGTACGTGTGTGGTATAAATAAAATTCAAATACGGGAAAAAAACGAGTTGTAAGGAAAATATTTGATTTATCCACGTAAATATTTAAATAAAATTGATACTCAGGCGTGGATAATGTTAATATGCATTATTTCCCTTAGTGTAGAATTGAAAGCATCATTAAACTCTTTTGACCATCGTTTAATAAACCCTAAAGTACTGTTTGCTCTGCTTATAGCTTTATTAATATGAATGTGAAAGCGAAGTTTTGGGTCCATAGTTACTCCAAGATCGTCGAAAATTTCTAAGAACTCAAGTGTATAGTCACTTATTTTGTAATAACTTCGAGAAGGTTGTCTACGAGAAAAAGTCATGTGTTTGCACTTTTTCAAGTTAAGCGTCATGCAATTGATTTCACACCAGTCACAAAGATGGTCAATATCAGTTTGTAAGAAAAAAGAGTCTTGCTCATTTTTATACGACAGATGGTCGTATAACGATGGTTCTGTATATATACGACAGATGGTCGTATATATACAGAATTACAACAGATGGTAAATCATTAATAAAAAGTAGAAACAACAGAGGCCCAAGGTGGCTTCCTTGAGGTACACCGGAAGTAACAGGGAACTCCTCTGACTTAACAAGGTTAAAGATAACACTTTGTGTTCTATTTAATAAATAAGATTCAATCCAAAGCACTAATGGTGTTGGAAAACCGAGAAGGGTTAGTTTTAAAATCAAGAGCTTATGATTTACAACATCAAAAGCTTTACTGAAGTCAGTATAGATAACATCTATTTGTAGACCTTTTCTAAAATTCTCAATAGTCTTTGATGTGAATTCTAGAAGGTTAGTAACAGTAGATTTTCTAGATAAGAATCCATGTTGGAATGGGGACATTAAAGATTTCACGCTATGTGATAATTGTGAGGTTACAATAGCCTCAAAAAGTTTAGGTAGGGCGCTTAGCTTTGCAATTCCGCGATAGTTATCTATTAAAGATCTATTGCCGGATTTATGCAGCGGAATAATAAAAGATGATTTCCAACCCAGTGGAAAATAGCAAGATTGCAAAGACGCTGTAAAAAGCAAAGTAATGGGAATTACATGTTCTTCACTGCAATATTTTAAAACACATGAAGGTATGTTACCAGGACTGCTTTTATAAGATGTTTTGATGTTTTTTAAGTAGGTTAAAACTGTATCAACATTAATTATTGGGGAGCAAATGTCACCAGGTTGCACATTAAAAGGGTAACTTAAATTATCGTAAGAAGCAAATGAATAAGTGGTCTTAAAGAAATCTGCAAAAAGACTACAGATAGTAGAATCAACATCTGATTCAAATGTTTTATATTTCATGAAAGATGGATATGAATTTATCTTACGTTTAGTATTAACAAAGTTCCAAAAAGATTTTGCATCAGATTTTATGTTTAATTTAACTTTTGTTAAATATATATTATAGGATTGCCTGCATAATTGCCGGTAGTTATATTTAGTTGAGGTATAAGAAGCAAAATCAAAAATGTTATGAGTTTTTTGATACTTTTTATAATATTTCAATTTTAAGTTTCTCAGCTTTCTCAGTTCTTTGGTATACCAAACGGGACCAGATATTAAAGAGGATTTTCTCTGTGGCACTGAAGTTAAAAAGCAATTATTAAGAGTACTGTTAAAGGCAAATACAGCAGAGTCAAGAGTTTGTGACAATATTCTTGTGTTATTAATATTAAGTGCAGATGACCAGTTGATAATTGACAAATTATTTCTCAAAATTACATAATTCGTTATTTTAAAGTTAAACTCTAAGGCAGGCTTTTGAATACGGTTTGATATAGATTGTTTAGGAAAATTCAGTGCGATTTCGATAGTTGGATGGTGTGCGTCTTCAGGATACACAAGTGGATCAGACCTATTAACTGAAACAATATTACTATCATCAAAATGTTGTTTCTATTATAGTGGAAGTTAATTTGAAAAAGCCCTTGGCTCGAAAGCTCATTTAAAAATGAGTTATGGGATGAACACTCTGAAGATGGCAAGAGCACTGCAGAATTTTCAGTGCAGCAGTTCCAGGAAACATTAGGAAGGTTGAAGTCACCCGTTATTAAAATATGATCGTAAGGCTGAAGTTGTGAGCAAAGTTTAACTTAGAGTTTAAATAATATAAGATATCACCTTCAGATGTATCAACTGCAAAGCGAGAAACATATATAGATTTTGCTGGCGGAATACCTACAAGTTCCTTATGATCAGGTAGTTTATTGCTGCTATTTGATATTTGCTTCGGTATAGCTCCAGTAGAAACCGAACTAGGAGAGGAAGAAATAATATTAGTACTCGTAGCAATACTAGGAGAAATATTAGTAGCACAAGTCTGAGCATATGTTTTTTTTGCAACAGAAGGAGTACTATCATTTACAGGAGCTGCTGAATAAGGTATAGTTAAAGTTAAATCAACTGAGACTGCAGCGTTAGTAGGCGTTAGCTGATCAGTACTCTGATTTGTAATAACAGACTTTTTCTGAGGTCCTTCAGGTGGTAAAACTGAGGCAGGTGGAATAGGTTCAATATTAAGGGACAAAGACAAGGCTATTGCAGTAGATTTTGCTGAGCTTCGAAGATTTTTGTTACTTCGTTTTCGTTTTGGAGACGCAGAAGCTTCATCCAAGACCTTAAACTTTTTGAACAAACTTTCAAATTCGGCTAATCTGGCCTGAGTCGCCTCTAAATCTTTCGACACTTCCAAGAAGCCTCTTCTAGATTGTCTAATAATCTTAAGGATATCAACATCCGTAGATCTGCAATCAACACATGACCAATGAAGTCCTTTGCCTTCATTGATTGCGTCATAAATTCTTGCATTCAACGCTGCGCACTTGAAGTGGAAAAACGAATCGCACAACTAGCAATTTACCACGCGGTCGGATTCGTCTTTTATAGAACAATTACGGAAACTGCAGAACATTTTAAATGTAAAATATTAATAAAATGCAAGAAACCACAAAAAAGAAGATACTTGATTTTTCAATAAAACAGTTTAATAAGCACTGTAAAGTTATTAAATGCAGCCCTGGTTATTGAAATAATAACAAAACAAAACAGGCCAAAAACAGATGAGCAAGTGTAATAAAAAAACAATCACTCTCACTCACTTGCACACAGAAAACCTGTTTGTAGTTAAAATAAGAAAATAAGCAATGAAATTAAGCGATAACTTCGAAGAATATGTGCAAGAAGAATATAATAATTCGCTCGCGCACAAATAATAAAATAATGTTCACATTAAAATTCAACCGAAAATAAATTTTTTGTAAAAAGGATTTATATGAATGCTGGCACGCTACAAGAAGACCCAGCAAAAATGATCAGCCAAATATAGTTTTGATTTATTTATTAATTCACTTAAAAGAAAACTTTGAAATTTATCATATTAAAACACGTCAGTACGACAAGAAAGCAACGAGTTTACTCGACGCCTTTCATCAAAAATGGTTGGGTAGTTTGTTAGTGATATTGCAATAATAACGCATTACTTACCATAAACTTAACTGATATCAAAGCATTATTATGACAAGAAATTGATGCATTGCAAAAATAGTGCATTAAAGCAAAGAATATACAATATATAGAATGTGCATCTTGGCACAAAACGCAAACACTTTTCTATCTTACTCATTGATGCGGGGGGTAGCAACAAGACGAAGATACGATGTGAGCAGCATCAAGCAACATCGAACATTTTGCGCGAACCAACCAATGGTTGCAACAAGAGTTGTGTTGTTTGACACAGCACATAATGTTTTTGTGAGCTTGATCATATCAGCATGATCGGCATTCGTAGCTTTGCTGGCCTTTTTGAAATTTTATAATTATTTATATGATTTGCTGATGCGACAATTCGTTATGATGTCAAGAAATATAATAAAGAAAAACAATCTGAAGTCTGAAAAAAATCAAAAATAAATTTTCCTAATATTAAATTATTAAAATTTTCTTCCCATGATTTAGCAATAGGTGAAATATGGCGAGAAAAATGCAATAAAAAATTTTCCTAATATTAAATTATTCAAATTTCCTTCCCATGATTTAGCAATCGGTGAAATATGGCGAGAAAAATGCAATACCTCAGTTTTGAACTACGGTTTAAATTTGTGCATTTGCGACAGCCATTTTTTAGCTCATATATAGGAAAGAAAAAACTTAAATCTGGTGCTATTCCAACACTTAATTTAAATGAAGTGGTGGAAGAGCACTTGGACGAAGATTTTTTTATCTCGAATCTTCATCTAAAAGGCGAAATTTAAGCGACGATATTGAGGAGGTTTGCAGTAATTGCGAAAAAAACGTTAAATTAACTGATTTCTATAAAAAGCAATATAATAAAATACTTAGAAAATATAAAAAATTGCGAAAAGAAAAAAAGTTAAATAGACATACTAAATCGTTTAAATTATCACTTAATTAAATTATCAAGAATATTCTGATGAAGTTAAGTTTTAAGTTCAAAATATATATTATATATTGCAATCAACTTATATATTCTTGAGAAATAAGTTAAATATCAATCCACCGCAATCTTATTCTTATTCTTATACTTATACTTATTCTTATTCTTATTCTTATTCTTATTCTTATTCTTATTCTTATTCTTATTCTTATTCTTATTCTTATTCTTATTCTTATTCTTATTCTTATTCTTATTCTTATTCTTATTCTTATTCTTATTCTTATTCTTATTCTTATTCTTATTCTTATTCTTATTCTTATTCTTATTCTTATTCTTATTCTTATTCTTATTCTTATTCTTATTCTTATTCTTATTCTTATTCTTATTCTTATTCTTATTCTTATTCTTATTCTTATTCTTATTCTTATTCTTATTCTTATTCTTATTCTTATTCTTATTCTTATTCTTATTCTTATTCTTATTCTTATTCTTATTCTTATTCTTATTCTTATTCTTATTCTTATTCTTATTCTTATTCTTATTCTTATTCTTATTCTTATTCTTATTCTTATTCTTATTCTTATTCTTATTCTTATTCTTATTCTTATTCTTATTCTTATTCTTATTCTTATTCTTATTCTTATTCTTATTCTTATTCTTATTCTTATTCTTATTCTTATTCTTATTCTTATTCTTATTCTTATTCTTATTCTTATTCTTATTCTTATTCTTATTCTTATTCTTATTCTTATTCTTATTCTTATTCTTATTCTTATTCTTATTCTTATTCTTATTCTTATTCTTATTCTTATTCTTATTCTTATTCTTATTCTTATTCTTATTCTTATTCTTATTCTTATTCTTATTCTTATTCTTATTCTTATTCTTATTCTTATTCTTATTCTTATTCTTATTCTTATTCTTATTCTTATTCTTATTCTTATTCTTATTCTTATTCTTATTCTTATTCTTATTCTTATTCTTATTCTTATTCTTATTCTTATTCTTATTCTTATTCTTATTCTTATTCTTATTCTTATTCTTATTCTTATTCTTATTCTTATTCTTATTCTTATTCTTATTCTTATTCTTATTCTTATTCTTATTCTTATTCTTATTCTTATTCTTATTCTTATTCTTATTCTTATTCTTATTCTTATTCTTATTCTTATTCTTATTCTTATTCTTATTCTTATTGTTATTCTTATTCCTATTCTTATTCTTGTTCTTGTTCTTGTTCTTGTTCTTGTTCTTGTTCTTGTTCTTGTTCTTGTTCTTGTTCTTGTTCTTGTTCTTGTTCTTGTTCTTGTTCTTGTTCTTGTTCTTGTTCTTGTTCTTGTTCTTGTTCTTGTTCTTGTTCTTGTTCTTGTTCTTGTTCTTGTTCTTGTTCTTGTTCTTGTTCTTGTTCTTGTTCTTGTTCTTGTTCTTGTTCTTGTTCTTGTTCTTGTTCTTGTTCTTGTTCTTGTTTTTGTTTTTGTTCTTGTTCTTGTTCTTGTTCTAGTTCTTGTTCTTGTTCTTGTTCTTGTTCTTATTCTTATTCTTATCCTTCTATACAAATTCTCTCAAATTCTCTCTATATATATTTTCTCAATACAAAGTTTCTTGAATCGGGTTTTTTGCTTTTTTATTTATTAATCTTTTTATTTGTTTATAAAGAATTTTTATGATCGTTTTACCGTTTTTTACGGAAACTTGATAAATTTTTTATTACTAAAAAAGCATAATTGAAATTAATTTGATCGAAAACCGAAAAATCACAAAATTGCTTGATAGAAATTGCTGCTGTATCCCTTTCAGACCCGACACTTATCTACTGAACATTTTTGTATGATTTTTGGAATGTATGGTCGTTATATGGAATGAAAATATTCTCAATGTTTAGGTTTCGCAATTTACATATCCTTCAAGGATTTTCAGGACACACACAATTGATGCAACTTTATCTGAAACCCATTTTTTAGCAACAAATGAATCAAATTTATTTGAAACATCAAAATTTATTATTTTTTTAGTTCAAATGCGTTAACTTCACTAGTTTTACACTGAAGTTTTACACTTTATATTTTTGTAATTGAAGACACAAACTACCTCTGCGACTCATTTTGACAAAACTAAAAAGTTTATCAAGAATTCCACGCGTGTTCAAGTAACGGTAAAGCGAATCGCGGAACAGTGTGAGAAACAAAAGTAAACAATAACAAGCACAATCGATTCATTTCGTTCTTTATAACATTCGTTAAATAAAAGTGGAAATATTAAAGATAGAACCCACCCGCACAAACGATGCATCACGGTCTGAAAGGGGTATATTCTTTGATTAAAGTGTATTAATGAAAATGAAATAAACTCGCATTTTCATTGATTTGGTTTAATTACTGAAAAATATTGACCATTTTTTACTTTATTTAATGCAGTTGTCGTTGCTGTTGCTGATACAAGTAAATACAACGCAAGTTAGTCAGAAATCTTATGAATCAATACAGGCCACATTGGTTGAAATGACCGGTTTCAGCGGCAGAAAGTCCATTTTTAAAGTTATGTTTTCGTTAAAACTAAGAATTGCACTTTGTAGGAAACTATTTAGAATACCCGAAAACGAAAAAATTATGACCAGGTGGCATCTCTGTTTTTATAACGAAGCTGTCAAAATAACTGTTATTTTTTCATCTTCGTTTTCTGTTGATTTTCTTCAAAATAGTGAATTAGAAACATATGTTTTTTTAATAATAGTTGATATAATAACAAATATCTAAAAAATGGAAATTACTTCTCAAGGTATGTATAACAATATGTTGGAATTATTTTCAAAATAAAAGTGTTGTGTTTGATGAAAATCTGCGTTAAAGTGTGTCGTGTTTGTAGTGACTTTTTGATGGTGGCGTCTGTGTTTCTTGGAATAGAACCGTCTTCATTCGAGTTCATTCGCAAAGTTATTTGTATCTGAAGATATATCAAGATGTGAACTTTCATATCGTGAAAAAATCTTTTGCCCCAATTAACCCCAACTCATAATATAACTCATTTTAGGCACCATCAAAATCAACAATTCCGATATTGTAAGTTTTTGGTTAGAAAATAACCACAATGCAAGACGCGTTTTTAATTGGATATCTGCGAAATTTAATGGAAGTGGTGATGAAGACTGCAGAACATTTGTCAAGAAGAAAATAGATAACATTTGTGCTAAAACTAAACAAAAATGGATCAAAAACAAAAGATGTTTCGACCGATTTAAGAAAAAGGAAAGCTTGTGGTTGTCTCGTACAACTTTTTTTAAACTGTCGAAAAATAATTGTGAACGCAAAAAGGGTCGTCCTCATCTCAAATACAGCGATGGAAGTGAGCGTCTAGAACGACAACTCGCTTCCAAAGTATTATCAACACAGGAAAATGATTCCAAATTATTGCTTCATGCTGCTTCAATGTCAGCCCATGCTGCGAAAGAACACGATTTAAATTTTGTCTTGAAGCATACAGCTAGTTCTCCATCAAAAGCTAAAGAAGTGAGAAAACTAATAGTTTCTGCTGATAAAAAACCAACTCCACTTACCCCTGCAGAAGCATTGGTTTTTTTATTGGAAAATAATTTTACAAAACAACAATATATTAATATGAGAGACTTGAACAAGTCACGAAACTGTAACATTTATCCTAGCTACGAAAAAGTGTTGGAGTATAAGATACAATGCCGGCCTGAAGGTCTTATGGTACCTCTACAAAGCTTACTTAACCATACGGCAAAAAGGATTTTATCTTATCAGGAAGAGGTTTTAAATCACATGGTTGAAGTCAATGAAGTTACGGTCATTCTAAGCTATGGTTTCGACGGTTCCACAGGACAAAATTCATTTAAGCAAATATTTATCGGCGAATCTGCCGGAGGTTCTGATAATTCGCTCTTTGTAACGTCAGTTATACCCCTAAAAATAATCACGTTGGATAATGCAATTATTTGGATCAATCGTACTCCTCAATCAGTTCGGTTTTGTCGACCACTTAAGATTGAATTTGTGAAGGAAACAAGGGAACATATTCTAAAAGAAAAACACAATCTGGATCAGCAAATATTAAAACTTACTAACTCAGAATATGTTTTTGGAAACGGTAGAAAAATTTCAGTAAAATATGAACTTATTATGACATTAATTGATGGCAAAGTTTTAAACGTACTTACGGGAACAAAGTCGTCTCAGTCTTGTCCAATTTGCGGTGGAAATCCTAAGCAGTTTTTGTTAATTAAAGATTTGAATTCATCGCTTTATCTCCCAAAGTATAATACATTAAAATTTGGCATAAGTCCATTACATGCCTGGATTCGATGCTTTGAATTTATTCTAAATATTTCTTATAGACTTCAGCTCAAAAAATGGCAAATTAGAAATGCTGAAGAAAAAATTATAATGAAAAAAAGAAAAGCTGAAATTCAAAAACAATTTTGGGAAAAAATGGGTCTTCATGTTCATAAGCCAAAATCTAATGGTAGTGGATCGACAAACGATGGCAATACCGCAAGGAGAGCATTTTCAAATCCTGAAGAGTTTGCGAATATAACACACATTGACGTTGACCTTATAAAGCACTTGCGTATTATTCTTATTGTAATTTCCTGTGAATATGAAATAAATCTCGAAAAGTTGAAAGATTTTTGTAATGCGACTGCTGAAATATATTTTAAAATATACGATTGGTACCCAATGTCCGCGACTGTACATAAAATTCTCGTACATTCTTCACAAATTTTACAAGCTTCAGTCGTACCTCTCGGTTGTGCAGGAGAAAATGCATCTGAAGCGAGGAACAAACTCTACAAAAAGGACCGCATTGAGCATGCTAGAAAGGATTCCAGAGAGCATAATTTAATGGATGTTTTCAACAGAGCAATGGACTCTTCTGACCCTATTTTGTCCAGCATTTGTTTAACAAACCGCGCTTCGGCCCAGAAACGACTTCCTCTTCCAAGAGAAGTTTTATACCTTTTAAAGATTCCTAATATTCCTGAGAGTCAATGTCCTACACCAAGTACTGCAGTAGAAGAAAATTCTTCAGATTCTGAAGATGAAGACTTTATACCTCATTTGCATATCGAACTAGATGCCGAAGAAACGTTAGAATATTTTGACGTAAGAGTTTATTTACAAATGTTAACATAAGCACTTTTTTTAAATTTTACCTTATCTTTCTTTACAGTTTGAATAAGTATTGATGAACCGTCTGGATAGATGTTATATATAAACCTTTCAGAGAATATTGTTTAAGTTATTTAATGTATTTGAGTACAGAAATGAATTTGATAATATGATTTAATAAATATTAAAAAAAGAAAAAAATTGGTTGGACAATATTTCGACGGACGGACATATAAATCGATATAACTCCCCTATATATCGATCCAACTAGCTGATTTTTTTCACTGTACACTTCTTTAACTGTCACTAATACATCTGCCAAATATTACAGCTCAAACTTCGGGAGGAAGCACTTTATCAGAAAAAGACGAGTAAACGATATTCAGCTGACAATATTTGAGTGTAGTACACATTTTAAAATTATTTTATAGAAATAAATGGTAACATTATTTTTTCTACTTTTAAATGAGAATCTTATTTTTAGAAAAACATGAATATTAAGTACTATATATGAACCTGCGTGGTAGAAACAACAATTGGTTTCTGTTTTGACGAAAAGAAATGTGCTTGATATATTATGCTTGAGCATATCTGTATATAGCAATTGTATTGAATTGCTTATACTATAGGTCTGTGTGACTAGTAGAGGTTGAATCTGTGTGATGCCAGAGGGCTGTGTAACCTGAAAGATATGTGTGGTCATTATATATCGTATCGTATTGTTCGAAACAATAAATTTATAAAGGGTGTTTTTTTTAGAGGTATAGAACTTCGAATTGAAATAAAACACAAGAAAATCGTTTTAATGTCCATCAATTTGGCTTTGTTGGAAGGATAATTTTATGCCATTAATGTTTAAATACGATTTCAGGCATGTGGCCGCCGCGGCTGGCTCGAATAAAGCCAATTCTACAGGTCCAATTTTCAACCACTTTTTCGAGCATATGGGGCCGTATGTCGGCAATAACGCCACGAATGTTGGCCTCCAAGTCCCCTAACGTTTGTGGTTTGTTGGCGTAGACGAGCGACTTCACATATCCCCAAAGAAAATAATCCAATGGTGTCAAATCACACGATCTTGGTGGCCAATTGACAGGTCCATTCCGCGAAATTATGCGCTCATCGAATGTTTCCTTCAATAAATCGATTGTGACGTGCGCTGTGTGGCATGTAGCGCCGTCTTGTTGGAACCACACCTCATCCACATTCATGCCATCCAATTCGGGAACAAAATAGTCGGTTATCATGGCTCTATACCGGTCTCCATTAACGGTAACTGACTCTCCAGCAATATTTCGGAAGAAGTATGGCCCAATGACTCCACCAGCCCATAGAGCACACCAAACAGTCAGTTTTTGTGGATGTAATAGCGTCTCAAGGATCTCATGTGGATTCTCTTCACTCCAAATGCGGCAATTTTGCTTGTTGACGTAGCCATTCAACCAAAAAGGAGCATCATCACTGAACAAAATTTTGCGATGAAAATCAGCATCGAGATCAATCTCATTTTCGGCCCATACACCAAAATCACGACGCATTGCATGGTCTCGCGGCTTTAATTCTTGCACAAGCTGGATCTTGTAAGGTCGCAAGCCAAGATCTTTGTGCAAAATCTTCCATAAAGTTGATGGACAATGCTCCAATTGCTGTGCACGGTGGCGAATCAATTCATTCGGGTCCTCTTCAACATTTTGCTCTACAGCGGCAATTGTTTCTTCGGTGCGCACTGTTCGACGTCTCTACGGATGCGTATTATCACATAGAGTAAACGTAGTGCGAAAACGACCCATGGTTAACCGAATTAATTGCTCTGATGGACGATTATATCGACCATAAAATGGACGGAGCTTGCGGTAAACTTCGCGAACTGAACCATTATTTTCGAAATAAATTTGCACGATTTGCAAGCGTTGTTCTTTTGTCAACCTGTTCATGATGAAATGGCAAACCAAACTGAACATAAATGACATTAGAGTTGCCAGATTTGACCACAAAATGCCAGTTTTATCTCTATTCGAAAAACAAACCCCTAAAAAAAACACCCATTATATGTGACTCCCGAGATATTTAGCAGAAGAAGTTTTTAATACAAATGTCTTAAAAGTATTTTATGTGATGAGAGTTCTTATGTTATCCTGGATACAATTTTACGTGCTTACGTTTGATGCTTCGATGAGGTTAGGTGTACTCTTGCTGATGTGTCGGTGAGGTTTAATGCTTCGATGAAGCTAGCTTTTTTTTATTTTTATTTTATTCGCGAAGAGGGAACCTCCAAAAGGCGCCAACGTGCAGGTGGGAGTGTTCGATTCTTACGCATTAAACCTGAACCGCCGCATTGAAACTTCGTCCCTTTGTGAACCCCGCGGTACCGCCGTAAGCATGACTTCAAGGCAGTATGGATCTACCATGTGCTTAAACTTGCACAAGTATGCTCTGAAGCACCCATGGCCGCTCAAAATTTGTGTCAAATAGAAGTTTACTGAACCTTGACTTCTGTCGCACCAATCGGCTATGTTCGGGATGAGCGATCCATCAGAGATCTATTCCCGAGGTCTTGCCACTGATAAAAGCCAGCTAGAGATTGTGCCAATTGCAACATCACTGAGCGCCTCGACTTATTTGTTCGCAAAGCCGACGATCTTGACGCCTGTGGGAACTTTGAGTCTAAGAACGCCATCGTACATAACGTTCCATAGCAATGGGCCTAGGACCGATCCCTGAGCGACACCACCGGAGACGTAATAACGGGTTATAACTAAAATTCTGCACTAATTTGCATTGGTTGCAGTTTCAACAGGGTTTGGTTTGCCACGAAGTCATCGCGTAATTAAATTATTTATTGCATCATCTTTTTACCATATGATTCATGGCAGCGTACTTGTTTCATTAGTCTTTAAAATGCCTTTGCAGCACCACGTCTCCGGGAGCGTTTTGTAAATTTTTATCAGTAGCATTTAGAGAAGAGAAAAAAGTCACATGCGGACATTTTGTGGTGAAAGACGTGTCAAAAAGGGCGATATATTCTATGCTCAGTACCTTAAAAATTGATAGGCAACCTAGTTCCGAGTTATTTCATACTAAGTACACCACAAATGCCAGGACACGGTACATTTTAAACAAATGATATATCTTCAAGCTCTCCTGATGTAAAATATAAATACAAGAAAAAGTTTGAAAAAAAGTTATGATTTATATGGCTCTCTCTGACAAAGGGATTTCGGAGCCATACTTCAATCTATCTCTAAGAATAAACTCAGTGATGATTTTTAATTATAACCCGTTACATCTTGATGCCTTCGCCCGTTGCGTAGCGTAATACTCTTCTATCGAAGTAGTTTGCTATTACCCTGGAGAGATAGCGTGGAATTCCAAATTCTGCGAGCGCTTTCATTATATTCTCCCAGTTTGCGGATTTAAAGGCGTTGCGCACATCCAGCGTTGCCACGAGACTACTGGTTTGCGTCCTTATGCCGTCTTTTCCCTTCAATAGCTTTCTCTGCCATGTTTGTTACAAGATATATGGCTTCGGACGTTAAACGTGACTTTCGGAACCCAAACTATTGATTCAAAAGTCCTCCTCTGGCTTGGATTGCTTCTTCAGTACGGTTGCACAGCACTCGCTCGAAGACCTTTTGGTATAAGCACGAGCTTTTGCAACTTCCATTGTACGGGGAATATGCTCTCTGTAAGACAAGTGTTATACAGCTGTAAACGTGAAAAACACAAACATGTAACGTGATGGCAATTTTTAGCGTGCGGTTTGGAATTTTATCTGGACCTGGAGCCTTTTCGTTATGGACAGCATAGGCCATTGTCATGAACTCCTGTGCGGTAACCATAGAATGGAAATGGGATGCACGTTGCCATCATAGGTGACAGGCTACATCCGTGGTTGCTGCGGGAAGAGCGCACTTACTATGCGGCTAAGTATATGAGGACATTTGGGTGGTGGTCGCCCGAATGATATCATCTTCTTTATGACCAGTCGATATGCCGTACCCCATTGGGTGACGTCTGCTTCATCGCATAGCTGCAGGAAGTACTCACGTTTCTTCGAACAGATCATATTTTTCAGCAATTACCTGCGCTCTCTATAGGCTCAACAAATATCTGAGCCTACTTCAACCCAAACTTCTTGCTTGAAGCAGCTTACTTCCGCTGTACACTCTTTTGCCTTGTGGCCCTCCATGCCGATTTCAATAAAGCACCTACTCCGGTCTGAGTTGTTGCAGGTTTTCGCGGTGTGCCCAAAACCGAGACACTTAAAGCACCTGGTTAGATGAACTTTTTCACGAACTGTGCAGATGACCCAGCCACCTTGAGTCTGCAAGTCTCTATCAGCTTCCTCGCCTGGAGTGCTGGTAAGCTTATGACCGCCGTTTACGTGACTGCATAGGCTTGTACTCACGTTAGGTGTACTTACGATGATGTGTCGGTGAGGTATGATGCTTCGATGAGGTTAGCGTATACTCATGCTGATGTGTCGGTGAGGTTTGATACTTTGAGGAGGCTAGGGTGTACTCATGCTGATATGTCGCTGAGGTTTGATGCTTCGATGAGGCTAGCGTGTACTAAGGTGTGATGATTCGATGAGGTTAGGTGTACTCACGCTGATCTGTCGGTTAGGTTTGTGCTTTGATGAGGCTTGCGGGTACTCACGCTACTTGGCCGATGAGGTTAGCGTATACTGGGTGGGCCATCTAGTGTTTTCTTTTTAAATCATAGGTTATTCTGACACTGACAGCTGTTTCCCGTTCGAAATCTTGACATAAAGTCAGTGTCTTACCACCGCACAGTGCGCTTTATTGATTTTACGATGACATTTCGACTTTTTTCAAAAACTATAAAAGCTATTGGTTATATAATTTTTCACCAATACTTCTTGTGTTAAAATACACTTTTAGATAAAAAATAAGAATGCAATGCCCACCTCCCATACGAAGTGACTTTTTCAATAGCAAAAATCCCACTAATTTTGCTCATATTTGAATTTAAAAAATAAAATTAATTCTTTTAACAACAAAATAAACCCCATGCCAAAAATAATTAAGATCGGACAACTTTTAGATTTTCTTCCCACTCAACATAATATCATCAAGGCACTATTTGATAATATTTCACATATTTGCTTATTTACTTGTGTGCATGCATGTATGCTAAAAAAAAGATTAAAAAAGGTTTTAATATGTAAATAAGGTTTTAATGTGTAATTGGCTGTTTATAGTGTATCAAAACTATCACTCAGTCATGGTGATTTTAAAAGACCTATTAAAACATTTAGAGTTATATTTGATTTTTTATATTTAGGTGGTTGCCTTAAAGAATTTATAAATAGATGGATCAGATGTAAAAAGCAAACCGTGAATAAGGTCAACATTTGTATATGTCCTTGATGTCTTTCTTGTAAAAAAATCTCTGTAGCGTCTTTATTTCTGGCTTCTTGCGCCTCTTCGGGGAGCTGACCAATAGGAAATATTCATGATGATATTATTCTTTCACCATAGCAGAGAACCTACAAATTCTAAATTAAATTACTATAAAAGTGATGAAATAAACCGTAATCTTTACCTTATGACTGTGACTGGCGTATAATACCACTCATAATGAGCTAAGTAGACATTTCTAGTTTCAGTGGCATAAATTCCAAACGTCCTGGGATCAATGGGTAAACCACACCCTAAGCACTCTAAAATTGTGTGAAAACGTTGTATTAATTCCAAGCTTATGCTTGTTATTTCAGAAGTCTTTTCTCCGTCCCTAAAAAACTTTTCTGGCAGTGTTTGCATCATTAGAGTTTTTTAGTTTCAGTTTTAAATTTTTGCTGTATGGTCATTTTGTGACCACAGGCATGTAATGGTGAACGACCAAAAGAAAATATTGCCTCATGCTCCATTACCTGAAAATGTTCATTTGCTTCATTCATAAATTTGGCGTAGCGCGACAAATGTAGCATGTTTGTGATTAATTATTTCATGAAAGTGCATTACAAACTTTTTTATCAATCATACACAAAATAACAGTGGCCCGTACTATTATTTCAAGTTCATCTATTAAAACAATTGTTGGAGGTAAATGCAAAATTTGTTCTTTAATTTTGTTCACTCTAAGTAACTCTACTGCTGGGAAAAAAAATGGGATTCTATCGAAATATTCTAAATTTCAAAATTTAACTCCTAATTAAGCCTTCAGCAGTCGCGCGTTGGTTTACAATCGATTTTTTGTAACTTTTACTTTTAAAATGTAAACAACTCAAGTCAAAAAAAAAATAACTTTTTGTGTGTGATTTTACCTTTTTTATATGGTCACTTTGTATGGGAGGTAGGCGTGGTTTTCATCCGGCTGACTTGTGACCTCGAGTCGCATATTTTATTTCTTTCAGTTTATTTTTTGGATTAAAGCTTATATTTTGTATTTCATTAAGATCGCTTCAATATTAGAGCTATAATCGCCATAACAGATGGACAGATAGACAATCGGAACAACGGAAACATGGAAACGTTTTAAGTTTCCATAAGATAATAAATGAAACTAAAATGTTTACTAAAATTCAAGAGATTTTCTGTCAAGTAAAAAATTTTTTTGCAAATCCGTTAAAAAATGATAAATATACAGGGTTTCAAAAAAAGCAGCCTACGTAAAATTGTGACATTTTTCCCACTTTGAACGTCGATATTTTCGAAACTGTCAAAGATATTGTAATTTTATGCGCAAAAATTGAAAGGTCTAGTATTTCTTCATTGAAATTCGTCACCGTAATACAAATCGGTAAATCAATGTAATAGATATAGCAAAGTTGTCAGAAAAAGAACTGATGTTCATGTTTCTGCCTATAACTCAAAAACTCGAGCTGATGGAGAAAAACGGAGTACATATTTGAAATCAGGAAACCCAATTTGTCTATAACCAGCTGAAAAATCTCCGGTACCAAAATATCTGTCGGGCTGTGTTATCTGTCGAAAAAAACATATTTTTGTTAAATTTAAAAAAAAAAGAAACTTTTGTCATCCTAAAATCGAAAAAAGGGCACTGTGCACCGCGGAAAGAACTGCGTCGCTTTACGCTTGAACAACGCTGGGTGGAAACTTATCTCCAAAGTTTCCTTTGTGATAAAAAGGAAAGAAAAGGAAAGTGTCGCTCAAACAGTGCGTTATTGGAAAAGGGCGAAAAATCATATTTTCTTACTGGGTGCATTTTCATTTCGGCGGCTACGTTAACAAACCAAATAGCCTTATCTGTGGCTCGGAAAACACACACGTTATTGTCGAGAAGCCGATGCATCTTCAGAGAATGACAGCTTACGAATTGTGGAGTAGTGGCATCATTGGACCATTTTTCTTCGAAAATGAGGCTGGTAACAACGTTTCGGTCACGGTTGGCGTTACAGAGGCATGTTTTATTAACTGACTTTTTTACTGAAATTGGAGACATGAATTTGGACGACTTCTGGTTCATGCATGATGACACGCCATGTCACAATCGATCTTTTGCACACAAAATTCCCAAATCGTGTTATCAGCCGTTTTGGCGATGTCAATTGGCCGCGGTGGAGCTGCAATTTTACCCCTTTGGACTTTGTTTTGAACCGTGGACTGATGTTATGCCAATAATCCTGAAACGATTAAAGCACTTAAGACCAATATCATTCAAGCAATCCGTGAGCACGATTAAAGCACTTAAGACCAATATCATCCAAGCAATCCGTGAGCTACAGCCCGAAACCATCAACATGGTCTTGAAAAATTGGAGTGACAGAATGCGCTACTGCGAAGCCAACCACTTGAACGACGTTGTGTTAAGGTCGACGTCCATAATTAAGGAGAATGTTTGCTCTCACTAATAAAGCCATAATAACATAAAAATAAAAAATAAATAACTGGCCATTTCAGCCCTTGAAAGGATTTTGACTCAGCTTCTTATGATCAATTGTGTTGTGCGTGTTATTAAGTTTGTACACAATTGACCGAGAACCGGACCTACATTTTTAACGCCGACTCCGAACGGCGATGAACGGAATGAATGTTCTTGTTCTCAAGAAGCTTTACATGGCATTTTGAATATTCTCTGAGGTTTTCCATTGTTTGCAGAGAGGTGGCGGCCGTACAGAAAAATTATTTAAATTCAAATAATTTTCTGTCGCTGCTGGGGTTCGAACCTGGGTCTCCAGGTTCGTTGACATAGCGGCCACGCACTTTAACCAACTACGTCACGGACGCCACGCCATAATAACATACATGTAAAAATTTAATTTTTTTTTTTTTTTTTTTTGTAAAAATCGAACCAAGAACGGCATTTTGCACCAATGAATTATCACTAATGCACATATAAATATTTCCAGAAGTGAACAAACACCTACTATAATATTGGCTCATTCTAATACACAGGTTTACTAGACAGCAACAAAAAATTAAGTTAATTGTTTTAAACTTAAACTTTATATTAAGTAAACAATAAGTTTAATTTTATTTGTAATTTAAAATTAAGTTTTATTTAAAACTAATTTTAAAAGTAAATCAATAATTTAAATTATTTTGATTTAATTATCCGCTTCAATTAATTATTTAATATATTCAATTTTTTCATTTCAGGCGTATCAAATAGCAAACCTTATAAGGGAATATCGTCAAGTTATCAACAAGAAAACTTCCAGTTCAATGAATCTCATAAAGGACTCGGAAGAAGTCTGCCACGGTGTATCTAATTCCAAGGAATAACGAAATAAATAATATATTAGATTCATTAAACTCAATAATTCACTATGAAATTATTAAAAGCTTTTAATTTGTATTGCTAGATTTTGAGTATCGACGTCATTCAACACTTTCGTTTTTGAAATACACATGACACATGATTCTGCACATTACTACATTTTTATAATAAAAAAATTGTATTTTGTACAATCATATTCACATATTGAAACGACGGAAACAAGATTTTGGTAAGATAACGTTTAAACAGTAGACGAATGACGTCACTGAAAAGCTTTGTTGATGATGATCACAAACAGTGGTAATCGGTAAGTTAGATACTACGGAACAGGCAGGATCACATTAACCAAATGCATAAATATCAGACAAATGTCACTGCGGCTGAAAGGTTAATTTTTAAGAAGTACAAATTTGAACAGGTTTGAATTGACGTTGCTACAGGAGAATAGCTGTGTTTTGTGTATTGGGGAAATATAGCAAACGTTCTAAAGTCCTGTGCTTTAAATTAATTTCTGTTTTTAACGTTGGACGCCTATGTTATGTGGTAATGTAAAGTTGTGGTAAAACCGGAAAAGAGTCAATTAAAGTCCCTCTTGTTCTTTTAAAATGCATCTTGATGGACGATTTCTTCCCATGAACAATTTCCGAAATACCTAAAATAATATTTAATGAGTTTTGAGCAAATTTGTGAAGTATTTGAATAGTCTAAAAACAACTCTCCTTTTATATAGGGTGTTTTATAAGAGCTTGAGAACTTAAAATACTAATAAAAGACAGAAATATTGTTGGAATGAACTTTTTATTATTATTATCTGGTAGATAATTTCATGGAATTTATTTTTTAAATATGATTTGTGACATATGTCCGCCATTGCTTCGAGTTACATAGTCCATTTGGCTTCACTCTTCTTTCCAATAAATCTGGCCGTATGGCGTCAACGGCTTGACTGCTCCAATGCTTCAAGAGTTGCTGATTTGACGACATAAACCAATGACTTAACATAGCCCCCATAAAAAGTAATCGAGAGGCGTTAAGTCTCACGAATGAGGGGGCCAGAAGACCACTTCTGGAAATTAAGTTGTCACCAAGCTGATTTTGCAAAAAATTGATGATAAAGCGCGCTGTATGGCAAGTTGCGCCGTCTTGTTGGAATGAAATGTCGCCGATTTGTCGTCGAATTTTTGGAAACGAAAAATCAGCTAACATGGCTCGATAGCGCTCGCCATTCACCGGCAGCTCCTTCTTTATTTCGAAAGAAATAAGGACCAATGATGCCACCAGCGTGTATAACCGCACCATACAGTGAATTTAAATGGATGAAATGGAGATTTGTTCAATATTCGCGAAAATAAGTGCAAAAACAATCAATAACTGCACGAATTGCTTGCTCACTAGGCCGATTATGTTGACCATAAAATGTATGAAGTGTTCTGTGAACTTCGCGAACAGATTTATTTTTTTTTTAAAGTAAATTTCCACAATTTCGAAGCGTTGTTCTGGCGTTAAACGATTCATGATGAATTGCCAAACCTTATGAACAGAAATGTCAACACAGTGTCCAACACAATGTCCAACCATAGGCAACTACCACCGAAACTTCTCATGTAGCTAAAAAATACCCTTATATACAGGGTTTTCCAATATGGACTTGACAACTTTGAATTAATTTCTGAATGCACCCTTTCTCTAATCATCTAACTGTCACTGTCAATTTATTCACTGGCGTATTTTTTTCAAGCGAAAATGCTCGACTTATTAATTTTAGGGAAATCCTGTAATTTTGTCACCAAAAACATTCACATATCTTTAAAATTGCAAAAACTTCTGGTACAACGTCTTTTTTTTAAAACATCGTTTCCTTATAATAACAAAAAAACTATCAGAAATTCGTATATTTTACTTGCGATGCAAGTATTATTATTATTATTATTATTATTTATTAACATATAATTATAAATGATAAGCTAACAATAGAAAAAAAAGCAATAGCGACAATGGCCTTCAGCTATACTATTCTTAGAATAAACTTAAATATTTTAATATATATATATATATATATATATTGTACGCATGTATATGGAGTTAATTAGATTATATAATTATAAAATAATTAGAAAATTCAGTTATAAATCATTAAAAAATTGATAATTTAACAATTTTTATAATAAATATAATATTTAATTTGAAGTAGTGAAAAAAGGAGAATTATATTAAATGATATAAATCACCTAATTTTAAGAAGTTGATTATTTTTTTTATGCTTTCTAAAGATGGATTTGATAAATACATAGAAAAGAGGATTAGCATTAGGGAATAATTGGTTTCTCGTAAAAGTAAAATGATTACAATCAGATATAATATGTTTAATTGAAAAATGGGTAGAGTTGCAGAAAGGACAGTTAGGGGGAGGGGAATTATCAAAAAGATAGGAGTGGGTGAGTTTTGTGTGTCCTAATCTAAGGCGCTCAAATTTAACCATATCGAGTCTGCTTAAGTGTTCCTTGAGGTTGAATTTGAGGAAAGTTATTATATTTATTTATATTTTATTTTGTTAAATTAAAGTTATTATATTTATTTTGGAAGTATTTATGCATTGGTACCAATTGGATGTCAGACGCCATAGTTGTATTTGTTTTTCAATAGAAACGGTTTTCAAATGTTTTTGTATGTCCTTACAGTTATGGTTGGAAGAATATATTAGAGGAGAATTCGTTGCTAGTTTAGCTGCTTGGTCTGCAAATTCGTTACCAGGTATCTGAACATGTCCCGGAATCCAGATAAGAATGAATTTAGGGAAGAGTTGCATTAAGATGTTTCTAATAGTTTTTGGGTAAAAGCTGTTGTTTTCAATATTTAATATGGAATCTATTGTGGAGAGTGAGTCAGAGCATATTGCGTATTTGCCTCGTTTGGATTTAAGGGCATTAAGAGCATTGTAAATTGCAATTATTTCAGCAGAGAAGACAGCAGAGTAGCTTGAGAGAAGTGAAATTTGTAGTATGGTATTTATAGTTGTGATGCTGTAGCTTGTTAGGTGTTGACATTTACATCCATCAGTGTAGATCATTGTACGATCTTGGAATTGGTTTTGTATTTCTAAAAATTTTTGTTGATATACTAGGGGTGAAGTGGAGTTTTTTGAAAGTTGACGAACAGATGTGCATATAATTGAGGACTTTAGATGCCAAGGAGGTATTTTAAATGTTGTTTGTTTCATTTACACGATAGGGATATCTAATGAGTTGCATAACGTTAATGATCTTATTATAACGGATGGGATTTTCTTTTCTTTTTTATTGTTAATATCGGGTGTTTTTTTTAGGGCTTTGTTTTTCGAATAGAGATAAAACTGGCATTTTGTGGTCAAATCTGGCAACTCTAATGTCATTTATGTTCAGTTTGGTTTGCCATTTCATCATGAACAGGTTGACAAAAGAACAACGCTAGCAAATCGTGCAAATTTATTTCGAAAATGATGGTTCAGTTCGCGAAGTTTACATCGCAAAATTTTGTTCAGTAATGAGGCTCATTTTTGGTTGAATGGCTACGTCAACAAGCAAAATTGCCGCATTTGGAGTGAAGAGAATTCACATGAGATCCTTGAGACGCCATTACATCTACAAAAACTGACTGTTTGGTGTGCTCTATGGGCTGGTGGAGTCATTGGGCCATACTTCTTCCGAAATAATGCTGGAGAGTCAGTTACCGTCAATGGAAACCGGTATAGAGCCATGATAACCGACTATTTTGTTCCCGAATTGGATGGCATGAATGTGGATGAGTTGTGGTTCCAACAAGACGGCGCTACATGCCACACAGCGCACGTCACAATCGATTCATTGAAGGAAACATTCGATGAGCGCATAATTTCGCGGAATGGACCTGTCAATTGGCCACCAAGATCGAGTGATTTGACACCATTGGATTATTTTCTTTGGGGATATGTGAAGTCGCTCGTCTACGCCAACAAACCAGAAACGTTAGGGGACTTGGAGGCCAACATTCGTGGCGTTATTGCCGACATACGGCCCCATATGCTCGAAAAAGTGGTTGAAAATTGGACCTGTAGAATTGGCTTTATTCGAGCCAGCCGCGGCGGCCACATGCCCGAAATCATATTTAAACATTAATGGCATAAAATTATCCTTCCAATAAAGCCAAATTGATGGACATTTAAACGATTTTCTTGTGTTTTATTTCAATTCGAAGTTCTATACCTCTAAAAAAAACACCCTTTAGTTTTCCTTATGGGTTGATGTAAAAGAGAATTTCGACTGAACATAAGTGATTTGAAAAGATTGGAAGTTATGTAGTCCCTTCTGTTTTCTAATGTCATAATGTTCGATTCGAATAATATGTTATTAATGGGGGTCGTTCTAAAAGCACCGAGTGCTATTCGCAGTGATGAATGTAGTATTGTTTCAATTTTGGCGCTTGTAGATTTTGGAGAGAAACCATAAATATATATACCGTAATCAATTTTTGAAATTAATAAAGATTTTATTGTGTTTATAAGAATTAAAGTATTACAGTTGAATTTAAAGTGAGATAGGCATTTTATAATGTTAAGTCTTTTTGCTAATGATGATTGGAGGTAGTCAACATGATTTTTCCATCTGTAGGATTTATTGAAAATGATGCCAAGTATTTTGAGGTAATTCACATTTTCTGTTGTATGGTTGTGAGCTTGAATGATGCAATTGCAATTTTTTTTGCGGCATATGTGTAAATGCTTACATTTTGTAGTTGAAAGTTCAGCACCTGAGTAGTCACTCCAGGTTAAAATATCACTTATGATATCGCTGAAGTCAAGGGTTACGTTTTTTGTTTTATTCAAAATTTTTATTATATGGAAATTATCTGCATAAGCACAGAATTGGTATTGCTTATAAGATGTTAGGATATCACTTAATTTGTTATAAGCTATAAGAAATAAAATAACCGAGAGGGGGGAGCCTTGTGGTATTCCATTAAAAAGTGGGCGGGGTTGGGAGTAAAAGTTGTTGATTTTGATTTTAATTTTTCTATTTGTCATGAAATGATTGACATAGTTAATGATATTAGGACCTAGCTTCCATTTTGTTAGCTGGTCTAAAATGGAATGTATTCCAACTTTATCGAAGGCTTTTGCAAAGTCCAAAGATACAATTGATAAGTGGTTTTTTTTTGAGAGTGTGTTTGTAATCACATAATCCAGATAAACTAGAGAATCAGATACAGACCTACCTTTTTTAAAACCCATTTGGCAACTATTGAGTAGATTATTTGTTGAGACAAACCACCATAATCTGTTTGCCACTATTTTGTCAAGGACTTTTGAACAACAGGGATTGAGAGATATGGGCCTATATGATTGTATACAAGTCTTATCAGAATTGGGTTTTAGGATGGGAATTATTGTGCTTATTTTGTATGACAGGGGAGAATAATTTTTAAAAATATTATTGTATAACCGTAAAAGTCTGAGTTTTATAGATAAAGATAGGTTGCGAATCATGGGGTACGATATTCGGTCCGAGCCGGGAGTCTTGCCTTTTAGCTTGTTTAAAGCTATTGTCAGTTCAAGTTGACTTATATCATTATCTATTGGTAATGCATGTTTGCATGGTAAGTAATTAGTAGGTAGAGAGGTGAAAGAATATTTATTTTCCCGAAAAAGGATAGGAAAGTTATTATCTGCTGACGACTCAGACCAAAATTTGCAAAATTCTTCAGCAATTAACGCTTGATTTGTGATGTGTGGTGTAGAAGAGTTTGGCGTGTTGACACAGTGGATAGTCTGGAAAGTCTTTAAGCCACAGAATAGTCTAATATTGGACCATATTTTCGATATTGGTGTTGTAGGGTTAATATCTCCTGTATATGCATTTATTGATTCCTTTTTGGCTAATTTTAATTTAAGTTTAAGCAATGCGCTTGCTTTTTTATAATTTATGATGTTTTCTGATGAAATGATTCGTTTTAAGCAGCGCCATAATCTATTTTTGTTGTCTTTAAGTTTCTGTAAGTCTTTGTTCCACCAAGGTACCAATCGTTTATTCTTATGAAGAGAGTATTGGGGTATTGTTTCACTAGAACTTTGTAATATTATTTTGTGAATGTTCGCAGCCTCTTTGTTAATGTTATTGCTTTCTGCATATTTTAGGTTTATCCGCTCGGATAATTTTTGGTAGGCTGGCCAGTTTGCATTTGTTGTATTGAATTTTGATTTAGAATATGGAATGTTAAAAATATGGGTATGAAAAAGTGATGTTATGATAGGGAAATGATCACTTCCAAAGAAATCATCTAGTATATCCCATGACGATTGAATCGCTAGTATAGGGGAATAAAAGGTGAGATCAATATGAGAGAAAGTGTTGTGGGTACTAAAATGAGTTGGGGATCCGTTGTTGAGATCCTTCAGGGGTTTACGTAGACACCTGCCGTATGGGCTTAATTCCACGGTGCCCCTTGACACGAGGAGTCGTGGTTCATGGAAATGATACCCAGAAAATGAATTTCCTGTGTTTTACCTCCATGACTCCAGACGCGACCAACGCCCCATTATAGTAGTTTCAATACCGGATACACACCACACTTAAGTTGTATATTTAAATTAATAAATATACTCTATGGATAGTTGCCAGTATTGAAACGCAACAGTACCAATCATGGACGGCTAGTGTTATCACCATCCACAATTATCGGTTAAAAACGAGACCCATCCAAAACCTCTGACAATTTGACGAATTGCCACCCGGTTGTAAACAAACGCAACTCCACGCCAGACCACCATAGGTCTTGTTCGCGACATTGAACTACCACAGCCAGCACGAAACTCCCCGAAGGGCCAGCCCACAATAATCACCCTGGCAAAAGGTTCCACAATGAATAACCATATCAATATCACCAACTTATCAGCTGGTAAATTAAGTATTCCTCTAATACTTATATTTGACTGTGACGTCCTGTCACTAAATTGTACTTGACTAGGCAAAATAAATTTACCTCTTTAGTATAACCAGTACAACGTACTGTTATTATACTACTCCTCCTCCGTAACGCATTTCATTAACAAGTAACTAATTTGCGTAATTTCGAACGTACCGTCGTTAGCACAATTTAATGTGGAAACTAGGGTAACGTCTCAACAAGTTCACCTATATCCGAAGATACAGGCATTTTCTAGTGTTAAACACTAATTTTACGCTCCAACTGAGGTCGATGATATATCAACGGCTACTCTATGTGGATGACTATTCCCGTGCTAACAAATTATTTGTTGCTTTTGCTACTGCATTCATAGGTATTAACGCCACTATTGCTATGTGCATATAGTCCAACCTACTCCAAGATTAAGCCGTGACACACAGCAGGCTCAAGGTGGGCCTTTTTCTTTTTTACACAGACATAAAGGTCAAAAGGATTAGAAAACCCCCTTATATCTGCAACCATCCTCCTTTATCCTGGCTTTGGACAGGCTGCTCGTGAAAACAGGCGGAGTTATCCGTTGTTGAGTAGTATAAAACGAGATTGATCTAAATACTTGGAGATAATGTTGCCTCTGCGGTTATTATTCAGCGAGCCCCATTTTTGGTGCCAGCTATTAAAATCTCCACAGATCAAACATTGAGAGCGAATAGGGTTGAATACATTTTCTAAATTTTGGATGTTAAAATTTTTGTTTGGTGGAATATATGAAGAGACTACTGTAAATTTTATTGAAGATTGGATAGTGACAGCAATTGAATCTATATCATTGTTTAGGAAAACTTGCTGATGATGGAGAGAGTTGTGAATAAGCAGAGCCACTCCTCCATAGGAATTGGAAGTGTTGAGATGATATAGTTGAAAATTAATGGGGATTGGTATATTAGTGCTATTGTTTATATGCGTTTCTTGCAAGGCGATTACTTTGGGACTATGCAGTTTTATAAAAAGTTGTAGTTGATTATAATTGTTAGTGTAACCTTTTATGTTCCATTGAGATATTTTTAAGGCCATTGATAGTAAATTTAGATTATAATAGTATACGAATATAGTCGTGTACTATAAAAGAGTACATTATTCAAATAGAAATAGAAGTGGAAAACTACTTGTTTAAGAGTTGGTAGATAAAGATAGAAGAAACTAATCCTACGCCAAGTGTTCATCTGAAATTTCGTCATAGTCTTCAATTTGGACAGCGTTTGTTGTTTTCAAGAACGGTTTACTTTTGGAGTTGGATTTTGCCTAAAGTTGAAACTTGAGTCTTCTGGGTTTTTATTCTTTATTTTGGTGTTGTCTTTTTCTTCAATTGGTTGATAAGCCGTTTCGGGGTGTTTTTTGGTAAAATATTAAGCTTGTTGATTTTTCTTGATGCAGCTTTTTTCATGGCCATTTCAGAGGTTGATGAAGTCATATTGAGATCGGTGCTAGAGTTAGACAGTATGTCATCATAATCTATGATGACTCGATCGTTGAAAGTTGCATTTTCGTTGGTAGTAACATTAGATTGATTATGTGATAAGGAGCTTGAGTGGGTTGTTGTATTGATGTTAGCAGTTGTTGTATAGTTGGTAGTGATAGAAGCGTACGTAGGAGTGCCATGTTGATGGCGCTCTGAGTAGATAGCGTGAGCAACCTTGTTGCTGACTTTTTGCATTGTTTTAATTGCTTGAATTTCTTTCTGTTTAATAAATATTGGGCATTGTTTGTCAAATGCTGTATGGTTGTGTGGAGTAATTTTTGTTTTTAAGCAATTAATGCACTGTTTTGGGTTTTCACATAGTTCATTCATTTCTGGATTAAGGTGGTAGTCTTTTGCACATATTGCACATTTTTTTTCATTTTTGCAGTATTTTGAGATATAATTGTATGAAAGGCAGTTATTACATCTAAGTGGTCTCGGTATATGGGGGCGAATAAATACTCTTTCATAACCGATGTTAATGAAGTCCGGTAATACAGTAGATGCGAAAGTTAAAATCACTAAACCCGTTTCAATTTGTTGTTCGTGAACTTTTTTCAATATTTTAGAGACTTGACACACATTTTGGTTTTTAGTTCTTCTAAAATTTCATTCTCAGGTATGCCGCGTAGGTCGTTGCAATATATAACGCCTTTTGAGTGGTTTAATGTGTTATGCTCAGTAATTTCTAAAGTTATATATATCATTGGAAAGAGCAATTAAGGCCCCTATTAGGTACGACAACTCAACTTAAGTTGAGTGTGTATTTTGTAAATTGGTATTGTCTACTACAAATTTGAGGTACATACGTGTCTGTCGTCTGACAAGTATGTATTTCAGAGATGTGTATGTATTTTTTGTGGTATTAGGTTTAACAATGCAACTCCGTGTCGAGTGTAAAGACTGTCAAAAACTTACATCTGTTTTGAGCTAGTTGTATAAAGTCTTTTTCATACGAACTTTTTATTTGTTTATTGTTTTTTGTTAATTGAGTGAAAATGGATAATTATTATCTATATCGTGTATGTATTATATTATTACCCAGCGGGAAAATAAAAAGCGCTCCTAGAAATAGCGCATTTTATGCGTTTATTTTGAGGATGCTTTTTTCAGAGTTCAGAGTTGTGGAGCTCATATTTTTGTTTACATTTTCTTCACAAGTAATCAAGCAAGGAAATAGCAGAGCGGTAAGACATGGCAGAACAAAGAAATAAAATATAAGGAAATGGTGTTTCTCACACACACAGTGTATGTGTACTGCGGCTTTTTTTCTGATTGGATTTTTGACATTTGCGATCTTACTGCAAAGCAAAAGAAAGGGCGCGAAGAAAACATTCAAACAAATATATTAAAAGCGATTATAATTGCTCAAATTTGTTTAATTTGTAAATTAAATATAATAAAGAATATTTAAAATTATGCGTTGTGTTGTGAAAAATTGTTTAAGTGTCCAGAGACTGAAGGAAAAGCTGGTTTCATTTCACAAGTAAGTATTTTGCAATTGTGTTGAAACGGTTACAATTTTTTTAAGAAAAAAACTTTATTTAAACAATATTGGTTGTAGTAAAGTGTTTTTTAAATTAAATTTCACAAATTTCTAATCAGAAATTAAAGAAAAATCAATTTCTGAATTTAGTTAATTTCCCGCCATTTTTTGCAAGAGCGAAAATGTCAAAACACAAAACGTACTACAGGGCGCATTCATTTTTGAGGGTGCATTAATTTTTCATGGTGGCATATATTTTAAGGGCGTCATTGTCTTAAATGGATAATATTTTTGTATAAATTTATTTGTTTTATTTTCAGATTCCCACATATGCTAGATATTAGGCATAAATGGATCCGGGCCCTAGAGTTAGATCCTACTTCAGTTACAGCAAGAACTGTTGTATGCTCCAAGCATTTTTTTGAAAATGACTTTATTGATTTTCAAAAAACCAACCGGAGATTATATCCATCAGCAGTACCATTTTTACAAGCTGCCGATGATAAGATGTAAGTCATTCTTTTTTTATTTTTATAAAATTATTACATATGAAATAATTATTTAGACATATTGTCCCAGTTCCTAACTGCAGCAAAAGTTTGGGTGCAGAATTAAATAAAATTAAATGTTCGAATAAAGATAATTTTAAAATTTTACAAAATATTCAGCTAATGCCACCTAGGGAGAATGTATTAGAATGTGGTGAAATCACATTCACATTCAGTCTTCTGGACATTACAATATTGTAATTAAAGCTTTAATTTGCATGTTTTTAAAAACCAGATATTTTTATATCACAAAAAAAATTAATGAAAAGCCAACAGTAAGGCAAAAATTGCATAAAAGTATACATTTTAAGGGAATTTAAAATAAAAATGAAGAATAAAGTATGCTTTTATTTAATTCCTCTTTTATTTTAATGCATGTTCATATTATTAGTTGGTTATATTCTTAGTAAATTACTTACATTTTTTATATAGCATATTTTTATTATTATATTGTAGTATTAATTTTTTATATTTTTTAATAATGTAATTAACAAAGTGTTAGCGAACTTTGCTTTAAAAAAATCACGTCGCTTACAGGTTGTTAAATACATCATGAATTATATTGCTTTTACTTTCTCTACATATTTAATACTAATATTTTCTTTTTTTCGGGTGAAATAGGCCTACCGGGGAACCGAACACCCAAAAAAATCGGTAACGCGCCAATTTGTATACCTCAAAGGTGGTGTGGAAATACAAAAAAAAAATATTAAATAAATAAGTTATTAATCTCTTTCGCTTCGTAGAAATTCTTTCCTATATTCATAAGTACGTTCAAAACTATTTTATTCCAACCAGAATGTATTAGTATGCAATTGCAATAAGAAATAATTTACGCCTTACTTTCCGCTTTAACCGAATGCGGCCCTGAGTAAATCTTTCTGTATTGGTGTAAGCCAACACAAGCAAGAAAAATCCCTCACTTAAGCCAATACACCGCTTCCTTATTTCTTACTTCTTTGTGGCAGAAGCGCTTGTTTAGTGCTAATGAATCGCTTCTATTACCGCTGGGTGCCATAGCGTTTCACACACCTGGAGCGCATTTTAAGTAAACCAAATTCATATTAAAATTTACATTGCATATCCTAGGATGGAAGCGCTTCTTAAATGCAGTTTAAAAAGCGCTTCAACAAATAGTTAAAAAAGCTCATTTATGTGTTAGTCCAAACATGACAAGAAAATTGTATTCTTTGTCGCATGCGAGGTTTGAACTCGGACTGCTGGCATTACAGCCAAATGTCTTACCGCTCCGCTTTTTTCTTGCTTGAATACTTGTGAATAAAATACATATAAACAAAAATTGAAATTAATGCTTCATTTCAATGAAAGTGTCAAAATTTCGGTGTAATCATGCTCCAATAGAAAAAGCCATTTTACACCACAGCTCAACTGAAAATGTATGTTATATGTAATATGGCAAAAAAGTTGAGTTGAGGTGTCTTAAGTCATGTCAACTTAAGTTGAGTTGTCGTACCTAATAGGGGCCTAAGGTTAATAGTTTATTGGCTTGGATATGATTTTTTGTTTTTATGAGCACAGTTCCGTTTCGGGTTTTTTTGCAAACTTCTACTTCACAGCCACAAGTGGCATCAATGGCCTTCTTTAATAGAAAAGGGGACACACTGGCAAAGCTATTATCGCTGTTTGTTCTGGTCATTACCAGGTATTTAGGTCCGGAGGTCACAAAAACAGGTTTAATTGTATTATCCCATTTAAGGGAGGGTTGTCTGTTATATATGTTGGGAGGGTCGTTCATCTTGCTTCTGGTTTCAGAGCGAAAGCCCCTCTGCCTTCACTACACCAATTGTTAGTTTTATTATATATTTTTGTTTCTTTTTGATAAATAACGGATATTAATAGATTTTATTTTTGTTGCCGATTCCGATATAGCAAGTGGGTTGAATTAGTCGTTGAACCAGCAAAATCACAAAAATTTAAAAAAAAAAAACAAAAAAGATACAATTTTATGTATTCAATGAAAAAAAGGAGAATTTATTTTATTTTCAATGATTCGAAAAGCGAACGTTACTGCTTGAAAACTTTTTGAAAACTGCGATGCAAGTAACTCCGTTGTTTTTGAATATATTTCATTCAAATTTTTTTCGTTGATAAACTCAATTCAAGCACTTAATAAACACAATTTAAAAGGTACCATTATCTTAGCGGATATATTTTTAATATTTCTTTCAAAAAAGGTCCAAAATATTGACTTTTACTCAAAAATGACACAAAAATTGTTTTTGTTGTTAAAATAATAAAAACTCAAAATTGAATTTTCAACTACGTTTCACATGACATAGCGTTTAATAGGCAAAATGCTTCCAATTTTACAAAAAAATTTATTAGCTGTTTCTGTGATCATAAAATATGACCCTACTACCCCCAGTGATTTTTTAAAGAAATTATTTGTTTTCAAAAGTTTATTTATTTATTTATCAAACTGTAATTTAAAATTAAAATCTTAAATTAAGTTATTAAGAGCAATGGCTGCTAAGGCCTTCGCTAATTTTCAAGTGAATCTATTAACATAAAATAAAAATAAATAAATTTATTAAAAAATCATATTATAAACTTAAATCTAAACTTGTACATTTGATCGATCTTAAAAGTTGTAAATCAAACATATTTGATGCTTTGAAGAATTATATTACATTAATAAAATTTTTGTTTTTTTTATTATTTTTTTTTTTTTATTATTTAATTTTAATTCATATTTTTAAGTCTAAGCCTTTTTTTTATAGGCGGCCTCGGTAGTCGAGTAGGTAGCGTGCTCGACTGCTACCCCAGAGGTCCCGGGTTCGATTCCCGGCCAGGCCATGGTTCTACGCTTTAAAACCTTTCGCATTTGCAATTTTCTATCCTCTTTTCTAATCAACTGAAATTGAAAATTCATCAATATTTACGACTTGAAGTTGTAGTTGATGGTAGAGAAGTTTGTGGATGAGATTGCCTTATAACTTGAATTGACTGAGGTAAAGGCATAACACTTGCCTCTGATTCAAATTCACATGTTTCTTTGGCTTTCCACCACGTTTAGAACATCCTACACGTGTTTCACCTGATTGATCTTTCCTTCCCACTAATCTATCACCCCATTTCGAAACAAGGCAGACTTGACTGAATAGGTATTCCACCTGAAATCCTTGGTTCAAATCTAAAAAAAAAAAAAAAAAAAAAAATGTTATGGTATAAGTTTATAGATTTTAAAAAGGAAATTACATATTCAATATGTTCAGTAGTTGGATTGAATAGACAATTAAGTTGATCTTTACTTTTGAATATTTGTTTTCTTTGGACGTTCAGGGTCGAGCAATTTGAAAAGATGTGCTGAATAGTTATGGGAGTGTTGTCACTGCAGTAAGGGCAGGTGAGGGGAATTGTGTTGTTGAGTAAGTGTTCATGTGTTAGTTTGCTGTGACCAAGACGTAGTCTTTCAAATTTTGTTAAGTCCAGTCTGGTTAAGTTGGGATTATGGTCAAATTTTAAAAAATCATTAATGTTTAATTTGTTTGAGTTGTGTGTTTTATACCATGAAGATGTGTTATTCCATGTCTGAAGTGAATGTTTCCGAGTAAACTTATGTTTAAGATGTTTTATAATATCTTTGGAGTTAGAGTTGATAGTTGTGAAAACAGGTGATTTTGTGGCGAGTTTTGCTGACTTATCGGCGAATTCATTACCGATTATATTGGTATGTCCTGGAATCCATATTAAAATAATTTTCGGATACTTTTCTGAAAGTGTGTTTCTGATCAGATTAGGATAGAACTCGTGGTTATTTATATTATAAATTGCTTCAAGGGAGGATAGAGAATCAGAGCATATAGCAAATTTACCTCTTCTAAATTTAACCAGGTCTATTGCTGACGCAATAGCAATAATTTCCGCGGTATAAATAGTGGTAAAATTAGGACAATTTGAAATTGTAAGTATTGAATTCTCTGTAGTTATAAAGGGTGTTTTTTTTAGGGGTTTGTTTTTCGAATAGAGATAAAACTGGCATTTTGTGGTCAAATCTGGCAACTCTAATGTCATTTATGTTCAGTTTGGTTTGCCATTTCATCATGAACAGATTGACAAAAGAACAACGCTTGCAAATCGTGCAAATTTATTTCGAAAATAATGGTTCAGTTCGCGAAGTTTACCGCAAGCTCCGTCCATTTTATGGTCGACATAATCGTCCATCAGAGCAATTAATTCGGTTAACCATGGGTCGTTTTCGCACTACGTTTACTCTATGTGATAATACGCATCCGCAGAGACGTCGAACAGTGCGCACCGAAGAAACAATTGCCACTGTAGAGCAAAATGTTGAAGAGGACCCGAATGAATCGATTCGCCACCGTGCACAGCAATTGGAGCTTTGTCCATCAACTTTATGGAAGATTTTGCGCAAAGATCTTGGCTTGCGACCTTACAAGATCCAGCTTGTGCAAGAATTAAAGCCGCGAGACCATGCAATGCGTCGTGATTTTGGTGTATGGGCCGAAAATGAGATTGATCTCGATGCTGATTTTCATCGCAAAATTTTGTTCAGTGATGAGGCTCATTTTTGGTTGAATGGCTACGTCAACAAGCAAAATTGCAGCATTTGGAGTGAAGAGAATCCACATGAGATCCTTGAGACGCCATTACATCCACAAAAACTGACTGTTTGGTGTGCTCTATGGGCTGGTGGAGTCATTGGGCCATACTTCTTCCGAAATAATGCTGGAGAGTCAGTTACCGTTAATGGAAACCGGTATAGAGCCATGATAACCGACTATTTTGTTCCCGAATTGGATGGCATGAATGTGGATGAGTTGTGGTTCCAACAAAACGGCGCTACATGCCACACAGCGCACGTCACAATCGATTTATTGAAGGAAACATTCGATGAGCGCATAATTTCGCGGAATGGACCTGTCAATTGGCCACCAAGATCGTGTGATTTGACACCATTGGATTATTTTCTTTGGGGATATGTGAAGTCGCTCGTCTACGCCAACAAACCAGAAACGTTAGGGGACTTGGAGGCCAACATTCGTGGCGTTATTGCCGACATACGGCCCCATATGCTCGAAAAAGTGGTTGAAAATTGGACCTGTAGAATTGGCTTTATTCGAGCCAGCCGCGGCGGCCACATGCCCGAAATCATATTTAAACATTAATGGCATAAAATTATCCTTCCAATAAAGCCAAATTGATTTTTCATCGCAGATTTTCTTGTGTTTTATTTCAATTCGAAGTTCTATACCTCTAAAAAAAACACCCACTATATCCTATATTCTTGTTTGTTTTGGAACCATCAGTGTATCAGAATGTTCGGTTATTCATTTCATTTTTAAGTTGGTTGAAAGCTTGCCTAAAAATTTCGTGTGAAGTAGTATTTTTATTAAATTTGCTAAGTTCAAAATTTACTATTGGGGACTGATTGCGCCATGGTGGTGACTTGTATTTTACATGTTTCATTGGAAGATACGGCAAATTTAGCATTTTACATGAGTAAATTATTTTTGAAATAGTAGAGGGGAACTTTCGTTTTTTTCGATAATTTCTCTGTCTTCTTAATATTTGTATTAAAGGAGTGTTGTTACTATATATTAATGTTTTAAAAAGTTTATTTGTAAAGAACTTACTTCTTGCTTTAATAGGTTGCATGCCAGTTTCGAAAAAAATATTGCTAATTGGTGTTGTACGATATGCACCTATGGCTGTTCTTAAAGAAGAATTCAATAAGGAGCTCAATTTGTTTAGTTGTGCTTTAGGAGCCGATCCATAGAGAAAAAGACCATAGTCTATTTTTGATATTATTAGAGATTTGACAGCTGAAACTAGTGTGTGAGTATTACAGTTAAATTTTAAACTTGAAAGGCACTTTATTATGTTAAGTCTTTGAGAAAGTGATTGTTGTATGTGAAGAATGTGAGAGTTCCAATTGAATTTTTTGTTAAAAATTATTCCAAGGGTTTTTAATTTTTCAACGGATTCAATTTGAACGTTATGACTTCTGACCGTACAGACACAGTTATGCTTACGGCAAATATGTAAATGCTTACATTTTTGTACCGACAAAACTGCTCCCGAATAGTTACACCATTCTTGAATATTTTCAAATAAAGAGTCCAAATTAATGTTAACGTTTTTATCCTTTTTCTGTTCAATAACAAGATGGAAATCGTCTGCATAAGCACAAAATTTAATTTCTTTGTTAAATTTTATAGTATCACATAGCTTATTATATGCTAAATATAAGGAATAGAATGACTGAAAGCGGTGAATCTTGTGGGATTCCATTGAATAAAGCTTTGGTGTTTGAATAATACTTTCCTACTCGAACTATTATTTTCCTATTCTTCATAAAGTTAAGAACATAGTTCTTAATTTTTGGACCTACTTGCCATTGATGGAGTTGGTCAATAACAGAATGCAAGCCAATTTTATCAAATGCTTTCTCGAAGTCTAGCGATATTACCGATAAGTGCTTATTTTTAGACAATGAGTTCGTAATAAGGTGCTCTAAATATAAAAGAGCATCGGTTGTTGACTTTCTTCTCTTAAAACCTATTTGGTTATCATCAATTAGTTTATTGTTGGTAACAAACCACCATAA
Organism: Pherbina coryleti; assembly: GCA_943735915.1. Classification (NCBI taxonomy): domain Eukaryota; kingdom Metazoa; phylum Arthropoda; class Insecta; order Diptera; family Sciomyzidae; genus Pherbina; species Pherbina coryleti. The sequence goes on from OX030949.1 coordinate 115,303,493, forward strand.
CCTATTAGCTATGATTTTGTCCATCAGTTTTGCACAGCAAGAATTTAAGGATATTGGCCGGTAAGATATTCAGCCCTATTCCAGGATCCGTCGTAATAAATCTACGAACGTAAGACTACGCTACGAATACGAAAAATTTGCTATTCTAGGATCCGAACAAAACGATGCGGAGCGTTGCCTCATTGAAATTTAATTTCGAAAATTCGAACACTGCTGTTTTTGACAGAAGACAAGTAACTTTAATAGAAGTGATAAATTAAAGTGTTTACAAAGTGTCACATGAATTGTGTTTTAAAAGAATTACTTCAAAAGAAGAAGAACTGTAAAAGAACTGATTAATTAAAGTGTTAAAAAAGTGTCACAAAGTGTTGTCTTGGTGTAATTAACTTTTTCTAACGTCTTAATCCTTGCTAAATCCCTGTGCCAAATCTGGCCTTTCAGTCATTAAGCTGACCAAACGCACGTATTGGTTTCTGTTTTTTGTTTTTGACCTATAAAACAGACAATACATTTTTTTTGGTGATTTAAATGAAAATACTTACATTTTTTCCTAAATGCAACTTATTTTCAAAGAAAACACACAATTCACACACGAACTCTGCAACAATTATACTTTAAAATTCTTGTTCAAAATTAATTCCGCCAATAGAAACCTGTCGTAAGAAATCCGCAAAAACAACTGTCAAATGTTGATGCGTTCGGAACGTGGAATAACAATGTTACGAATTTCGAATACGACGTAACGATTCGGATCGTAGAATACAACTTTACGAATCCGAAAGAAAATCACAGCTACGACGGATCCTGGAATAAGGCTGATTAAGACAGTTTTGTCGGATTTAGGCTTTAATATGGGAACAACGACTGAAGTTTTAAAGGATTGAGGGATAAACGAATTTAAGATGTCATTGTAAAGGTTCAGTAGCCTTGTTGTCACAGGTGATGACAAATTACGAATCATGGAATATGAAATACGATCCTGTCCAGGAGTATGCCCTTTAAGATTTTTTAAAGCTGATTGAAATTCAATAAGGTTGATATCTATTTCGATTGCCAAGGCATGTTTATTTGAAGTGATATTAAAATGCGTACTCATAGCTCTCTGCTTATGCATGGCAAAATCTGGTGGGAAATTAGAGTTAGACGATTCTTTAGACCAATAGGAGCAGAACTCATCAGCTATGGCCTTAGGATCACATACTGCTGAACCAATTGGGTTCGAATTTTTTATGCAATGTATGCCGTGAGTCGATTTATATCCGGTAAAGTGTCTAATGTTGGACCAAATTTTGTCAGATGAAGAAGATGGATTAATTTCCGCGGTAAAATTATGAATGGATTTTTTTTTAGCTTCTTTTATTTCTCTCTTATATAAGGCATTCGTTTTTTTGTAGTTCATTATATTTTGTTGGTTAATGTTGCGTTTTAAAGTTTGCCAATATCTGTTTTTATCCTCTCTTAGTTTATTAAGTTTTTCATTCCACCATGGAACAGTACGGGTGTGCTTGATTGGAGTCGATTGAGGGATCGAAGAATGTGCGCTTTGCAGAATGATTTTCCGGATTGATGCGGTTTCCTTATTGATATTAGAAGAACATGGTCTTTTTTGATTTAAAATGGCAGAATTATTTTCAAAAAGTGGCCAATTGGCTAGTTTAACATTAAAATGAGATTTCATTGATTGGGCTTTTGGTGTCTGCGTTTGAAAAATAGATATTAGTATTGGAAAGTGGTCACTTCCATGCAAGTCATTTTGTATAGACCAATCAGATACTATGGCTATGTCAGGGGAACAAAAAGTTAAGTCAATATGTGTTAAGGTGTTAAGTGTTGTCAAATGTGTTGGAGACCCATCATTTAGGATAACATAGTTAGATTGATTAATAAACTTTGCTAAAGTATTGCCCTTGCGGTTATTTGCAGGAGAACCCCACATATAATGCCACGAATTAAAATCACCTGTTATCAAGTATTGTTTGTTCGAACTGAGTAAGACATTTTCTAGTTTTTTTTTTATTGAAGTTGCTAGAAGGTGAGATATAAGTGGAGATAATTGTAATTTTTCTTATTGAGTGTATTTCTATAGCGACAGCATCGAAGTCGTTTCTGAGTGAAACAGTGTTGTGTTGAATTGAATTGTGTATTAGAAGGGCAACGCCTCCGTAAGAATTTGTTGTATTTAGGGTATAGAGGGAGTAATTAATTGGAATTGGTATTAGATCTTTTGATTTAATATGTGTTTCCTGCAATGATATAACTTTCGGATTTAGTTGTTTTATAAGAACAAGTAAGTTATTGTAATTGTTAGAGTATCCTCTGATATTCCATTGAACTATTTTAATTGTCATTACTTAATATAGAAGTAAATATTGATGACAGTATAGATATCGTGTTAGTGTATTAACTTTAAGTTAGAGTAACTCATAAATACTGTTTAATAATGTCTGTTTATAATTTAAGAGTTAGTTTTAAATTTAATAAGTTATAAGCTTATTCATTCATAATATGATCGTTGATTCCTTCAATGGTTATGGTCTTGGCTGGTTGTTTGTTGTTTGTTTTGGTGTTTTTAATTTTTTTTAGTTGTGATTGAAGTCGTTTGGAAATATTTCTTGGGTAAATTTTGCTGCTTTGTTTTGCCGTATTTCCAGATGTAGATGGTTTTTGTTGGGATTCAGATTCTGAATCACTGGGTAAATCTGAATAAGTTGTTAAAGAGCGATTGGGAATTGTATCTGCTAAATTGGTTGAATTTGGTATTTTTTCTAAAAGTTGAGTTGAAGGTATTGCTTGATTTGATTGCAGTAGGTTTGGTTGTTGCTGATAACGCATCATTGACGAAAAAGAAGTTTCATGTTGGTGACGTTCATTATAAAGGGTGTTTTTTTAGGGGTTTGTTTTTCGAATAGAGATAAAACTGGCATTTTGTGGTCAAATCTGGCAACTCTAATGTCATTTATGTTCAGTTTGGTTTGCCATTTCATCATGAACAGGTTGACAAAAGAACAACGCTTGCAAATCGTGCAAATTTATTTCGAAAATAATGGTTCAGTTCGCGAAGTTTACCGCAAGCTCCGTCCATTTTATGGTCGACATAATCGTCCATCAGAGCAATTAATTCGGTTAACCATGGGTCGTTTTCGCACTACGTTTACTCTATGTGATAATACGCATCCGCACAGACGTCGAACAGTGCGCACCGAAGAAACAATTGCCGCTGTAGAGCAAAATGTTGAAGAGGACCCGAATGAATTGATTCGCCACCGTGCACAGCAATTGGAGCATTGTCCATCAACTTTATGGAAGATTTTGCGCAAAGATCTTGGCTTGCGACCTTACAAGATCTAGTTTGTGCAAGAATTAAAGCCGCGAGACCATGCAATGCGTCGTGATTTTGGTGTATGGGCCGAAAATGAGATTGATCTCGATGCTGATTTTCATCGCAAAATTTTGTTCAGTGATGAGGCTCATTTTTGGTTGAATGGCTACGTCAACAAGCAAAATTGCCGCATTTGGAGTGAAGAGAATCCACATGAGATCCTTGAGACGCCATTACATCCACAAAAACTGACTGTTTGGTGTGCTCTATGGGCTGGTGGAGTCATTGGGCCATACTTCTTCCGAAATAATGCTGGAGAGTCAGTTACCGTTAATGGAGACCGGTATAGAGCCATGATAACCGACTATTTTGTTCCCGAATTCGATGGCATGAATGTGGATGAGTTGTGGTTCCAACAAGACGACGCTACATGCCACACAGCGCACGTCACAATCGATTTATTGAAGGAAACATTCGATGAGCGCATAATTTCGCGGAATGGACCTGTCAATTGGCCACCAAGATCGTGTGATTTGACACCATTGGATTATTTTCTTTGGGGATATGTGAAGTCGCTCGTCGACGCCAACAAACCAGAAACGTTAGGGGACTTGGAGGCCAACATTCGTGGCGTTATTGCCGACATACGGCCCCATATGTTCGAAAAAGTGGTTGAAAATTGGATCTGTAGAATTGGCTTTATTCGAGCCAGCCGCGGCGGCCACATGCCCGAAATCATATTTAAACATTAATGGCATACAATTATCCTTCCAATAAAGCTAAATTGATGGACATTAAAACGATTTTCTTGTGTTTTATTTCAATTCGAAGTTCTATACCTCTAAAGAAAACATCCTTTATATGACTGTTGCTGTTCTATGATCAACTTTGCGTGTCGTTTTAATTGCTTGCAGTTCTTGCTGTTTTACAAATATGGGACAGTTTTTATCGGTGGCGGGATGGTTGTTGGGTTGAATATTGTAAGTATTGCAATTAATACAATTGTCGTTATTATTGCATTTTTCATTAGCATCATCATTGAGATGGTTATTGTTTGCACATTTGTAGCAAATTTTAGTGTTCTTGCAAAATTTTGATGTATGACCGTATCAAAAACATTTATTACAACGTAGGGGTTGAGGAATATGTGGTCGAATATTAACATTTTCATAACCGATTTTAACTTGAAATGGTAAAACTGATGACGCAAATGTTATTATAACAAGACCTGTTTCAACAATGTTGTCATTTGTCTTTTTAAGTATTTTTTTTTTATTTCACTTACATTTTGATTTTTAAGTTCAAAAAGAATGGTTTCTTCTGGAATACCTCTTAGATCGTTACAATATATAACACCTTTGGAATAATTTTATGTTTTGTGTGCAGTTATTTCAACAGAAATAGTATTAGATAGCGCTATTAACGTAGTTAGTTTGTTAGCTTGTACATTATTTTTTGTTTTTATTAAAATTTGGCCATTTCTAGTTTTTTTACAGTCTTCGACCTCACCACCGCATTTGTAGTCAATAGCTTTCTTGATTAAGAATGGAGAAACATTCGAGAGATTATCTGAACTATTTGTTCTGGACATTATAAGGTAGTGTGGACCTGCATTTAGAAAGTTCGACTGTTTTGTCTTGTCCCACTGACGGGATGGAAGGTCAGGGGGATCCTTCATTTTTATGTGGTCCTTACACAGCAGCTCTGTTAAACGGCACTCAAATTTATTTATTTTTTTTATGTTTTCCACTAGGTTGTATATAGCCTTATCGCTTTTTTATTGTTTTTAATCAAGTTATCACTAAATTTGCTTTTAATGATGCACTTTCAATGCTTTACACGTATATAAAATTATTAACCAACAATCAAATCTTTTTAAAAGAGAAAGGTGTTTTCAAAAGTTGTTTTTATTCTTTTTATATAATAGTTAAGCTCAAAGAATAATTTATGTGAAAAAAATTATACCATATCTCTTTCCGATCAAAAGTTATAACGGGCAGTGGAAAATGACTGTGGTGTCAAACGATGAGTCTAAGAAAAGTTTTGAATACACCTATTATGTTCCCATATAGTTGCTAGTATAAAAGTTGGGAAAAGGCTAGTATAAAATAAAATAAGCATCATTATTGTAAATTTTTGGAAAATTCAAGATAAAAATATGTTGGCATGCTGACAACCATATAAGCCTAACTCTTCAGTAATCACTAGCTCTCAGCTCTAACTCAGCAGCTAGTTCAGTAGCACAGCTGAACAACAACAATAACAAAATCAACAGAAACCAGTTTTCAACAGCCGCCGCAGCAAGAACAACATCGCTGGATTGCTGGAGTTTTTTGTTTTAGCTAACCACGCGAGGGGCTTTTCTATGCTCCTCGCAGCGTAAGTAATTGTTGTTTTTTCGTGTCCGTCTGTTCCTCCATCCTCTCCGCTTAGTTGCGAATGTGAGTGAGGTTGCACTGTGAGCAGAATTGAGCTGAGGCAAAGGCATAACACTTGCCTCTGTACTTTTCGCTTATGCTCTCGGAGTTACTCTCTTTGTAGTTGTAACTAATTACTCATAAACCTTTTTTGGTTTGAAATTTACACTGTAAGAAAATGTCGGGTCATTTTCGTATAGATTTTTGCAATGTGCGTGGACTGAGGACGAATTTTTTCTTGGTTTATGCATATTGTACTCTTAATAGGCCTCAAATAATGGCACTGAGTGAAACCCAGGTGAGCGAGGATGCAGATCGACTGGATTTTCATATACCTGGGTATCACTTACTGCCATTGTTTTCCCTGCATAGGGACATCGCCCTTTACATAAGATCAGATGTAGCATATCAGTGCGAGCGGAGTCTGAACATAACCGATCCGGAGTTTTGTTCCTTGTGGGTGAAGTTCAGGGTTCGCTCGCACTTGATGCACTTTTGCTACGTGTATACAAGTCCGAATTTAGGGAGGGAGTCCACTTTTAACAAATTGGACTCTCTCTCTCTCTCTCTCTGATTCAATAACGCACATTTTGGGGTTGTTCCCTGACAGCGAGATCGTTGTTGCCGGCGATATCAATGTCACAAATTGTGCTTAAAATGTGTGCTTCTAAACTGGCCCGACCATTGCGTAACCTTTTCAACATCTCATACAGGACAGGAGTGTTTACATCTTGTTGCCAATGTTCAGCCAGTACCTAAGAAGGGCGATCCCACGAACCCTAAAAACTACCGACCCATAGCGATATGCTCTACGCTTTTCAAAGTCATGGAGAGTGTAATAAACTTCCACCTTATGAACTATCTGGAGCGCAACGAATTGCTAAGCGACCGTCAATATGGCTTCCGAAGGACTCGCTCTACTGGTGACCTAATGGCGTTCCTCACGGAGAAATGGAACCAATGCGTTCACTTCTTTGGTGAAAGCAGACTTTTTGCTCTGGATATTTCTAAGGCGTTTGACCAAGTGTGGCATATAGCGCTCGAGTCAAAACTAATTGCATAGTTGGTAGTACCTTTGCTCGATGGATCACATGTTTTCTTAAGGACAAGTTGATTCGTATCGTGGTCGACGGAATTTCGTCCAGTGAACATGCCATCGTAGCTGGAGTGCCGCAGGGTTCAGTGAACCACGCCAACTTTGTTTCTGGTTTTTATCAACGACCTTCTGTCATTGACTCATACCCCAATTCACTCGTTTGCAGATGGCAGCAGCATTTGTCATTCATATTCTTTCAAAAAACACCCGAGCTCTTTGGAGATTGAGAGAAAGAGGCTAAATATGAATGACACACTGCTTAATGACTTGCAAAAAATCTTCGAGTGGGGGCTTGCTAATAGAGTTGAGTTTAATGCTAGCAAGACCCAGTGCTGTCTGTTAACTCACAAACGAGTGAATTGCCCCTTAGCACCCCTCAATATGAATGGTGTCGATCTCGCGGAGTCAGATGCTCTTGACGTTCTGGGTATATCAATCAGATCTGATCTTTGCTGGAATGATCACATTTTTGATGTGTCGAAAGAAGCGGCCAAGTGCCTAGGTTTTTTAAAACGGTGTAAAAAATACTTCACTCCAACTGACCTACGCGTGATCTATACCTCATATATTAGGCCGAAAATGGAGTACAATTCGCACATTTGGGCAGGAGCTTCAAGATCTTATTTGGAGCTTCTGGACCGAATTCAACGACGTGCGATATATCTGATAGGAGATGAAAACATTTCATCTTCTCTCAACTCTCTTGGGCATCGACGCAATGTTGGTTGCTTAAGCCTTTTGTACAGGTACTACCATGAGAAGTGTTCAAGGCAGATAAAGGGTGTTTTTTTAGGGGTTTGTTTTCCGAATAGAGATAAAACTGGCATTTTGTGGTCAAATCTGGCAACTCTAATGTCATTTATGTTCAGTTTGGTTTGCCATTTCATCATGAACAGGTTGACAAAAGAACAACGCTTGGAAATGGGCCGAAAATGAGATTGATCTCGGTGCTGATTTTCATCGCAAAATTTTGTTCAGTGATGAGGCTCATTTTTGGTTGAATGGCTACGTCAACAAGCAAAATTGCCGCATTTGGAGTGAAGAGAATCCACATGAGATCCTTGAGACGCCATTACATCCACAAAAACTGACTGTTTGGTGTGCTCTATGGGCTGGTGGAGTCATTGGGCCATACTTCTTCCAAAATAATTCTGGAGAGTCAGTTACCGTTAATGGAGACCGGTATAGAGGCATGATAACCGACTATTTTGTTCCCGAATTCGATGGCATGAATGTGGATGAGTTGTGGTTGCAACAAGACGGCGCTACATGCCACACAGCGCACGTCACAATCGATTTATTGAAGGAAACATTCGATGAGCGCATAATTTCGTGGAATGGACCTGTCAATTGGCCACCAAGATCGTGTGATTTGACACCATTGGATTATTTTCTTTGGGGATATGTGAAGTCACTCGTCTACGCCAACAAACCAGAAACGTTAGGGGACTTGGAGGCCAACATTCGTGGCGTTATTGCCGACATACGGCCCCATATGCTCGAAAAAGTGGTTGAAAATTGGACCTGTAGAATTGGCTTTATTCGAGCCAGCCGCGGCGGCTACATGCCCGAAATCATATTTAAACATAAATGGCATACAATTATCCTTCCAATAAAGCCAAATTGATGGACATTAAAACGATTTTCTTGTGTTTTATTTCAATTCGAAAAACAAACCCCTAAAAAAACACCCTTTATTTGCACCACTAGACGTAACACTAATAAATTAATGTAACAAGGTCTTTAAGTCCCCAACATGTTTTGTAGCCAATTTAAATGGTGGAAAATACATATTTCCCAATTAGAGTTGAAGAAGTTCCGCTTAAAATTATTGTTATTAAAATCGCGAGTATTCGTTTTGAACTGATGATTTATATTTATTTGAAATTGTTTATTTGTTTGCTGAAAATTGTATTTTAATTGTGTTTATTTAATATATTAAAATAAATATTTAGTAACAAAAATTTTTCTTATGATATTTTTAAACATTGATCATTTTGATATAACATTTTTAAATTTGGACAATTTCAATCTATTAATTGATCACAAATTCTGAATCTACTTAATTTTTTATGACACTTTAACATAACAAATAAATGTATATGTAATAAATAAAATAACACAGTTTGACGACTAAAAAAGCACAACCAAACTTTATAGAAATTCTTAAAGAGGGACATGTTGTGAGTCCATCGCACTTGGTCTGACCTCTCAATGTTGTCACAATTTTTTTAATTCGTTTTTAAAGTTGAAGGGTTCGTTTTTTGTTGCGCCGACGTTCATTGAATTTTTACAGCTATTTGCTTTGTTGGAAATTAAAAACAAATTCCACTTCTTTTCAGTAGAATTTCACGTAGAATAAGGCTGTATAAAAATAAATACGATAAAATACAAAATGAAGCGTGTAGCGAAGCAAATTCCTTAATTTTTCTTTAATTTTATAAAAAAAATTAGTGTTTCTATAAATTTAAATGATATAATGCTGCATGAATGGCATCGTTTTTTCACAAAAATTCATTGCACGTAAAAATTTCTGTTCATTGAATCCAAAACCATCAATATCGGTTGAGAATTGGCAAAATGGCGGCAGTTTTAACGTTTTTTTTTTTTGTCAGAAAACACTGACTCCCATGTATATGTTGCTATCGTACAAATTGCTGTCATTTTGTCAAATTTTAACCAATTTTGGACATTTTTAGCTCATTGGAAAAAATATAAATCAGTTGTATAGTGCCTCTATCCAACTGATAGATATCTTAGAAAGATACAAAGCTGATATCACTGCAATCCAAGAAATGCGATGGAAGGGACAGGGTTGATTACGGCAAACATCCTGTGATATCTACTACAGCGACGATGCGGAGAAGCACGACTTTGGATGCGGATTCGTGGTTGGCAAGCGACTACGGCATCATGTCCTGCGATTCACACCTGTGAACGGGTTCTAGGGGGGTTCTGCATCCCTACAGTGCGCGTCCCCAGGTGGCGGATAGGGGAAAGCTCGGCAGTCATGCAGGGTAGGTGGGAAATAAAATACCACTCGCGGACCAAACAGAACCATCAAATCCAAGAGCGTCTGTCCCAGATTGGGCGGCTCTTTGGTCTGCGTCTGACTCCAGAGGGGCGGCAGTTTATAAAGGGAAGGACATCCTTAGACAAAAAACCAACCTGGCAGAAGGTATAAAATGCTATGGGAAGGAGACCCTGAAAAATAAAACCAAAATGATAGGTTGTATAAGGAAAAACCATACGGTGCAGGGAGTCGGATCCCCAGTACCGGCGGCTTTAGGGAGTGAGCAAGCGGGCTCCCAGTCGTCATCATCCAATGACCGCAATGCTGTGGCGGTGGCTAACTTGGCCGCTGCAGCAGATATAGCTACAAGAAATCTACCTGTCAACAAGGAGAGAGGCGGCCCGGGTTCAAGTAATCCTTTCGAAATAAGGTCAAAACTTGCGAGATCCCCAGTAAAACCTCAACAAAGACTAGGAAATGCAGACTCAAACCGTCACACCACAACACCAACAGTGGCTGAAAGCAGCAAAAGTCGGAACTCCACGTCTTTCTGTAAACTCGGAGAACATATAAGAACACTTGTGGAAATGTTGGAAGATGGGAAAAGGCGCTCAATCCATCAGCCAATGCGAGACACAATTGAGAGCATCAAGGCGCTCTATGAGTTAACTGCCATAGAACAGCATGACGAAGTTGCTAAAGAGGTGATCAGGCGGAATAACGCCTCACAAACTTCACCGTGGCTGCAAACAGGGGCTTCTCAGAAGAGGAAACCAGACTCTGAGATAGAAATTCCCCAGAAAAAGCGCTCATATGCTGCGATACTGTCTGCAAACAGAAAGGAGATGCAAGCGCAAGAAGCTAAGGTGCCTTCCAATACTGGAGAAACAGATAAAGCCAAGTCAAAGGTAAAAGATCCCGAGGCACGAACAAAAGGCAACAACGTAACACTACCAGCATTTCCTAAGCATAAACAGGAGTGGTCAAAAGTTCACCCAAAAAGAAAGGAGAGGCACCTGAAGAGGGTTAAGGCCAAGCCTAACGCCCTGATCATATCGGCGAATGAAAACCAGACGTACGCTGGCATTCTGCGCAAGTTAAAGGAAGACGATGCGCTAAAGGGTCTAGGAGAGAATGTAAGTTCAATCCGACGCACCGCGAGGAATGAGCTTCTGTTGGAACTCAAGCGTGCACCGGAGCAAAACACCGGATCGTACAAATCAGCAGTAGAGAACGTACTAGGTGACTCTGCCAAAGTGTCGAAGAAAACCCACTCCATCGTTATCCAGTTGAGGGACCTGGATGAGGTTACAACCAAAACCGAGGTATGCGACGCACTTCATACGCAGTGCGAGATACGGCGCCCGGAAGAGGGATCGATACGGAATCTCCAAAGAGAACGTCGAGGCACACAAACAGCGTATATCAGTTTACCGGTCGAAGATGCAGTTAAGGTGCTAAAAGTGCAGCGGATACGTATTGGCTGGGTATCCTGCAGAGTACGAGAAAGCACTTCGCCGAAAAGATGTTTCAGGTGTTGGAAATACAACCATGTTGCTAAGGCCTGCACGGAAGATGTAGACCGAAGTGCACTTTGCAGAAAGTGTGCAGAAGGTGGACATGTGGCGGCAACGTGCACCAATAAACAAAAATGCGCACTCTGCCAAGGTGACCATGCCGCTGGTAACACTCGTTGCCCAGAACATCAGAAGGCGGTAAAGAAAAGGCAAAGAGAATCATCCAACTCAACTTAAATCACTGTATCGCAGCACAGGACTTGCTGAAACAGACGGTCTTCGAGAGACACTTCGATCTCGCCCTATTGAGTGAGCAGCATCATAATATGATTGGCTCTAAGTGGATGACAGACGCAACAGGCAAAGCAGCAATATGGACACCTAGTGGAAGGGCATACCAAAGCAAAGCTCCAATGGCCTATACGGGTTTCACCTGGGTGAAGTTCGAGGGAATCTTTTTCTTTTCATGCTATGCGCCTCCTCATATGGACATAAACCAGTTTGAGCTGATGTTGAATGAACTTGTTGCGGTGGCTCGTGGATAGTCTCCCGTAATGATTGCTGGTGATTTTAATGCATGGTCAACAAGATGGGGCAGTAGGAGCACAAATCGCAGGGGCACAGTGTTGATGGAATGTCTTGCAACACTAGACGTCGAGCTTCTTAATAATGGTCACCACACATTTGAGGCAGGTACGAGGCGGTCGGCAGTAGATCTTACCTTTGCACACAATTCCCTTGCGTGTAACACAGCATGGAGCGTCGATGATCTTTATACACACAGTGATCACCGTGCAATCGTCATCGAACTGCAAAACATAAGTCGTCCACAAAAAATTGTCATTGCACAAACACAGGGCTGGAAGCAACATGCCTTCGATGCTGAAGTGTTCCGGCTTTTATGGGATGAAGGAGAAACGATGGACAACAGAGCTTCAATCATGGTGGCAAACATCAAACAGCGACTGAGCACTGCATGCGACGCAGCAATGCCAAGAAGGAGACGAGCACCATCCAGAAAGCCAGCATACTGGTGGAACGAAGGGATTGCCGAGTGTAGAAGACGTTGCATCGAAGCTCGCAGAAGAGCACATCGTGCGCGAAATCGCCCGAATTGGCAATCGCTACATGATGACCTTAAAGCGTGCCGTCTGCAGCTTAAGAAGACGATCCGAGCCAGCAAAGAGTCATGCTTCAAAAAACTACGGGACACCGCGGATTTTGACCCCTGGGGCAAGGCGTATAAGATAGTTATAGCCAGACTGCGAGGACCTAGAGCCCCACAGCCTTCGGATCCCGCTCTGATGAACAACGTGGTGTCTACACTTTTTCCTCCACAGGGATACCAAATGCATCCATATAGCATATCAAGTGACATAGGTGACATCCCTTCAGTGACGGCTGATGAAGTACTGATGACGTTGGGAAAATTCTCCGACATCAAGACACCTGGGTTGGACGGTATCCCAAACGTGGCAATGAAAACTGCCATACGAGCAGATCCCGGCCTGTTTGCCAAAATGTACACCGCCTGTTTTCAGGAAGGAATTTTTCCGTCTTGCTGGAAATACCAAAGGTTGGTATTGCTTCTCAAACCAGGAAAACTGCCCGATCAGCCCTCGGCATACAGACCCCTATGTATGCTCGACTCACTGGGAAAAGTATTCGAGAACATCATCGTAAGAAGACTCCAAGAGACCCTGGAAGGACCAGGTGGCCTATCCGTGAAGCAATTCGGCTTTCGTCGAGGAAAATCAACCGTCCATGCTATCCAAGCAGTGATGACAATTGCCCGCGACGCGACAAATGGTGTAAGATGGAAGGGGGGCGATAAGCAGTACTGCGCAGTGGTAACTCTCGACGTCAAAAATGCTTTCAACTCAGCGAGCTGGACGCGAATACTGCAAGCTCTAGGCAGGTTCGGCACACCAGGGTATCTACAGCGAATTATCGCCAATTATCTCCAAGACAGATGGCTGCTTTACGACAGTGACGATGGTGTAAAGCGTTACAAAGTCTCTAGAGGTGTTCCACAAGGCTCAGTGCTGGGCCCAACTTTATGGAACGTCATGTATGATGACGTTTTTGGCATTGATCTCCCTGCGAATACCACCTTAATCGGCTACGCGGATGACATTGCTTTGGTATCTGTGGCAAAACACCTTCATACGCTTGAAGCATCATGCAGCGAAGCGATATCAAAAGTAACAACGTAGTTGCGAAGTGTTGATCTAGAGTTAGCAGCGCAAAAAACTGAGGTGGTTCTTCTTAGCTCTCGTAAAGTACGCGAAAGCATTACCCTTAGAGCAGAAGAGCATATCATAACCTCACTACCATACTTGCGCTATCTCGGTGTGCTCATTGACACTCGAATGTCCTTTAAGGACCACCTACTGGGAATTAGCGAAAAGGCGTAAAAAGTGAACGGTGCACTATCACGCATCATGGCGAACATCGGTGGACCAAGATCCAGCAGACGGAAACTCCTAGCTAGAGTCACAAGTTCCATCATTCTCTACGCAGCACCAGTGTGGGCGGATGCCACACACAAAGCGTCGTACATATCGGGTATTCGGGCCACATATCGCCTTAGTGCATTGAGGGTTGCTAGCGCATTTCGCACGGTATCAGACGAAGCAATCGGAGTGATAGCGGCAATGCCGCCGATAGACATACTGGCGTGCGAACTTCAGCGCTCCTTTCAAGCTGGAGCAAACTCATCAAAGGCTGACGAGAGACGGCGCACTATCGAGTCTTGGCAACGTCGCTGGGAGCAATCACAAAAGGGGAGATGGACATTTGCTCTTATCCCTGATGTGGACAAATGGGCCAGCCGCAAACATGGTGAAGTGGACTACTACGTCACACAGCTTATTACGACACAATGAGCGCACGAACCTACGCAACGCAGGCGCAACGGCAGTCCCCTCTTTACTGATGACGGACAACCGGACCGACGATCTGATGATCAATAACTGACGATTGAGTAAGTAATGCTCTGACGGCCTCCAGACGAAATACATAACGGTGGTTCCTGGAGGATCCAACCGTTCGACTGAGGAGATATTTAGCGGGTTAAAGTCTCGCACTGACTAAGGCTTTCGATGCTTTTACTCCTCGTTAAAAAAAAAAAAAAAAAAAAAAAAAAAACACCTGTGAACGAAAGACTTGCCATAATCCGTGTCAACGCAAGATTCTTCAATATAAGCCTGATTTGTGCGCACGCTCCGACAGAAGAGAAGGACGATGAGACCAAAGACAGCTTCTACGAGCACCTTGAAGAGGCCAATGAGCGCAGCCCCCGCCACGACATAAAAATCGTGCTTGGTGAGTTCAACGACATGTGGGAAAAGAAAATATCTTTGGTCCAACAGTCGGAAAGTTCAGCCTCGACGACAATACCTCCGATAACGGAATGAGGCTCATTGACTTTGCCGCAGAGCGAAACATGGTCGTTAGTAGCACTAGATTCAACCATCTCGATATTCATAAAGCAACTTGGCTGTCTCCTGATCAAAAGACGCGTAACCAAATTGATCACGTTTTGATTGACGAAAGGCACTCTTCCAGTGTTTTAGATGTACGCACGATCCGTGGTGCCAATATAGACTCGGATCATTATCTTGTCGCAGCCAAGATCCGTACACGTCTGTGCGCAACCAAGAATGCGCGCAATCCAGCACAGAGAAAGCTAGACGTCGAAAAGCTGCAATCAAAACAAACAGCCGAAGACTTCGCTACTCGACTCTCACTCCTGCTTCAAGAAAGCACTCCTCCTCCGATCGATGATATATGCGCGCAGTGGAATCACATTTCACACTCTATGCGTACGGCTGCCGAAGAGGTGATAGGCTATCACCGTCCTCGCAGAAACCAGTGGCACGACCAGGAGTGTGCGACGCCACTGCAGAAAAAGACGCCGCCTACAAAACCATCCTGCAGTCGGTTGTAACGCGTGCTGCTAAAGAGCAATACAAAGAGAAGAGGAGGGAAAAGAGACGCAATTTCAGGCGAGAAAATTGAGATGCATGGTGACAGGAATGAGGTCCGAAAATTTTTTGAAAAAATAAGACGCCTGGCCGATAGTTTCAAGACCGGGGCCTCTTCTTGCAGGGATGAAAATGGGAATCTAGTGACAGATATACAGAGTACACTGATGATCTGGAGGGAACACTTCTCTAGGCTTCTGAATGGTGACGACGACAACAATCCCGCCAATAGAGATGATATCCCGGAAACCTCAATTGTGGACGACAGCGTTGAAGTTCCGCTGCCCGACCATAGTGAAGTCTTGAAAGCTATAGCTCGCCTTAAAAACAACAAAGCTGCAGGAGCCGATGGTTTACCTGCTGACCTCTTCAAGAATGGAGGCGAAGCTCTATTTAAATGCATTCATGAGCATCTATGCAGAATATGGTCGAAAGAATGCATTCCAAGCAATTGGAACCTCAGTGTGCTCTGCCCAATCCACAAGAAAGGCGATCCCACAATTTGCACCAAATACCGTGGTATAAGCCTTCTTAATATCGCATATAAGGTCCTGTCGAGCGTATTATGTGAAAGACTGAAGCCCATCGTAAACTAGCTGATTGGACCTTATCAGTGTGGCTTCAGACCTGGTAAATCCACCATAGACCCGATATTTACGCTACGACAAATCTTGGAGAAGACCCAAGAAAAACAGATTGACACACACCATCTTTTTGTCGAATATAAAGCCGCCTTCGACAGTCCAATAAGGAACTATCTATACTACACCATGTCTGAATTTGGTATTCCTGCAAAGCTCAACCGTCTTTGCAGAATGACACTGAGCAACACCAGCAGCACAGTTAAAATCGGAAAGGATCTCACTCCTCCATTCGATACCAAACGATGTTTCAGACAAGGTGATTCCTTATCGTGCGACTTTTTCAACTTGATGATGGAGAAGATCATCCGAGCTGCTGATTTGAGACGCAGTGGCACGATATTTTACAAAAGTATTATGCTGCTGGCGTATGCTGATGATATCGATATCATTGGCCATAATACGCGCGAAGTCAGCGCAGCATTCTCAAGATTAGCGAAAGAGTCGAGTCGAATGGGTCTTGCAGTGAATGCAGATAAGACGAAATACCTAGTGTCAACAAATAAACAGTCCCAGCGTTTTGGAAACCACGTCACTGTTGACAACATCTTCTTCGAGGTTGTTAAGGACTTCGTCTACCTGGCATCCAGCATTAACTCTTTCAACGATGTTAAAAAAAATAAATAAATAACTGGCCATTTCAGCCCTTGAAAGGACTTTGACCTAGCTTCTTATGATCAATTGTGTTGTGCGTGTTATTAAGTTTGTACACAATTGACCGAGAACCGGACCTACATGCTTAACGCCGACTCCGAACGGCGATGAACGGAATTTTCTCGTTCTCAAGAAGTTTTACATGGCATTTTGATTACTCTCTGAGGTTTGCCATTGTCTGCAGATAGGTGGCGGCCGTACAGAAAAATTATTTTAATTCAAATAATTTTCTGTCGCTGCTGGGGTTCGAACCTGGGTCTCCAGGTTCGTTGACATAGTGGCCACGCACTTTAACCAACTACGCCACTTTCAACGATGTTAGTATTGAGATAAAACGAAGGATAACTCTTGTCAACAGGTGTTACTTTGGGCTAAGTAGGCAATTGAGAAGTCTCTCTCGACGAACAAAACTCACGCTCTATAAGTCACTAATCATGCCCGTCTTATTATATGCAGCACAAACCTGGACGTTGAGCAGTTCTGATGAAAAGACTCTGGGAGCCTTCGAGAGAAAGATCCTTCGTAAAATCTTCGGTTCAATCTGCGTCAATGGCGAGTACCGAATTCGATGGAACCACGAGCTGTATGAGCTGTACGCTGACATCGACATAGTTAAGCGTATTAAAATCGAGCGGCTCCGCTGGCTAGGTCATGTTTAACGAATGAAAAACGACGCTCCAGCGAAAAAAATATTCGATTCGGTGCCCGGTGGTGGTCAACGCAGAAGAGGATGCCCACATCTTCGTTGGAAGGATCAGGTGTTGGATAACCCGACCACGCTTGGTGTTTCCAACTGGCGCCAGCAAGCGCTGAACAGAAATGGCTGGCGCAATTTCTTATACGAGGCCAAAACCGACTTACGGTTGTAAGCGCCAGATAAGTAAGTAAGTAATATTAATTTATTTATTTATTTCGTCTATGGATAAATTATTCTTACAGACATAAAAGATTAGGATATAAAAATAAGAACAAATTTATAAACTATTTAACAATAGAGTAATATTAGTTTTAAAGGCATTTTTAGGCATAGAAAAATCAATTAAGATATTATTGTACATTCTGTTTATAGCGATAAGTACTCTATTAATTGGTTCATTAATGGCATAATTGGTTCTATGGCAATTAATGTAAAAATAATCATAGTTACGAAGCATTCTTTGTGGAATATTAAACGATAATAATTCAAGTAACTTCTAACAGATTATGTTTCCGTTGATCAAATCATAAATAATCATAATACTGTGTAATAACCTTCTAGCTTCAAGAGAAGTCAGTCCAATGAGCAGGCAACGCGTTCTATAGGACGGAAGAGGATTCGAGAAACTAATTGAACGTAAAGCAAATTTCAAAAATCTTTTTTGAATTTGCTCCAATCTAGTCATATGCACTGAATAAAATGGGCTCCAAATAAATGAAGCGTACTCAAGGCTAGATCTTACGAGGGACGAATATAAATTTTTAAATGTGTATGGGTCAGAGAAACAGGTACTGTTGCGCCTAACAAACGCTAATAGGGAATATGCTTTGGGGATAATGTGATTTAAATGGCAGCTAAAACTAAGGCCTGAATCAAAAATGACGCCTAGGTCACGAATTTCAGATAACCTTACAAGCTTAGTGTTATCTAAGATATAATCAAACAAAAGAGGAGAATTTATTTTATAATAAGAAACAACAAAGCATTTTAAAAGGTTAAGTGATAATTGATTTAGATTAAACCAAGAAAAAACGTTTATTAGATCAGCCTGAAGATGACAAGCATCCGAATGATTTTTAACCTTATGGAATACTTTTAAGTCATCTGCATAAAGTAAAAATTGGGCATAATTAAAACATTTGGAAACATCATTTATAAAAATGACAAAGAGTAATGGTCCAAGAATGCTACCCTGAGGAACCCCTGAAGTTGCTAAAAAAGAAAGTGATTTTACATTTTCAATGACTACATATGAAACTCTATTTGAAAGGTAAGATCTCAACCAAGAAAGAAATGTAGAATGGAAGCCAATCTTGGCAAGCTTGAGTAGTAAGATATCATGTGATAGTTTATCAAAGGCTTTGGATATGTCGGAATAAATGACATCCAGCTGGTAGCGCTTTTCAATTGTGGTGACGCAGTAATTTGTGAATACACTAAGATTTGTTGTAGTTGACCTACCAGAAACAAATCCATGTTGATTCGGACAAATAAAATTTTTTAATGCAAAGTACATTTTATCTTTTACTATTTTTTCAAAGAGCTTGGAGCTATTAGTTAATTTAGAGATAGGTCTGTAATTTAGAACGTTATGTTTATTGCCGGATTTAAAAACTGGGGTTATAAGCGCAATTTTCCATTTATCAATGAAAACGCCAGCATTAAGGGATTTGTTAAAAATAATGCACAGAGGTAAAGATAAAGATTGCGCACAATTTTTTAGCAAAAAAGGACTAAAACCATCTAAGTCACATTTTACGGAGTTTTTGAGATTACCAATAGCAGTTTCTACATCAGAAAGAGTAACCGTAAGATTACCAAAACTTATACACGACTCAACATTATCAACAACATGTGAGCTGATCAGATCAGGCTTACTGACAAAGTTTGATTTGAAATAATTTGCAAACAATTGTACTGTGTCATTTACAGAACAAGAATTTATATCTTTATAAAACGTAGAAGAAGGAATATGATGAACCTTTCTTAGATTGGATAAAGCTCCAAAAAGATTTAGCATCGGTTTGAATGCGATTTTCTATGCTAAGAACATATTGTTTATAAAGAAATTTGTTTAAAAAATTGAATTCGCGCGAAAAGTGTTCATATTTTACCTTGCACTCAAAATGTCCAGAATGTTTGAAATCATTGAAGAATTTATTGCGTAGATTCTTCAATTTTTTTAAACCCTTAGTGTACCAAGGGAGCTTATGGATTTTTTTTCTTAAAGGAATGTTATTTGCAAGTATATTTAAGAAATTACTTTGAAAGAGATCAAAGCAGCTCGAGGCCTCTAAGCTACCAAAACGCGACTCCCAATCAATACCACTTATGAGCCGATTTATAGTTACAAAATTGCAATTTTTGAAATCATAAAACTTTTGTTCAAAATTATTAATACTCAAGAATTCATAAATTTCAATATTAAAGGAAAGCGCAGAATGATGAACAATCGAATCAGAGATAGGGAATGGACATTCAAATAAATCATACTTAAGGGACTTAGTTATAAAAATTAAATCTGGTAATTTAGATAATTTATTAAAAATAGCATTAATTTGAATCAAAACCATACTAAAAAAATTATCGATGAGATTTATTTCATGTGCTTGGTTTACAGTTGTTGGCACGCAAGTGTTATCATCCGTTGAACAGGCCCAGTTTACATTGCTTAGATTAAAATCACCAACAACGCAGAAATTATCTTCTCCATAGATTGTAGATAATGATAAAATATTGTTGACATGAGCATCATAAATATCATGTGCACTGTTAGGCGGAATGTAAGAGGCACAGACAATCATTTTAGCTTTTGGGAGCAGAATGGAGATGCAGACCTGATCAATTAATCCATCCACGGTATCTATATTGCACAAAGAGGAGCATAATTTTTTCCGTGCAATAATCAGAACTCCACCACCTCTAGAGTATCCAGTCCGAATAGGGCATCGATCTTTACGATATACTTGAAAAATTTTAGGATCAGCAATCTCTTCATCAAAAAAATACTTATTTAGCCAAGTTTCAACTAGTATAATAACATCATAATCGCTTTCAGAACAAAAAGAGTGCATAGCATTCAGCTTTGTACGCATGCCAGATAAATTTTGAAAATAAAATTTGAGAGAATTTTTTAAGCTAGCGGGAGTAGTTCTGATTAGTTTTGTAGCATTTACATCTGTGGTATCTTTTTGTACGACATCTTTTTTGGTTCTAAAAAAGAGAACGGGCGAACACGAACACCAACAGGCCAAAACTCAGGGCTAATTATTTTGTCCTGATAACACGCAGGAATTCCAAGCTTAAAATTTACCCTTTTTAAAGTTAATCCATCAGTATCTTTATTCAGCAGACGAAAACAAATAATATGTTGTTTATCAATATTTGCATGAGAGGAAACATAATCAATGATATTAGTGTAACTGACCGCTGGCAAAAATGAAGAAATATGAAAAAATTTCCTTGGCATAAAAACTCCAAGTTCAGCATTAGAACCAGTTCCGAAAATAGTTAAAGGCTCAATTTGCATATTCATTCGTTGTTCACTTACATTTTTATTTAGCTTATGTTGTAATTCAGCTATTTGCGACATACTAACAATAGAAGCATGCTCGGTTGTTAATTCATTAGGAAGTATAGGCATCGGCAGAGCGGGTCCCGAAGGCAAAAGGGCAGCAGGTGAAGAGACAGCGACAGCTTTTATATGCTCATTATCATTAGCTTTTATATACTTTTTGTTATTAGCAGCAACAATAGTAGAATATTGTTTCGGACATTCAGAGCTCGGAATCGAAGGCAGATTTGTCGAGGCAGCACCAACAACATTTTCAACAGCAATCTTACACGAACCTACTTCTATAGCAGGAGTAATTGCATCTGGAATAACAACAACAACATCATCGACCACAGCATCAACAACAACAGCAGGAGAGACGGCACTTGCAGCAGAAACCGGTTTTCGAGAGCGAGAGCGTAGTTGAGTGGATACACTCGTGACAATTGCATTATTAATTTGGGCAGCAGGCTTACGAGAACGAAGACGAGGCAACTCCAGAGAATCAGCATTAGAAACAGATGATGAAGGCAAATGTGAATTATTTATATTGGCGGCTAATTGCACTGGGTCATTGACCTTATTGTTTAGCAACTGCAAAAGTAGAGATTTAATCTCACTTACTTCCGTAGTCAGACTAATTAAATTTGGTGCGAAATTATCGCACGTCACGTCCAAGCAACGATCACACAAAAAATTTACGTTTGCATGACTAAGAAGTATTTCACTCTGATGTTTATTCAATTTCACACAACGTGCATGAAATGCTTTCGAGCAAAAATTGCACTTAACAGAATTTTCAGTCGATACTAAGCAGTTATTACATTTAACGCAGCTCATGACTAAGAACGTCAGATCAAACTCGCGATTGAACATAGAAGAAACTTAACTGAGAAACAGTTTGGTAGAGTTTAGCAATAGGAGTTTTGCTAAGGGCCAGTTTTTCAGTGCGAGTTTAAACTCTAGTCAAGGTTAACCGAGGTTAACTCACCAAAATTGGACGTTTTAACTCGGTTGAACTAGATATTTTAGCATTCGTTGAAGTTAAATTGACTTAAATATAATATTATGTGTTTCTTTTCTGTAGCAACCTGTTGCTTCATGAATTATTTGGCATTAAGCTCACAATATAATTCTTAAAAAATATGTTTTTTAAGAATTATAAAATAAATAAACTTATTATATAAAAAACATGCCACAATTTTATGACTCGTGTTTCTTTTTTGCCTAAACCGAGCTTAAACGTCCAATTTTGGTGAGTTAACCTCGATTTAACTTAACTAGAGTTTAAACTCGCACTGAAAAACTGGCCCTAAAAATTGTAAAGTAAAAAATTTTTTTTAACAAGTGAAAATTTCATGACACTTAGGAAAATTCAAAAAAGATTTGACGATCTTAGACAGAATCTTTCGGCAGTAAACATTGAAGATTCCGACATGGCAATCCAGATTACACCGGCACAGTGTGCCGAATTGACAAAAAGAATAGCTGCGCTGGTATAAGCTAATTTAGCACCACCTTCTAAACCAGTTAGGGTCGCGGTGCAATTTACGCCCACTGAAGAGGGTGTTCCCGCTTTAATAAAAGCGCTACCTGAATTTAGAGGGGTTTTAATTGAATACGCATCGTGGAGAACTGAGACTTGTGATGCTATGAGAAGTTTCAGGGGCGAATACTTTAAACAAGCAAAATAAATATTATGAGGCCTTAGGCTTACTACGTAGCAAAATAACAGGACAAGCAAAGGCTATGCTTGCACAGTTATGGCACAATTTTCAATTTCGATGACATTATAGAGATCAGTGGCGTTCCTAGGCTTGGTGACACCCGGGGCGGATACTCATTTTGTCACCCCTATAAAAAATGTCTAAATGTAAAAAGAAACCAATTCGATGTGATTAATGGCTTCATTTTGTATTTATATCCGATCAATCGTTTCGATCACAACAGTATCGTTCGTGTTTTTTAAATTTGTAATTCGAACAGAATCAAACAACGAAAACAGCTGCTCAGCTAGCGAACGACACCACAACCTACAACACAGACTAGAACCAAAGCATTGCCAACAACACGAAAAGAACAAAAAATGCATGAAATCTTCAAAGAAAATACAGAAAACTTCCCTAATGTTTGATATGGCAGTGCCACGTTTGATAACTGCTTGTGTATAACAGTTTGAGTGTAAGTAGCAAACATAACTTGTCAAATAAGCTAATGATAAGCTGTGTTCGAAATACATATTTCAGCTTCAATCCAACATCGTTCGCATAGTCATCGTTCGTTGAACCCTTCGTTGGAAATATAGGGTGTTTTTTTTAGGGGTTTGTTTTTCGAATAGAGATAAAACTGGCATTTTGTGGTCAAATCTGGCAACTCTAATGTCATTTATGTTCAGTTTGGTTTGCCATTTCATCATGAACAGGTTGACAAAAGAACAACGCTTGCAAATCGTGCAAATTTATTTCAGTTCGTTCGAAGTTTACCGCAAGCTCCGTCCATTTTATGGTCGACATAATCGTCCATGAGAGCAATTAATTCGGTTAACCATGGGTCGTTTTCGCACTACGTTTACTCTATGTGATAATACGCATCCGCAGAGACGTCGAACAGTGCGCACCGAAGACACAATTGCCGCTGTAGAGCAAAATGTTGAAGAGGACCCGAATGAATCGATTCGCCACCGTGCACAGCAATTGGAGCTTTGTCCACCAACTTTATGGAAGATTTTGCGCAAAGATCTTGGCTTGCGACCTTACAAGATCCAGCTTGTGCAAGAATTAAAGCCGCGAGACCATGCAATGCGTCGTGATTTTGGTGTATGGGCCGAAAATGAGATTGATCTCGATGCTGATTTTCATCGCAAAATTTTGTTCAGTGATGACGCTCATTTTTGGTCGAATGGCTACGTCAACAAGCAAAATTGCCGCATTTGGAGTGAAGAGAATCCACATGAGATCCTTGAGACGCCATTACATCAACAAAAACTGACTGTTTGGTGTGCTCTATGGGCTGGTGGAGTCATTGGGAAATACTTCTTCCGAAATAATGCTGGAGAGTCAGTTACCGTTAATGGAAACCGGTATAGAGCTATGACAACCGACTATTTTGTTCCCGAATTGGATGGCATGAATGTGGTTCCAACAAGACGGCGCTACATGCCACACAGCGCACGTCACAATCGATTTATTGAAGAAAACATTCGATGAGCGCATAATTTCGCGGAATGGACCTGTCAATTGGCCACCAAGATCGTGTGATTTGACACCATTGGATTATTTTCTTTGGGGATATGTGAAGTCGCTCGTCTACGCCAACAAACCAGAAACGTTAGGGGACTTGGAGGCCAACATTCGTGGCGTTATTGCCGACATACGGCCCCATATGCTCGAAAAAGTGGTTGAAAATTGGACCTGTAAAATTGGCTTTATTCGAGCTAGCCGCGGCGGCCACATGCCCGAAATCATATTTAAACATTAATGGCATAAAATTATCCTTCCAATAAAGCCAAATTGATGGACATTAAAACGACTTTCTTGTATTTTATTTCAATTCGAAGTTCTATACCTCTAAAAAAAACACCCTTTACATAATGAGCGATAAGTGTTTTTATTATTTTCTTTATGTTTTCCGAAAAGAAAACAAACAACATATGACAAACAATAAGAATTTGCAAAAAACAGAACAAAAATATCACATTTTCAGGTGTCTACATATTTAGATATGTAGGCATAAGGTAAAAAAGAAAACTTATTAACTTCGCAGTTTAAGAAACTGACGAAACAAAAACATTACATTTTCAGGTACATATTTGTATACACCCTGTTTCAAAATAATAGATCCACTCAATAATTGAGTGTTTTGTGCACTACTCAATGAAATTTTTATTAACTCTTTTCCATAAAAGCTTCACACAAATAAGAAACAACAAACAAACACAATTATACTTTGCTGAGGGCGCCTAACGGTAAAATAATTTATATTGTTATAAAAATTCTGCTTATAAACTGTTGCAAAAACAAAGATCCATTCAATAAATTAAAAAAAAACACAATATGTATATTTTTAGTAATTTATTTGGCTTCCATTATCCTTAACGACTTCAAACAATCTTTTCTTCATACTTAAAGCTAGCGATTTCAATAAATTTTCATTCAATTTACTCCATTCTGTACAGATTCCAGTTTTGAGCTCTGAGACTGTGTTAAATTGACGATTATCGGCATAAATTAGTTTCACTAAAATGCCCCAAATATTCTCCATTGGATTTAGGTCCGGAGAACATGCTGGCCAACCTAAAACCTCGACGTAATTGGCTTGAAACCACGCCATCGTCTCTTTACTAGTGTGGATGTGGCGGCGGTATCCTGTTGGAAAATCATATTTTGTTCACTATCTTCACGGAGAAAACTAAGCAGACTGCTTCGGAGGACAGTTATGTAGTCTGTACTTGTCATCCGAGTTGAAGTGAATTGAATTTCCAGGGTTTTTTTGAAGGAAAAAGCTCCCCAAATTATCAAACTGTCACCACCAAAGTTTCGCCGCAAGAAATAACGTGGGTCTTTTCACAGATCGTGCCAGTATCCCTTAAAATCATCTGGACCGTCAAGGTTAAATTTCTTTTCATCAGAAAAGATAACCTTAATACAAAATTCTATTGTAAAAATTCATGAAACTAGCACTCGCATAATAACTTACCGAAGTCCAATCAGTGTAAAAATTTTTTCATTGTGGCGATTTTGTAGCGCGGCAAAAGTCGTAGAACCAATTTCATCTGAGCGTGCTTTATATTTGGATTACGCTTCAGTGAACCAAATGGTTTGACGAGACACTTCCACAGAACTGAGGACCGCAAGTTGCTTGCAACTCTTGCTTGAGTTGCTCGCTGCTCTAAAAATTACACATTCATCTCGTTTACTCAGTTTTCTTTTTCTTCCTCGGCCTTTTGCACATCCATACCTTTCAGGATTGTGAAAATAGGTACAAACAACCTTATGGCTCCGACCAATTTTCCGTGCAATAGAACTCATTCCCAATCCCGTACTTTTTAATGAAGTAATCTGCCCTTTTTTAAATTCTGTTAACTTCTTTCCACGTGGCATAGTTAAAATCTTAGTTTTGATTTTAAACAACACTTTAGACAAAAAAAAAAATCAGTCAAAACCTTCGAAAACTGCGAACAGAATGAAGGATCTTTATTTTTGTAAACAGTTTATAAGCAGCATGTTTAAAACAATACAAGTTATTTTACCGTTAGGCACTCTCAGCACAGTATAATTGTTGTTGTTTGCTTTTTCTTATTTGTGTGAAACTTTTATGGAAAAGAGTTTATAAAAATTTCATTGAGTAGTGTACACGCTCAATTTTTGAGTGGATATAATATTTTGAAACAGGGTGTATGTTGGTATAAGGTTAAACAAAGAAATCTTACTAATGGCATTGTCCTAAAAACTAACTTTTCTTTCTTTAAGAGGTGAACACTTTCAAATAACCTCATTGAAATCAATATTACTTGCAAGCTCGTTTTCAATGGATAAAATAGCAAGATCGGAAAGCCTTGCCTGTCCCATGGAGGACCTTAAATAAATCTTAATTAATTTTAGCTTTGAAAAACTCCTTTCGCATGAAGCTACTGATAGACTAATTGTTAGAAATAATTTCAATGCGACAAAATGTGATACACATTTTTTAACCCTTCGAGCCACACCCTCCCACCAGTAACAAAGAGCCACATCGGGTATGTCTTCGCCGCACGTCAAAAAATCGTTGTAAAATCCCGAATTTTGGATATATAAGCTTGAAACTTTACATTGTTACTATTGTTGGTCGTGGTCAACATTTTGTATAGTTATTTTCTAATATTTTAAAAATGGCTGACTTTAGGAGTGCGGTTAAGTTAAAAAAAACGTGAAAATTAGCTCTTTTACTAAAAAATTCATAACTTTTACAGTTTTTAATTTAAGACCTAAAAAAATGTATGTTTGAGAGCTTCAAATACGTTGCTACAAAGACAAAATGTAAGTCATAGCGTTAGTTACAAAAAACATATTTATTCTGACAAAAACCTGCACCCACTTTTTCAAAAAACGAAAAAAAAAAATTTTTTACCAATAACATTAAAATAAACTCTAAAATAATATATTTAGAGAAAAAAGTAGTAACATAATCAAATTCAGTCAAATTCAAATTCAATAGTTTAAACACTAAACTTATAATTTTTTACACAAAAATACATTTTTTTTTTTATTTTAATTTATCAAATTTATATTCATACATACCTTGAAACAATAAAAAAATAATTAAATTCAATAAAATGAAATATTTCAGTTATCTTTAAAAATATACACTAAGCCACACGTGGGGTATATGAGAGCACCAGGTGATTTTAAACGAATGCCAACAACACACTAACGCATTTCTGACCTTCTAAATTGCTTGAGAGTAAAGCTAGTTAAATTGTGAACAGCCAGGTGGCGTAAAGAGTATGCATAAGAAGTTTTTGATTTAAAACTAGTAAGAAATTATCTTCGACTGGGCCGAAGTTTAAATACCCCCACGGCCGAACCAAAGTAAAGGGTGTTTTTTTTAGAGGTATAGAACTTCGAATTGAAATAATACACAAGAAAATCGTTTTAATGTCCATCAATTTGGCTTTATTGGAAGGATAATTTTATGCCATTAATGTTTAAATATGATTTCGGGCATGTGGCCTCCGCGGCTGGCTCGAATAAAGCCAATTCTACAGGTCCAATTTTCAATCACTTTTTCGAGCATATGGGGCCGTATGTCGGCAATAACGCCACGAATGTTGACCTCCAAGCCCCCTAACGTTTCTGGTTTGTTGGCGTAGACGAGCGACTTCACATATCCCCAAAGAAAATAATCCAATGGTGTCAAATCACACGATCTTAGTGGCCAATTGACAGGTCCATTCCGCGAAATTATGCGCTCATCGAATGTTTCCTTCAATAAATCGATTGTGACGTGCGCTGTGTGCCATGTAGCGCCGTATTGTTGGAACCACACCTCATCCACATTCATGCCATCCAATTCGGGAACAAAAAAGTCGGTTATCATGGCTCTATACCGGTTTCCATTAACGGTAACTGACTCTCCAGCATTATTTCGGAAGAAGTATGGCCCAATGACTCCACCAGCCCATAGAGCACACCAAACAGTCAGTTTTTGTGGATGTAATGGCGTCTCAAGGATCTCATGTGGATTCTCTTCACTCCAAATGCGGCAATTTTGCTTGTTGACGTAGCCATTCAACCAAAAATGAGCCTCATCACTGAACAAAATTTTGCGATGAAAATCAGCATCGAGATCAATCTCATTTTCGGCCCATACACCAAAATCACGACGCATTGCATGGTCTCGCGGCTTTAATTCTTGCACAAGCTGGATCTTGTAAGGTCGCAAGCCAAGATCTTTGCGCAAAATCTTCCATAAAGTTGATGGACAAAGCTCCAATTGCTGTGCACGGTGGCGAATCGATTCATTCGGGTCCTCTTCAACATTTTGCTCTACAGCGGCGATTGTTTCTTCGGTGCGCACTGTTCGACGTCTCTGCGGATGCGTATTATCACATAGAGTAAACGAAGTGCGAAAACGACCCATGGTTAACCGAATTAATTGATCTGATGGACGATTATGTCGACCATAAAATGGACGGAGCTTGCGGTAAACTTCGCGAACTGAACCATTATTTTCGAAATAAATTTGCACGATTTGCAAGCGTTGTTCTTTTGTCAACCTGTTCATGATGAAATGGCAAACCAAACTGAACATAAATGACATTAGAGTTGCCAGATTTGACCACAAAATGCCAGTTTTATCTCTATTCGAAAAACAAACCCCTAAAAAAAACACCCTTTATATTCAAAGTCTTAAGAAATCAATAAAATGTTCATTTGTAAAAACATTTTCGTTATAGTTTCAACAAAAAATATTCGCTTTTGTTTTTTGATAAAGTCACTTTGCATGGGAGGTAGGCGTGGTTTTCACTCAATTTGGTTGAATTTCATACACAGAGTACATGTTATATAAAAACATTCATATGCAAAATTTCAAGTCCATATATTAATTTTTGTGGATTTTAGAGAGATTAACCCTTTTTGATTAAGTCACTTTGTATGGGAGGTAGGCGCGGTTTTCATCCGATTTGGTTGAATTTCATACTTAGAGTGTATATCAAATATCAAAACTAATATGCAAAATTGCAAGTCCATTTATTAATTTTTGTGGAATTCTATGAGATTTTACCGTTTTGATAAAGGCACTTTGTATGGGAGGTAGGCGTGGTTTTCATCCGATTTGGCTCATTTTCGAACTTGACCTTAATTTTTTAGATAAAAGCTTAAATGTTGAATTTCGTAATGATAGCTTTAAAATTACGGCTGTAATCGTGATCACAGACAGACGGACAGACGGACATGGCTAAATCGACTTTTCTATACCTGCCACGCCTACTTATGGGCGTTACAAACGGAGTGACAAAATGAATATACCCCCATTTACGTTTTTTAAACGTGGGGGTATAAAAATAGGTTTTTTTAAGTCATTGGGCGAGGAAAAGCACCAGTGTGGCTCGAAGGGTTAACGTAATGTATTTGTTCCTTTTTCTTTCTGTTTGAGAAATTAAAAAAAATATCGAAATGGTGTCACCCCTAAAATGGTGGTTTCTGTGGCGGACCACCCCCCCTAGGAACGCCTCTGATAGAGATACTGGATTTTACATACCAGACAATCCAAGAGAACCTTACAAAGGGAATTAGAAGCACTCAGACAAGGGAAGTCAACTCCCAGGGAATTTTGCGATAGAGTAAATGTATGCTAACCTTAATCACTAATAAAAATCTCATGACCTATGGTTCGGACTCTAGGATAACCCAAAAGTTAAACGAAGAAGCAAGGTATGATGCGTTAAAAGTTTTCGTGAATGGTCTTCAACCATCACTTAGTAACGTAGTTTACTCTTTAGGGCCAGCCAATCTCCCAGCCGCCATAATTCCCGCTGAAGAAGCTTTGATGGAGAAACTTTATCTGGCCTACAGACACAACGTCAACCCACAGCGTTTTAATCGCAATCAGGGTCCGATAATGGCAAACCTTATCTGCCCTTCAGACATAACGACAACTTACATCGTTTTAATCGTAGTCAGGGACCAAATAATAATTACAATAGACCGCATAATGCGCACCAAACAAAAGATTATCGCAACCAAACTGAACCTATGGACCTATAAACTAAACCCAAGGACGTTGACATCAGGGTGACTAAATACCAAGAGAGATCAAACTATAATAATCCATTTAGAAATAATAAACCTAATTTTACCAATTGGCAGAACAATAAACAACCACGGGTTAATAAATTATACAAAGGAAATGATTTTTTAGATCAAAACCAGGTCTACCCTGCATTCACCGGGTAGATCAAGAAACAAATAAAACATTATTCTAATAGTTACTAGGGCTACACATAGTTACGTAAAACCAGGACTATTAAATTACCCCTTAAACTAACAACTAAAAAACAGTTAATTCAATCCATATTAATAGTGTTATAGACACTTATCAAATAGCGGAGATATTTAATATTCAAACAGAGCTATTAGAATTGTTGCAATTAAGGGACTATGATATAATCATAGGAATGCGAACACTTTACTAAATTGGTGGGAACATAGATTTATGCTCCAATCGGCTAACTCACCGAAATGGATGCAAAAAATTAATTTTTGATAAAACTTGTTTGATCAGTAATCTCATAGTTGAAGAAAGTCTCGAATATGATATTAAAACTAAACTTAGCAATTTAATTGAAAAATACCAAGCTATTTTTAATAATAGTAAGCCAAACAATTTTAATAATACTAATATTAAATGTTCTATTACTAACTTCTCGGAGTCACCAGTGTGGTCAAAACCATGATACAATTATACAAGGTAGGAGTGACAACTTGCTTTTTTCTCACCAGTACCTTGCACCGATTGTCAATTGCCTGTATATTTTGTTTTCTATTTTCTTTTCTTCTTTTTTCGTTCTTTAATTTATACTACTTTTGACAGTTAGCGCAAGACGAAAGAACTGTCACTCCTACCTTGTATAATTGTATCATGGTCAAAACAATATCTCATACCCTTCAATAATGGAATTTGTCAATAAATAAGTCAATTCATTGTTGAAAAATATCATAATACGACGCTAAATTAGCCCTTATAACTCATCAGTTATGATGATTCCCAAATCGAATGGGTTGGATGAGAATGGCAAGCCAAAGAAAAGAATGGTTGTTGACTATAGAAAGTTAAATACTTTCACTGTTGTGGACCAATATCCGATACCGCACTCGTCCGCTTTTGTATCTAATTTGGGGACATCAAGGTACTTTTCTACGCTAGATTTGCAAAGTGGATTTCATGAGATCCTTATGTTGGATCCCGAAAACGGATTTTAGCTTAAGAAATGGTAAATACGAGTTTTTACGTATGCAATTTGGCCTTAAAAACGCACCAAGTGTCTTTCAGAGGGCCATGGATGACGTACTTAGATCTTGTATTCAAGGGGGTTTCCATAGATGATAGCATAGACGTATAGATAGCGTAGACGTAGCATAACATAGATGATAACATCTTTTCGGAAAGGAAAGAATATCATCTGAGGCCCATAGAAATTGTACTAAGGAAACTAGCGAATGCCAATATGATAGTATTAAATGAAAAGAGCAAATATTTTCGTAAAGAAGTCGAATTTCTGGTCTTCTTGGTAGGATATAATTCCTTATAAGTCGATCCTATGTCCTATGTCCTATGATATGTAAGCATATCCTATGTCTAATACTTTGAAAAAACTTAGATCCTTCCTAGGTTTAGCAGGGTATTATAGATGCAATAACAATCGAGTTTAGCTACTACAGCTTTTTCGCACATTCTCATCATTAACACATTTAAAGTCACAATCCAAATATCTTTGAAATTTTCAGCGATATTAATACAAGTGGCTTAAAATAAGCTTATGTGAGAAAAATTTACCCACGAAAATATGGTTGGGCTCAAGGACAACACAAGACATCACGACTAACCATGCAAAAACATAACCATGCAATTACACAATAGTTTTTAATCTACTCTTGAGTTGACCTTTCGACAAGTTAACATCAAAAAAGCGACAATTGTTAACTAATTTACTCATACGGTTTGAAGGAGCAGTTAGCATAGTTTGTTCAACTTAATGGTAAGTAAATTAAATTGTTAGAGTTAAAATTTATAAGAGAATGAAGTTCTGGAGAATCGAATACACCAGTGATGAGTTGGTGCAAATAGACGATATCTGAAGACTTCCTTCACTCACTCAATGATTGCATTTTTAAAAGTTTCAAGCGATCCTCATAAGGAGGAAGGTTAAAAATGTCAAATCCACTTAAGCCCCTTAGGGCAAACCGAACAAAGCATTTTTGGATTCTCTCACTACGCAGTGAGGACGCACTATTGTATAATACAACGTTGTAGTCGTAATCATGCTATTGAATTCTTTGGCCCAGCGTTTAATGACATTTTTTAAAAATAGGACTAATAAATGATTTTTTTCAAAACAGTGGAAAATAACTTTCGTTTATAGATTTATTAAATAACAAAGAGAGTGGTTGAACCGCATCGAGTTAACACTGCGGCAGGAATTTCATCCGGTCCAGCGCTAAAATCTTTATCGATCGAACTAATATAATAAAGTTCGATAATGAATCGATAAAGAGTTCAAAGAAACTCGGGGTCTAGAATTCATATATTCAAAATACCCCTCATCATGATCAAAAGAATCCGAACAAAATGACTCTTTAAAAAGATTTGCAAACAAGCCACAAATAATGACGGGATCGTCAGTGATTCCATCAACAGATTTGAATGATGAAGGGAACCCATCGGATTTCTTCTTTGTATTTACGAATCCCCAAAACTTCTTTGGATCAGACAGTATTCTCAGCTTTATATTGTCTAAATATTCATTATATAATGCAGCTGATCAATTTAGAAATTAGGTTGGTTTCCAGGTCATTTGAGTCTAAACTACAGACATATTTCTTCCATACCCATACCCAAAAAAATTTATGGAATTATCAAGGTTATTTCCATTTAAATACTCTAAAATAACATTTAGTTTGTTATGAAGTAAATGATTCAACTTCAAAAAGTCAGCTTTTTTAAAATTGAATTCATAAACCTTGTCTATTGAACTCGAATTAACTATGCTCTCCCTGTCCGATTTATACCAAATGCTCAATGGTGGATGGTATTCATCAACATTAGTCAGAGCATGAAAGGCCCTCTTAACAATTACATTGTTACTGTCTGTAGTTAAGACCAGGTCAAGAAGTCTTTCAAGACTATTATAAATACAACTAACTTGTAGTAAGTCAGAACATATATTGTCAACAAATATATTTTCTTGGCGGGTCTTCGAATTTGATGCACAAAAATATGTATCATCGTATCATATAAGTTCGATATTAGAAGAATATCAATTAAGGAACTGACAAAGGAATTCCATACAGCTAAAAGGACACCACCACCAACAGCAGAAATATTGTTAGTGTGTCTGTCTCTTCTAAAAACTTAAATACTATTGTCAAACGATTCCAAGTCAGTAATGCCTCCGTTCAGCCATGTTTCTGCTAACGCGATAATATCCTCAGAGAAATTCTGAGACGCCAAAAATACGTCGCGCGTTTTAGAACGTAATCCCCTTACATTTTGATAGTAAAGGGATAATCTATTTAGGTTTTTTTGGTCTGATGGGCGATTTTATTCATCCTTTTAGACTGAGAAAAAAATCAACCTCAAAATGGGTTAATCAAACCAAAAACACACTTGATTTTGCTCCATTAAGATTTTTGGTTGTTTTAAACAACATATGGGTTGTTATAACTGAAATGAAATATAGTTGATTTAACAATATTTCATTTTAGATTAACTTCAAACGAGTTTGAAATTTTTAACAAAAATCCTTTTAAACTAACATCGAATATGGTTGAATTAATAAATAAAATGTTTAAATAGTTTAACCACAAATCATGTAGAACTAAACATATTATTGGTTAATTTAAACAACACTATGTTTGTCCGTGGCGTCCGTGGCGTCCGTGGCGTCCGTGGCGTCCGTGGCGTCCGTGGTGTAGTTGGTTAAAGTGCGTGGCCGCTATGTCAAAGAACTTTGGAAACCCAGGTTCGAACCCCAGCAGCGACAGAAAATTATTTGAATTAAAATAATTTTTCTGTACGGCCGCCACCTCTCTGCAGACAATGGCAAACCTCAGAGAGTAATCAAAATGCCATGTAAAGCTTCATCGCCGTTCGGAGTCGGCGTTAAGCATGTAGGTCCGGTTCTCGGTCAATTGTGTACAAACTTAATAACACGCACAACACAATTGATCATAAGAAGCTAGGTCAAAGTCCTTTCAAGGGCTGAAATGGCCAGTTATTTATTTTTATTTATTATGTTTGAAATTAATAACAAAAATTCATTTTAAATTAAGCTCTTTAAATTAAGTTTTATACAAAGTTTTCCGAACATTTTTACGAAAAAACTGAGTATGCCATCTTACTAAACATAGTCGATGTAAATAAATATATCAGAACAATTGCGCTTTTTATTTTGGTCAGTTTTGTTGTGATATGCATATATGATCCAATTAGTCTCGCATGGCTTAGCGGCGCATGCAATGCATATAAGCAGGTAGCACATAGCAAAACAAATGATGATTATGTAAAACATAGAGTAATATCACAACAGCTGTTTAGGCAAAACGTCAATTGCATAATATATAAACAGAAATGAAACGAAACATATCTTCTGCGCTTATCTTATGTATCAAAGTTAAATTTATTTTTATCTGAGCATTGCTATGCGTTGTCATGTTGTGCATATTCAGATACACGCAAATTCCATTCAACATTTCCTTATGTGACACTTTTTAAGTCATGCAGTGCAAAGATATGCGAGGCTAATTGGACCATTAAAATGAGTTAACGTAAATGACAGCATATAATGAATAGTGAATAAATTACTAATACAGCTTAAAACTATCAAATATGGCATAAAGCAATTATAAAAGTTAAATATATTCTTTCAAAATTTAAAAAAAAATTCTAAAAACGTTATTTAAAAAACACCTTCAAAACGTCTAACTGGCAACTCTTTTTGCGATAATATACACACATTAGGCAAACTGATGTCTGCCATCTTGGCATTTTTCGTGTCAGCAAATTCTCTTGGATAGAGAAGGATAGCAAGTGTTTCCTTTGACTTGCTTGTATTCTTAACGAGTATCCTATAAATGAATTGAAAGAGATGAGAATCTTTTGTGGAAGACAAAGAAACAGCATGAACAAACAGTTTCAAGCTTAAGTCAAACAATACGAGGTTGAATCAAACCGTATCATGTTGGCATCAAACAGTATCATGTTTGCATCAAACAGTATAATAGTTCATTTAACCTTGTTTTCTCTTAAAACATGATTCAAACAATATTTTGTTAAATAATACATATTTTTTGTTTGATTATTTCGTTATGGGGTAATAGTAAACCATGGAAATATTAAACATGACAATGGCTGTTGTGTCGGGCTGAAGACGTGAAATGAATAAGAGTTTTCGCCTCGACACTGCCCTTAAAATAATTATTGGGTTATTGGGCTCAGTTGAAATAAAATTTGGGCTATAAGTAAATGGAGGAGTAAAAGATGGAGGAGAAGAAATAACTGTGTTATTATTTTCTGCAGGCATAGCCGTGGGCTGCTTAGCCTGAGGAGTGTTTGCAGACGTCTTGCGACGCTTATTACTTTTATTATTATTGTTCTATATAGGAAAATTCGAAAAAAAATTTTTTTTTGTATAGGAAATTCGTTAAAAACTACTCGCATATAACTAAACCAATTACGGAATACTTGAAGAGCGAAAACGGGAGAATATCCCAGCGTAAGTCAAAGAATGGAGAAATAAAATTTAACGACATAGCGAAGGAAACTTTTGAAACGATAAACGACTTTTTGAAGGAAACTATATCCTTATTACAACCAGATTACAAACAAATTTTGAATTAACCACGGACGCTAGCAATAGTGCCATTGGTGCGGTGCTTAGTCAGGAGGGTAAGCCCATTACTTTCATATCGAGAACATTGTCCGCAACCGAGAGAAATTACGCTGCCAACGAGCCTAAAATTTTGGCGAATGTATGGGCTTTTAAAAAATCAGATAACTATAAGCAAAACATTCAAGGGATCAAGATTTAAACAGATCTCCAACTCCTTATTTTTTCGATTAACGACAAAAACTAAAACGCGAAATTACGCCGTTGGTGATCCTTTATAGACCAATTTACCCCTGAAATAATAGATAAACCAGGAAAGGAGAATGTTGGGGCGGACACGTAGTCATGGCAGTACATTAACACTCTTTCAAGCCATGAAACTATTTCAGAAAGTAGTGATCAGAATACTATTCTTACATCGGACAGTTATCCAGAAAAAGAAAAAATAATAAAAGTAATAATTATTATAATAGAAGAACATGACACTACGAACAAAACCCAAACCACTGAAACCTTTTCCAAAGAGCATATATTGTAAAGAGGTTTCATGAACTTAACAGAGCACTGTTAATGTTAATTATAAGCGCCAGAGTTTAAGACCTAGCGAAAGCATCACCGTGAATGACATTTTTTCACTCTCCCACGAGCGCATCAAAATTGTTTGAGAGTGGCAGCTAGAACTTGAGACGAATGCATGAATGAAACTTCCACTATTTTTACCGTTTTTCATTAGTATGTATGGATGTGTGTCCGCCTCGTAGCTGACATAAAATACATTTACGATATCTGACCTTTTTTCCGATCTTATTTGTTAGGCATGATTTTTGTTGATTTTAGCTTAGCTTTGTGTTGTTGTTTTGAGCATTGCTTTGTGTTGTTGGCAGTGTTGCCATATTTTTTTTAAAAAAAACTTTAATTTCCAGAAAAAAAAACTCGTTTTTTGGTGAAAAAACTTGATATTAAAAATGAACTAAAACATGTATTTTAAAAATGTGTGCTTTAAAATGTTTGGCAATTCGCTTTGTTCTCTCGCTGTCCCGTTATTTAGGTCACTTCATTTCTCAAGAAAATACGGAAGAAGCCTTGATCGTCAACTCTGAATGTATTACTATGTTCCCATGGCGAGTAAACTCGGGGTTAGGGTTTTCGTCAAGTTAAGAAAATGGCGTTGCTAACTCGATTGTGTTTCCATGCACAGCATCGAGTCGAGTTGAACTTGTCGATTTCATTTGACATTTTTGTTATTTTTTACAAGCGAAATAGATACTAAATGGCAGCATTCACTTTGACAGATAAAACCCCGTTAAATCTTACAAGTTTCGTGGAGTTTCGTGGATTTAAGGAAACTCAACTCAACTCGCGTTTCCATAGCGAGTTAACCCCGAGTAAACACCGAGTTAACTTGCCATGGAAACATAGTTTATGTAAACTGAAGCGTCAAGTTTAAAAAGGAATGCCAAAAATTAACCGCCAAGACTCGACGAAGCGAAACCGAGACAAAAGAACAGAAACAATGACAGCAACAATAATAGCAACAGCGCTGCCATAAAAATAAACTTTGAAAAGGAGTGAAAATTAGTAGTAGCAGCTTCAAATGATACTTATGTTTTTGTGTAAACATACAATTTAGTTTATCTGTTTGATTCATAGATTCACTAAAATAGAAAGCATCGTTTTAATCGTAAAAACTTGAAAAACTGGGTTAAATAAAATAAAACTTTATTTTTTTAGGGAAAACTTAAAAACTTTCTACCCTCTCAAAAAACTGGCAAAACAAGTTTTATCTGCCCACATGGCAACACTGGTTGTTGGTATCCTTTGCACTGAGTGTGTTGTTCGTGTGTTGATCTCAAAACAAATTCATTACTTACAGATCAAACATTAAAGAAATTTTGCGGCAAACATTGCGGAAATCGTTTAACCCTTCGTTACATGATTTTTTCTCCCTGTGTATAAAAATATTTTATGTACTTATTTGTGATTGGGGAGGCTTAGAGAATGTATAAACGAAATTTGGATGCTCTGCAATGAATAGGAGCGAAGTTACGCAACATTGCATATGTGCAATTTCATGCAGGCGAGCAATAAAAATTAGTATATGATGGTTTATATATTAATTTTTATTAATTTGTATTTTACATTTTTGAAATGGAATTATATGCTTTTAATAACTTAAACTAAGATATACATACATATTCCCCAGTTTTTTATAGAGTCAATTTAAATTGGCAATTTTAAACAAAAGAAAATATAAAACAATGATTTGCAAGGTCACAAGGATTTTGTTTCTTAATTTGAAGCTCATTGTATAAGAATTCATTAAATAAGTACATAAAACATTATTCATTACGAAATTGTTTAAAACAATTTCTATTTTGATTCTAGATATTGGGAAACTAATTCGGAAGGTCTTCCACTTTCTGTGGAGAGTTTTCCTACTTTGTAAAGACTTTCTACCACTTACAAACGAAAATTGACAATTATTGTGTTTTCATGATTACCGCTTTATTGCTACGCACGCGTATACAATAGCAATGCATTAACTAATATTATCGTATAGCTTTTTTTATCTTACAGCTTCCAATAAATGAGTGGAACAAATTGACCTCCCCCATAAATGTATTGTATTGTGAACCAATATTTGGACACTCCATGGATATTTTCTTACACAACTTCTTATCAAATCGTTCAGCTAAGGTCTAAGGACTTTTACTACAATGGTTTGACATCAAATTAACAACTTTATTATCTCTCCATGAAATCAAATGTACGTTAACATCATCATGGTAAGCTACATATTCCACAGACTCTCCTCGAGATGTCTTCATTAATATGGGAACACTCGGTAGTTTTGAGTTCGGAATTCTGTTCCGACGGATTGTTCCCAATAAATACCCTTTTTTGCTAGTTCAATCATTAGTGATAGTGTTCATATAATGATTATGATAAAATAAAAGTAATTCATATTAGAAATACTTCCCGTAAAACTCTTTTATAACAATATTTACACAAGCCGAAGATCATTTTCTTCGTGGTGACAAAGATAGGGGCTGTTTTCTTGACCCAAGTTATTTGTTTTAAAAATTAATTTATTTTTAATTTTAACTTTATATATAGTTAAGTGCATAGAATTGCACATCTGCAATATAACCTCATATCTGCAATGTAACTTCAAAATGTCTCAAATGCATGATATTGCATATTTGCAATTAAGCCATTTATTTTATTAAATTAAATTTATAATACACAAAAAAATAAGTAAGCTTAAAGAAAATTAACTTCTATTCTAGAACATAACTTACATTTTAAAGATTTTTTGATATTTCTTGCATAATTATTAAAAATATTCACTTATTTTTTCTACGTATAAGACAGACCTTGCTCAAATCAATATTTTGGACAAATTAAATCCCCAATTTGACAAAAGAAGACAACAACTAATAAAAAAATGTCTAAATTTATTTTTAAATAAAATTCCGTTAGGTATATTCACAGGGTGTGTATGCTATATCTCTTAGAAGTCAACATTGCATATGTGCAATCCCATGCAACGAAGGGTTAAAGGTCATTTTGAAGCTACATATTTATGAGTGAAACCTTTTGAATGATGTGGTTACAAACCGAAATACATACGGAATATATTTTGATGAAAAATCATTTATTACCATCTAAACTTTTTTAATTTTTTTTTTTCTTATTTTTTAAAATATGCATCTGATAATTTTTGGACATACTTGTTCAAGTTCGAAAAGAAAACAAATTTAACAAAAAAGAAATATGCACCTTAAATGTTGGTATTCTTATAAGCATATCCTATATTATTTTAAAAATTACAAAACATTATTTGAATAAAATTAACAAAAACATAATACGAAATTATCTTGTTAATTAAGATTTATTAATAAATAATTATTTATTTATTTCATGTATATAAAATCAAAGCCAATTAAGGCCAATATGATTACAAGTACATATATCTTAATTTATATTTTATATTAATAATGTTTACAATAATTTAAGTTAAAGTTTTTTATTAATAAGTTTAATTTTCTATTTTAATGCAAATAATGTTGTGGAAATAAACTTAAATTTAAATTCCGTAATTACTAAATTTTTCACAAGATAACCCCTAGAACAGATCAAAAGAAATTATAATATTAAATTGAAAAATGTTTATTTATTTTCATAAGTTAGCATGTGTATATAACATATCAATATAAATGTATTAAAGATTTTATGTAGGTATTTACAATATTGCAATTTAATAAAAAAAATATTTACTTACATTCAATAAAAGAAATATTTACTTACATTTAGCAATTATATGAAATTTTCTATATATAAATTTCTATAATAATTCTATGAAGATATAACAATATCTTTATATAAAAATGTCTTTATTAGTTCTATAAAGATACATATAACAATATCTTTATAGACGATCTGACAGATATTCGAACGGACAAACAGTGTTGTATATATTAGAAAGCCTTTGAATTTCTACACTGACTTTACTCTGCTTCTCGAAAGATTTTATCTTTCCTTCCTCGGAAATAAATTTATCTTTTAACCATCTCGAGTTTTCCCGGATGAAAACTGTATTGAGATGATCAAGTATATATAACTTGTGGTCGTAATAGTTGCCAGCCTCACCCAATCACCTAGATTTTGAAGTATTTGAGGAAGCTATGCAATATTTTATAATCCACGCCTTTTGATTCGTGACATCTTTTTCGAAAAATTATTTGTAAATTGAGGATTCTGATGAAATTTTATGACATTTTTTAATTTTTATATTTTTTAAATGGATTAAATTTTAATGGTTATGTATACTATCTATAGTTTCTATTATTATTAATAGTAATAAACACTCAATAATCCAATACATTGCTTCATATTATCACTTGATAATTTCTTTTATTTCCTTAATTAATTATTAATAAACTTATTTTATCATTACATATTTATTTTTAAGAAATTTTATATGCTGCGGGAGATATTTATCTTCAAAAAAATTTTCACGGATCATTTATCAAAGAAAATGAATTTTATTAACATGTAATTACTTAAAAACTTATTTAAATATATAATAAATGAAGGAAGAAAACTTTTTTTTATTAAATTGCAATATATTTTGTCAATACCTAGATTAAAACTTTAATAAATTAATATCGATATTTGTGAAAGTAAATAAATATTTTTCAATTTAATATTGTAATTTCTTTTGATCTGTTCTAGGGGTTATCTTGTGAAAAATTTAGTAATTACGGAATTTAAATTTAAGTTTATTTCCACAACATTATTTGCATTAAAATAGAAAATTAAACTTATTAATAAAAAACTTTAACTTAAATTATTGTAAACATTATTAATATAAAATATAAATTAAGATATATGTACTTGTAATCATATTGGCCTTAATTGGCTTTGATTTTATATACATGAAATAAATAAATAATTATTTATTAATATATCTTAATTAACAAGATAATTTCGTATTATGTTTTTGTTAATTTTATTCAAATAATGTTCTGTAATTTTTAAAATAATATAGGATATGCTTATAAGAATACCAACATTTGAGGTGTATATTTTTTTTTTGTTAAATTTATTTTCTTTTCGAACTTGAACAAGTATGTCCAAAAATTATCAGATGCATATTTTAAAAAATAAAAAAAGAAAAATTAAAAAAGTTTAGATGCTAATAAATGATTTTTCATCGAAATATATTCCATACGTATTTCGGTTTGTAACCACATTATTCAAAATGGTTTCACTCATAAATATGTAGCTTCAAAATGACTTTTAAACGATTTCCGCAATGTTTCCTGCAAAATTTCTTTAATGTTTGATCTAAGTAATGAATCTGTTTTGTGATCAACACACGAACAACACACTCAGTGCAAAGGATACAAACAACACAAAGCAATGCTCAAAACAACAACACAAAGCTAAGCTAAAATCAACAAAAATCATGCCTAACAAATAAGATCGGAAAAAAGGTCAGATATCGCAAATTTATTTTATGTCAGCTACGAGGCGGACACACATCCATTCATACAAATGAAAAACAGTAAAAATAGTGGAAGTTTCATTCATGCATTCGTCTCAAGTTCTAGCTGCCACTCTCAAACAATTTTGATGCGCTCGTGGGAGAGTGAAAAAATGTCATTCACGGTGATGCTTTCGCTAGGTCTTAAACTCTGGCGCTTATAATTAACATTAACAGTGCTCTGTTAAGTTCATGAAACCTCTTTACAATATATGCTCTTTGCCTTTTCTACATATTGCAGATCCGTAATAAAATATAGTGACTGTAGTGAACTTACATATGACGCGTATGAGGAACATATTTTTAGAGCAAGCAAAAGAGGATTGTAAAATAAATTCAAGCAAAAATGTAACAGGACAAGTTGCAAGAACATTTTTGTAAGTTGCTAGAATTTGTTGATAGACTCTAAAATGACAAAATCTTATCAACAAAGTTGCCGTGAGGCCTTGTTTACGTTTTATTTATTCATTGGAATTCCAAGCATTGTTTGTTTACAGTTTTTTTGCATGGTTTTTATTTTCGCTCTTCTTTCTTTTTCGGTAGGTTTTTGTTGCACTAAGATTTTCTTAACTTACTTAGCTGAACGTTTCGTCGATCGTCAGATAAGTTATACTTTTCCGTTTTTGTCTATCTCAATGGAGCTATAGAAAAAACCATGAAACTTTTTAATTTCTTATTGTCTTGAAATGTACCCAAGGACAAAGTTATAGAAAATATATTTATATATTTTTTTACTAAATTTATTCAATTTTTTAACTGTTAAAACTATTATATTATATCTATCTGCCTATATCCGCCCTTATTTACCTATAGAAAAAATATAATGAATTCCATAATAATTCTAATTCAATATTTTCAATCAATATTGGCATTAGCAGGAACGTAGGACAACCACCAGCTAGACCAACTAGGTTGTGTTGTTGCTGCTGTATGTAGTTACTTTATTTGCCACTAAAATAAGCAATAAAAACATTAAATAAAGTAAGTACGCATGGTCCTTATTGTAATTAAAAAAATAAATCAATAACACTGTAACGTGCAAAAAAATATTTATTAAATAAAATAACATAAAATTAAAAATAAGAGTATAAGTAAAAAATTAAGAACTTTATAAAATAAATAAAATTAACGAAAAATTTGTTGAAAAATAAAACAGGTGCAATATAACATAAATAATAATTAAGAAATACATTTTATAAAATTATGATAAAATGAAATGAAAAGGAAATTTCTAAAATAAATCAATTAAAATAATATATGAAAATGTGGCGTCCGTGGCGTAGTTGGTTAAAGTGCGTGGCCGCTATGTCAAAGAACCTTGGAGACCCAGGTTCGAACCCCAGCAGCGACAGAAAATTATTTGAATTAAAATAATTTTTCTGTACGGCCGCCACCTCTCTGCAGACAATGGCAAACCTCAGAGAGTAATCAAAATGCCATGTAAAGCTTCATCGCCGTTCGGAGTCGGCGTTAAGCATGTAGGTCCGGTTCTCGGTCAATTGTGTACAAACTTAATAACACGCACAACACAATTGA
The DNA here is from genome assembly GCA_943735915.1 of Pherbina coryleti. Taxonomy (NCBI): domain Eukaryota; kingdom Metazoa; phylum Arthropoda; class Insecta; order Diptera; family Sciomyzidae; genus Pherbina; species Pherbina coryleti. Next base: position 115,347,062 of record OX030949.1, read on the forward strand.
TCATAAGAAGCTAGGTCAAAGTCCTTTCAAGGGCTGAAATGGCCAGTTATTTATTTTTTTTATTTTTTTTATGAAAATTGAAAACGAAAAACGTCAAAAATAAAAATCGAAATTAAAAGATATTAATGTAAATACAAAAATGGATTTATTTTATTTCATTCGATTTATTTTATATTAAGGGGGACTATATACCTAGAGGCCGAAAAAAGTCATGTTTGTGAATTTTTTCAAGGAAATTTAAAGGATATTTTTGAATGAGGTTTTTGACACCTTAAAATATACAATTTCAAGAGTATGTTTATTTTTGTATTAAAATTTTAATATTCAGGTAGATACAGCATTTTTTGTAGAGTTCTCTGAAAAAAGGTGAAATGTGGTGACCAAGATTGCTCCTCCTAAATTCATTTGGAAAAAAAAAATGAAAAATTTAATTATAAAATAGATGCTCGTACTTGTCATAGCCAATTTTGAAAATATTGATTTTTCACAAAATGGCGGACTTCTGAACATAAAGTAACGATTTTCGACCAAAAATTCGACATTATTTTGCCTATGACATTATTATGAATAAAATAAGCCTGCAAAAAAATCAAAACGATCGGTTCACTGAGTTTCGATAAATCTTGGTCACCGGCTTTGAAAACATGGTTTCGAGAAAAACGCGTTTGAAAATAAGGGCCAACACTGCGCACTCTAGAAGGGCGGTTCACTCATTAGGCTATAACTTTGTTATTTTTAGAGATATCGACTAATAATTTTGACCACATATTCTTGAGACTTAACGCTTTAAAGCTTAAATGCAAAACGTTTTTGAAAAAAAAAAAGGTTCTGGGTATATAACCCCCCTTAAAGCGCTTACACAACGCAAAAACTATTATTTTTAATTTAATTTTTACACAGTGTCTTCTTTTTGAAAATGTAATTCTAACACTGACAAATACCATTGAAAATTCGCAAAATATGTAATTTAGTAAGCATTTGATGGTCCTGTATTCGGCACGATCTTTTTGGTTATAGCAAAAAGAAAATAATACGAAATTTAAATTTTTATTTACTTCAATATTTGTTTAATATTTTCAACAACTTCAAAAATTCTCAATATATGAAAACAAATTTAGTAAAAATTGAAAATATCAGCAGTCTAACAAAAAAAAAAATTCACAAAAGAGTTGGCTGTGCCGTGGACACACCCGTAGGTTTTGACGTGACGAAGTTTCTTGCTGTTGTTGTTAATGTTGATGTAGATGTTGATGTTGATGTTGATGTTGATGTTGATGTTGATGTTGATGTTGATGTTGATGTTGGTGTTGGTGTTGGTGTTGGTGTTGGTGTTGTTGTTGTTGTTGATGTTGATGTTGATATTGATGTTGATGTTGATGTTGATGTGGATTTTGATGTTAATGTTGATGTTGATGTGATGTTGATATTGATGTTAATGTTGATGTTGATGTGATGTTAATATTGATGTTAATGTTGATCTTGATTTTGATATTGATGTTGATGTTGATGTTGATGATGATGTTGATGTTGATGTTGATGTTGATGTTGATGTTGATGTTGATGTTGATGTTGATGTTGATGTTGATGTTGATGTTGATGTTGATGTTGATGTTGATGTTGATGTTGATGTTGATGTTGATGTTGATGTTGATATTGATGTTGATGTTGATGTTGATGTTGATGTTGATGTTGATGTTGATGTTGATGTTGCTGTTGATGTTGATGTTGATGTTGATGTTAATGTTGATGTTGATGTTGATGTTGATGTTGATGTTGATGTTGATGTTGATGTTGATGTTGATGTTGATGTTGATGTTGATGTTGATGTTGATGTTGATGTTGATGTTGATGTTGATGTTGATGTTGATGTTGATGTTGATGTTGATGTTGATGTTGATGTTGATGTTGATGTTGATGTTGATGTTGATGTTGATGTTGATGTTGATGTTGATGTTGATGTTGCTGTTGATGTTGATGTTGATGTTGATGTTAATGTTGATGTTGATGTTGATGTTGATGTTGATGTTGATGTTGATGTTGATGTTGATGTTGATGTTGATGTTGATGTTGATGTTGATGTTGATGTTGATGTTGATGTTGATGTTGATGTTGATGTTGATGTTGATGTTGATGTTGATGTTGATGTTGATGTTGATGTTGATGTTGATGTTGATGTTGATGTTGATGTTGATGTTGATGTTGATGTTGATGTTGATGTTGATGTTGATGTTGATGTTGATGTTGATGTTGATGTTGATGTTGATGTTGATGTTGATGTTGATGTTGATGTTTATGTTGATGTTGATGTTGATGTTTATGTTGATGTTGATGTTGATGTTGATGTTGATGTTGATGTTGATGTTGATGATGATGTTAATGTTGATATCGATGTTGATGATGATGTTGATGTTGATGTTGATGTTGATGTTGATGTTGATGTTGATGTTGATGTTGATGTTGATGTTGATGTTGATGTTGATGTTGATGTTGATGTTGATGTTGATGTTGATGTTGATGTTGATGTTGATGTTGATGTTGATGTTGATGTTGATGTTGATGTTGATGTTGATGTTGATGTTGATGTTGATGATGATGTTGATGTTGATATCGATGTTGATGTTGATGTTGATGTTGATGTTGATGTTGATGTTGATGTTGATGTTGATGTTGATGTTGATGTTGATGTTGATGTTGATGTTGATGTTGATGTTGATGTTGATGTTGATGTTGATGTTGATGTTGATGTTGATGTTGATGTTGATGTTGATGTTGATGTTGATGTTGATGTTGATGTTGATGTTGATGTTGATGTTGATGTTGATGTTGCTGTTGATGTTGATGTTGATGTTAATGTTGATGTTGATGTTGATGTTGATGTTGATGTTGATGTTGATGTTGATGTTGATGTTGATGTTGATGTTGATGTTGATGTTGATGTTGATGTTGATGTTGATGTTGATGTTGATATTGATGTTGATGTTGATGTTGATGTGGATTTTGATGTTAATGTTGATGTGATGTTGATATTGATGTTAATATTGATGTTGATGTGATGTTGATATTGATTTTAATGTTGATCTTGATTTTGATATTGATGTTGATGTTGATATTGATGTTAATATTGATGTTGATGTGATGTTGATATTGATTTTAATGTTGATCTTGATTTTGATGTTGATATTGATGTTGATGTTGATGTAGATGTTGATGTTAATGTTGATGTGATGTTGATATTGATGTTAATGTTGATGTTGATGTTGATGTAATGTTGATATTGATGTTAATGCTGATCTTGATGTTGATATTGATGTTGATGTTGATGTTGATGTTGATGTTGATGTTGATATTGATGTTGATGTTGATGATGATGTTGATGTTGATGTTGATGTTGATGTTGATGTTGATGTTGATGTTGATGTTGAAGTTGATGTTGATGTTGATGTTGATGTTGATGTTGATGTTGATGTTGATGTTGATGTTGATGTTGATGTTGATGTTGATGTTGATGTTGATGTTGATGTTGATGTTGATGTTGATGTTGATGTTGATGTTGATGTTGATGTTGATGTTGATGTTGATGTTGATGTTGATGTTGATGTTGATGTTGATGTTGATGTTGATGTTGATGTTGATGTTGATGTTGATGTTGATGTTGATGTTGATGTTGATGTTGATGTTGATGTTGATGTTGCTGTTGATGTTGATGTTGATGTTGATGTTGATGTCGATGTTGATGTTGATGTTGATGTTGATGTTGATGTTGATGTTGATGTTGATGTTGATGTTGATGTTGATGTTGATGTTGATGTTAATGTTGATGTTGATGTTGATGTTGATGTTGATGTTGATGTTGATGTTGATGTTGATGTTGATGTTGATGTTGATGTTGATGTTGATGTTGATGTTGATAATGATGTTGATGTTGATGTTGATGTTGATGTTGATGTTGATGTTGATGTTGATGTTGATGTTGATGTTGATGTTGATGTTGATGTTGATGTTGATGTTGATGTTGATGTTGATGTTGATGTTGATGTTGATGTTGATGTTGATGTTGATGTTGATGTTGATGTTGATGTTGAAGTTGATGTTGATGTTGATGTTGATGTTGATGTTGATGTTGATGTTGATGTTGATGTTGATGTTGATGTTGATGTTGATGTTGATGTTGATGTTGATGTTGATGTTGATCTTGAAGTTGATGTTGATCTTGATGTTGATGTTGATTTTGATTTTGATGCTGAAGTTGATGTTGATGTTGATGTTGATGTTGATGTTGATGTTGATGTTGATGTTGATGTTGATGTTGATGTTGATGTTGATGTTGATGTTGATGTTGATGTTGATGTTGATGTTGATGTTGATGTTGATGTTGATGTTGATGTTGATGTTGATGTTGATGTTAATGTTGATGTTGATAATGATGTTGATGTTGATGTTGATGTTGATGTTGATGTTGATGTTGATGTTGATGTTGATGTTGATCTTGAAGTTGATGTTGATCTTGATGTTGATGTTGATTTTGATGTTGAAGTTTATATTGATGTTGATGTTGATGTTTATGTTGATGTTGATGTTAATGTTGATGTTGATGTTGATGTTGATGTTGATGTTGATGTTGATGTTGATGTTGATGTTGATGTTGATGTTGATGTTGATGTTGATGTTGATGTTGATGTTGATAATGATGTTGATGTTGATGTTGATGTTGATGTTGATGTTGATGTTGATGTTGATGTTGATGTTGATGTTGATGTTGATGTTGATGTTGATGTTGATGTTGATGATGTTGATGTTGATGTTGATCTTGATGTTGATGTTGATGTTGATGTTGATGATGATGATGATGTTGATGTTGATATTTATGTTGATGTTGATGTTGATGTTGATGTTGATGTTGATGTTGATGTTTATGTTTATGTTTACGTTGATGTTGATGTTGATGTTGATGTTGATGTTGATGTTGATGTTGATGTTGATGTTGATGTTGATGTTGATGTTGATGTTGATGTTGATGTTGATGTTGATGTTGATGTTGATGTTGATGTTGATGTTGATGTTGATGTTGATGTTGATGTTGATGTCTATGTTGATGTCTATGTTGATGTTGATGTTGATGTTGATGTTGAAGTTTATATTGATGTTGATGTTGATGTTGATGTTGATGTTGATGTTGATGTTGATGTTGATGTTGATGTTGATGTCTATGTTGATGTTGATGTTGATGTTGATGTTGATGTTGATGTTGATGTTGATGTTGATGTTGATGTTGATGTTGATGTTGGTGTTGATGTTGATGTTGATGTTGATGTTGATGATGTTGATGTTGATGTTGATCTTGATGTTGATGTTGATGTTGATGTTGATGATGATGATGATGTTGATGTTGATATTTATGTTGATGTTGATGTTGATGTTGATGTTGATGTTGATGTTGATGTTTATGTTTATGTTTACGTTGATGTTGATGTTGATGTTGATGTTGATGTTGATGTTGATGTTGATGTTGATGTTGATGTTGATGTTGATGTTGATGTTGATGTTGATGTTGATGTTGATGTTGATGTT
>OX030949.1:115365129-115370129 GCA_943735915.1 Pherbina coryleti
TTGATGTCGATGTTGATGTTGATGTTGATGTTGATGTTGATGTTGATGTTGATGTTGATGTTGATGTTGATGTTGATGTTGATGTTGATGTTGATGTTAATGTTGATGTTGATGTTGATGTTGATGTTGATGTTGATGTTGATGTTGATGTTGATGTTGATGTTGATGTTGATGTTGATGTTGATGTTGATGTTGATGTTGATGTTGATGTTGATGTTGATGTTGATGTTGATGTTGATGTTGATGTTGATGTTGATGTTGATGTTGATGTTGATGTTGATGTTGATGTTGATGTTGATGTTGATGTTGATGTTGATGTTGATGTTGATGTTGATGTTGATGTTGATGTTGATGTTGATGTTGATGTTGATGTTGATGTTGAAGTTGATGTTGATGTTGATGTTGATGTTGATGTTGATGTTGATGTTGATGTTGATGTTGATGTTGATGTTGATGTTGATGTTGATGTTGATGTTGATGTTGATGTTGAAGTTGATGTTGATCTTGATGTTGATGTTGATTTTGATTTTGATGCTGAAGTTGATGTTGATGTTGATGTTGATGTTGATGTTGATGTTGATGTTGATGTTGATGTTGATGTTGATGTTGATGTTGATGTTGATGTTGATGTTGATGTTGATGTTGATGTTGATGTTGATGTTGATGTTAATGTTGATGTTGATAATGATGTTGATGTTGATGTTGATGTTGATGTTGATGTTGATGTTGATCTTGAAGTTGATGTTGATCTTGATGTTGATGTTGATTTTGATGTTGAAGTTTATATTGATGTTGATGTTGATGTTTATGTTGATGTTGATGTTAATGTTGATGTTGATGTTGATGTTGATGTTGATGTTGATGTTGATGTTGATGTTGATGTTGATGTTGATGTTGATGTTGATGTTGATGTTGATGTTGATGTTGATGTTGATGTTGATGTTGATGTTGATGTTGATGTTGATAATGATGTTGATGTTGATGTTGATGTTGATGTTGATGTTGATGTTGATGTTGATGTTGATGTTGATGTTGATGTTGATGTTGATGATGTTGATGTTGATGTTGATCTTGATGTTGATGTTGATGTTAATGTTGATGATGATGATGATGTTGATGTTGATATTTATGTTGATGTTGATGTTGATGTTGATGTTGATGTTGATGTTGATGTTGATGTTTATGTTTATGTTTACGTTGATGTTGATGTTGATGTTGATGTTGATGTTGATGTTGATGTTGATGTTGATGTTGATGTTGATGTTGATGTTGATGTTGATGTTGATGTTGATGTTGATGTTGATGTTGATGTTGATGTTGATGTTGATGTTGATGTTGATGTTGATGTTGATGTTGATGTCTATGTTGATGTCTATGTTGATGTTGATGTTGATGTTGATGTTGATGTTGAAGTTTATATTGATGTTGATGTTGATGTTGATGTTGATGTTGATGTTGATGTTGATGTCTATGTTGATGTTGATGTTGATGTTGATGTTGATGTTGATGTTGATGTTGATGTTGATGTTGATGTTGATGTTGATGTTGATGTTGGTGTTGATGTTGATGTTGATGTTGATGTTGATGTTGATGATGTTGATGTTGATGTTGATCTTGATGTTGATGTTGATGTTGATGTTGATGATGATGATGATGTTGATGTTGATATTTATGTTGATGTTCATAATGATGTTGATGTTGATGTTGATGTTGATGTTGATGTTGATGTTGATGTTGATGTTGATGTTGATGGTGATGTTGATGTTAATGTTGATGTTGATGTTGATGTTGATGTTGAAGTTTATATTGATGTTGATGTTGATGTTGATGTTGATGTTGATGTTGATGTTGATGTTGATGTTGATGTTGATGTTGATGTTGATGTTGATGTTGATGTTGATGTTGATGTTGATGTTGATGTTGATGTTGATGTCTATGTTGAAGTTGATGTTGATGTTGATGTTGATGTTGATGTTGATGTTGATGTTGATGTTGATGTTGATGTTGATGTTGATGTTGATGTTGATGTTGATGTTGATGTTGATGATGATGTTGATGTTGATGTTGATGTTGATGTTGATGTTGATGTTGATGTTGATGTTGATGTTGATGTTGATGTTGATGATGTTGATGTTGATGTTGATGTTGATGTTGATGTTGATTTTTATGTTTATGTTTATGTTGATGTTGATGTTGATGTTGATGTTTATGTTTATGTTGATGTTGATGTTGATGTTGATGTTGATGTTGATGTTGATGTTGATGTTGATGTTGATGTCTATGTTGATGTCTATGTTGATGTTGATGTTGATGTTGATGTTGATGTTGATGTTGATGTTGATTTTTATGTTTATGTTTATGTTGATGTTGATGTTGATGTTGATGTTTATGTTTATGTTGATGTTGATGTTGATGTTGATGTTGATGTTGATGTTGATGTTGATGTCTATGTTGATGTCTAAGTTGATGTTGATGTTGATGTTGATGTTGATGTTGATGTTGATGTTGATGTTGATGTTGATGTTGATGTTGATGTTGATGTTGATGTTGATGTTGATGTTGATGTTGATGTTGATGTTGATGTTGATGTTGATGTTGATGTTGATGTCTATGTTGATGTTGATGTTGATGTTGATATTGATGTTGATGTTGATGTTGATGTTGATGTTGATGTTGATCTTGATGTTGATGTTGATGTTGATAATGATGTTGATGTTGATGTTGATGTTGATGTTGATGTTGATGTTGATGTTGGTCTTGAAGTTGATGTTGATCTTGATGTTGATGTTGATTTTGCTGTTGAAGTTTATATTGATGTTGATGTTGATGTTGATGGTGATGTTGATGTTAATGTTGATGTTGATGTTGATGTTGATGTTGATGGTGATGTTGATGTTAATGTTGATGTTGATGTTGATGTTGATGTTGATGTTGATGTTGATGTTGATGTTGATGTTGATGTTGATGTTGATGTTGATGTTGATGTTGATGTTGATGTTGATGTTGATGTTGATGTTGATGTTGATGTTGATGTTGATGTTGATGTTGATGTTGATGTTGATGTTGATGTTGATAATGATGTTGATGTTGATGTTGATGTTGATGTTGATGTTGATGTTGATGTTGATGTTGATGTTGATGTTGATGTTGATGTTGATGTTGATGTTGATGTTGATGTTGATGTTGATGTTGATGTTGATGTGGATGTTGATGTGGATGTTGATGTTGATGTTGATGTTGATGTTGATGTTGATGATGATGTTGATGTTGATGTTGGTGTTGATGTTGATGTTGATGTTGATGATGTTGATGTTGATGTTGATCTTGATCTTGATGTTGATGTTGATGTTGATGTTGATGTTGATGATGATGATGATGTTGATGTTGATATTTATGTTGATGTTGATAATGATGTTGATGTTGATGTTGATGTTGATGTTGATGTTGATGTTGATGTTGATGTTGATGTTGATGTTGATGTTGATGTTGATGTTGATGTTGATGTTGATGTTGATGTTGATGTTGATGTTGATGTTGATGTTGATGTTGATGTTGATGTTGATGTTGATGTTGATGTTGATGTTGATGTTGATGTTGATGTTGATGTTGATGTTGATGATGTTGATGTTGATGTTGATGTTGATGTTGATTTTTATGTTTATGTTTATGTTTATGTTTATGTTGATGTTGATGTTAATGTTGATGTTGATGTTGATGTTGATGTCTATGTTGATGTCTATGTTGATGTCTATGTTGATGTTGATGTTGATGTTGATGGTGATGTTGATGTTGATGTTGATGTTGATGTTGATGTTGATGTTGATGTTGATGTTGATGTTGATGTTGATGTTGATGTTGATGCTGATGTTGATGTTGATGATGATGTTGATGTTGATGTTGATGTTGATGTTGATGTTGATGTTGATGTTGATGTTGATGTTGATGTTGATGTTGATGTTGATGTTGATGTTGATGTTGATGTTGATGTTGATGTTGATGTTGATGTTGATGTTGATGTTGATGTTGATGTTGATGTTGATGTTGATGTTGATGTTGATGTTGATGTTGATCTTGAAGTTGATGTTGATAATGATGTTGATGTTGATGTTTATGTTGATGTTGATGTTGATGTTGATGTTGATGTTGATGTTGATGTTGATGTAGATCTTGAAGTTGATGTTGATAATGATGTTGATGTTGATGTTGATGTTGATGTTGATGTTGATGTTGATGTTGATGTTGATGTTGATGTTGATGTTGATGTTGATGTTGATGTTGATGTTGATGTTGATGTTGATGTTGATGTTGATGTTGATCTTGAAGTTGATGTTGATAATGATGTTGATGTTGATGTTGATGTTGATGTTGATGTTGATGTTGATGTTGATGTTGATGTTGATGTTGATGTTGATGTTGATGTTGATGTTGATGTTGATGTTGATGTTGATGTTGATGTTGATGATGATGTTGATGTTGATGTTGATGTTAATGTTGATGTTGATGTTGATGTTGATGTTGATGTTGATATTGATGTTGATGTTGATGTTGATGTTGATGTTGATGTTGATGTTGATGTTGATGTTGATGTTGATGTTGATGTTGATGTTGATGTTGATGTTGATGTTGATGTTGATGTTGATAATGATGTTGATGTTGATGTTGATGTTGATGTTGATGTTGATGTTGATGTTGATGTTGATGTTGATGTTGATGTTGATGTTGATGTTGATGTTGATGTTGATGTTGATGTTGATGTTGATGTTGATGTTGATGTTGATGTTGATGTTGATGTTGATGTTGATGTTGATGTTGATGTTGATGTTGATGTTGATGTCTATGTTGATGTCTATGTTGATGTTGATGTTGATGTTGATGTTGATGTTGATGTTGATTTTTATGTTTATGTTTATGTTGATGTTGATGTTGATGTTGATGTTTATGTTTATGTTGATGTTGATGTTGATGTTGATGTTGATGTTGATGTTGATGTTGATGTTGAT
>OX030949.1:115380129-115387629 GCA_943735915.1 Pherbina coryleti
ATGTTGATGTTGATGTTGATGTTGATGTTGATGTTGATGTTGATGTTGATGTTGATGTTGATGTTGATGTTGATGTTTATGTCTATGTTGATGTCTATGTTGACGTCTATGTTGATGTTGATGTTGATGTTGATGTTGATGTTGATGTTGATGTTGATGTTGATGTTGATGTTGATGTTGATGTTGATGTTGATGTTGATGTTGATGTTGATGTTGATGTTGATGTTGATGTTGATGTTGATGTTGATGTTGATGTTGATGTTGATGTTGATGTTGATGTTGATGTTGATGTTGATGTTGATGTTGATGTTGATGTTGATGTTGATGTTGATGTTGATGTTGATGTTGATGTTGATGTTGATGGTGATGTCGATGTTGATAATGATGTTGATGTTGATGTTGATGTTGATGTTGATGTTGATGTTGATGTTGATGTTGATGTTGATGTTGATGTTGATGTTGATGTTGATGTTGATGTTGATGTTGATGTTGATGTTGATGTTGATGTTGATGTTGATGTTGATGTCGATGTTGATAATGATGTTGATGTTGATGTTGATGTTGATGTTGATGTTGATGTCTATGTTGATGTCTATGTTGATGTCTATGTTGATGTTGATGTTGATGTTGATGTTGATGTTGATGTTGATGTTGATGTTGATGTTGATGTTGATGTTGATGTTAATGTTGATCTTGATTTTGATATTGATGTTGATATTGATTTTGATGTTGATGATGATGTTGATGTTGATGTTGATGTTGATGTTGATGTTGATGTTGATGTTGATGTTGATGTTGATGTTGATGTTGATGTTGATGTTGATGTTGATGTTGATGTTGATGTTGATGTTGATGTTAATGTTGATCTTGATTTTGATATTGATGTTGATATTGATGTTGATGTTGATGTTGATGATGATGTTGATGTTGATGTTGATGTTGATGTTGATGTTGATGTGTATGTTGATGTTGATGTTGATGTTGATGTTGCTGTTGATGTTGATGTTGATGTTGATGTTGATGTTGATGTTGATGGTGATGTTGATGTTGATGTTGATGTTGATGTTGATGTTGATGTTGATGTTGATGTTGATGTTGATATTGATGTTGATGTTGATGTTGATGTTGATGTTGATGTAGATGTTGATGTTGATGTTGATGTTGATGTAGATGTTGATGTTGATGTTGATGTTGGTGTTGATGGTGATTTTGATGTTGATGTTGATGTTGATGTTGATGTTGATGTTGATGTTGATGTTGATGTTGATGTTGATGTTGATGTTGATGTTGATGTTGATGTTGATGTTGATGTTGATGTTGATGTTGATGTTGATGTTGATGTTAATGTTGATGTTGATGTTGATGTTGATATTGGTGTTGATGTTGATGTTGATGTTGATGTTGATGTTGATGTTGATCTTGATGTTGATGTTGATGTTGATGTTGATGTTGATGTTGATGTTGATGTTGATGTTGATGTTGGTGTTGATGTTGATGTTGATGTTGATGTTGATGTTGATGTTGATGTTGATGTTGATGTTGATGTTGATGTTGATGTTGATGTTGATGTTGATGTTAATGTTGATCTTGATTTTGATATTGATGTTGATGTTGATGTTGATGTTGATGTCGATGTTGATAATGATGTTGATGTTGATGTTGATGTTGATGTTGATGTTGATGTCTATGTTGATGTCTATGTTGATGTCTATGTTGATGTTGATGTTGATGTTGATGTTGATGTTGATGTTGATGTTGATGTTGATGTTGATGTTAATGTTGATCTTGATTTTGATATTGATGTTGATATTGATGTTGATGTTGATGATGATGTTGATGTTGATGTTGATGTTGATGTTGATGTTGATGTTGATGTTGATGTTGATGTTGATGTTGATGTTGATGTTGATGTTGATGTTGATGTTGATGTTGATGTTAATGTTGATCTTGATTTTGATATTGATGTTGATATTGATGTTGATGTTGATGTTGATGATGATGTTGATGTTGATGTTGATGTTGATGTTGATGTTGATGTGTATGTTGATGTTGATGTTGATGTTGATGTTGATGTTGCTGTTGATGTTGATGTTGATGTTGATGTTGATGTTGATGGTGTTGTTGATGTTGATGTTGATGTTGATGTTGATGTTGATGTTGATGTTGATGTTGATATTGATGTTGATGTTGATGTTGATGTTGATGTTGATGTAGATGTTGATGTTGATGTTGATGTTGATGTAGATGTTGATGTTGATGTTGATGTTGGTGTTGATGGTGATTTTGATGTTGATGTTGATGTTGATGTTGATGTTGATGTTGATGTTGATGTTGATGTTGATGTTGATGTTGATGTTGATGTTGATGTTGATGTTGATGTTAATGTTGATGTTGATGTTGATGTTGATATTGATGTTGATGTTGATGTTGATGTTGATGTTGATGTTGATCTTGATATTGATGTTGATGTTGATGTTGATGTTGATGTTGATGTTGATGTTGATGTTGATGTTGATGTTGATGTTGATGTTGATGTTGATGTTGATGTTGATGTTGATGTTGATGTTGATGTTGATGTTGATGTTGATGGTGATGTCGATGTTGATAATGATGTTGATGTTGATGTTGATGTTGATGTTGATGTTGATGTTGATGTTGGTGTTGATGTTGATGTTGATGTTGATGTTGATGTTGATATTGATTTTGATGTTGATGATGATGTTGATGTTGATGTTGATGTTGATGTTGATGTTGATGTTGATGTTGATGTTGATGTTGATGTTGATGTTGATGTTGATGTTGATGTTGATGTTGATGTTGATGTTGATGTTGATGTTAATGTTGATCTTGATTTTGATATTGATGTTGATATTGATGTTGATGTTGATGTTGATGATGATGTTGATGTTGATGTTGATGTTGATGTTGATGTTGATGTGTATGTTGATGTTGATGTTGATGTTGATGTTGCTGTTGATGTTGATGTTGATGTTGATGTTGATGTTGATGTTGATGGTGATGTTGATGTTGATGTTGATGTTGATGTTGATGTTGATGTTGATGTTGATGTTGATGTTGATATTGATGTTGATGTTGATGTTGATGTTGATGTTGATGTAGATGTTGATGTTGATGTTGATGTTGATGTAGATGTTGATGTTGATGTTGATGTTGGTGTTGATGGTGATTTTGATGTTGATGTTGATGTTGATGTTGATGTTGATGTTGATGTTGATGTTGATGTTGATGTTGATGTTGATGTTGATGTTGATGTTGATGTTGATGTTGATGTTGATGTTGATGTTGATGTTGATGTTAATGTTGATGTTGATGTTGATGTTGATATTGGTGTTGATGTTGATGTTGATGTTGATGTTGATGTTGATGTTGATCTTGATGTTGATGTTGATGTTGATGTTGATGTTGATGTTGATGTTGATGTTGATGTTGATGTTGGTGTTGATGTTGATGTTGATGTTGATGTTGATGTTGATGTTGATGTTGATGTTGATGTTGATGTTGATGTTGATGTTGATGTTGATGTTGATGTTAATGTTGATCTTGATTTTGATATTGATGTTGATGTTGATGTTGATGTTGATGTCGATGTTGATAATGATGTTGATGTTGATGTTGATGTTGATGTTGATGTTGATGTCTATGTTGATGTCTATGTTGATGTCTATGTTGATGTTGATGTTGATGTTGATGTTGATGTTGATGTTGATGTTGATGTTGATGTTGATGTTAATGTTGATCTTGATTTTGATATTGATGTTGATATTGATGTTGATGTTGATGATGATGTTGATGTTGATGTTGATGTTGATGTTGATGTTGATGTTGATGTTGATGTTGATGTTGATGTTGATGTTGATGTTGATGTTGATGTTGATGTTGATGTTGATGTTAATGTTGATCTTGATTTTGATATTGATGTTGATATTGATGTTGATGTTGATGTTGATGATGATGTTGATGTTGATGTTGATGTTGATGTTGATGTTGATGTGTATGTTGATGTTGATGTTGATGTTGATGTTGATGTTGCTGTTGATGTTGATGTTGATGTTGATGTTGATGTTGATGGTGTTGTTGATGTTGATGTTGATGTTGATGTTGATGTTGATGTTGATGTTGATGTTGATATTGATGTTGATGTTGATGTTGATGTTGATGTTGATGTAGATGTTGATGTTGATGTTGATGTTGATGTAGATGTTGATGTTGATGTTGATGTTGGTGTTGATGGTGATTTTGATGTTGATGTTGATGTTGATGTTGATGTTGATGTTGATGTTGATGTTGATGTTGATGTTGATGTTGATGTTGATGTTGATGTTGATGTTGATGTTGATGTTAATGTTGATGTTGATGTTGATGTTGATATTGATGTTGATGTTGATGTTGATGTTGATGTTGATGTTGATCTTGATATTGATGTTGATGTTGATGTTGATGTTGATGTTGATGTTGATGTTGATGTTGATGTTGGTGTTGATGTTGATGTTGATGTTGATGTTGATGTTGATGTTGATGTTGATGTTGATGTTGATGTTGATGTTGATGTTGATGTTGATGTTGATGTTGATGTTGATGTTGATGTTGATGTTGATGTTGATGTTGATGTTGATGTTGATGTTGATGTTGATGTTGATGTTGATGTTGATGTTGATGTTGATGTTGATGTTGATGTTGATGTTGATGTTGATGTTAATGTTGATGTTGATGTTGATGTTGATATTGATGTTGATGTTGATGTTGATGTTGATGTTGATGTTGATGTTGATGTTGATGTTGATGTTGATGTTGATGTTGATGTTGATGTTGATGTTGATGTTGATGTTGATGTTGATGTTGATGTTGATGTTGATGTTGATGTTGATGTTGATGTTGATGTTAAAGTTGATGTTGATGTTGATGTTGATGTTGATGTCTATGTTGATGTCTATGTTGATGTCTATGTTGATGTCTATGTTGATGTCTATGTTGATGTCTATGTTGATGTTGATGTTGATATTGATGTTGATGTTGATGTTGATGTTGATGTTGATCTTGATGTTGATGTTGATGTTGATGTTGATGTTGATGTTGATGTTGATGTTGATGTTGATGTTGATGTTGATGTTGATGTTGATCTTGGAATTGATGTTGATCTTGATGTTGATGTTGATTTTGAGGTTGAAGTTTATATTGATGTTGATGTTGATGTTGATGGTGATGTTGATGTTAATGTTGATGTTGATGTTGATGTTGATGTTGATGTTGATGTTGATGGTGATGTTGATGTTAATGTTGATGTTGATGTTGATGTTGATGTTGATGTTGATGTTGATGTTGATGTTGATGTTGATGTTGATGTTGATGTTGATAATGATGTTGATGTTGATGTTGATGTTGATGTTGATGTTGATGTTGATGTTGATGTTGATGTTGATGTTGATGTTGATGTTGATGTTGATGTTGATGTTGATGTTGATGTTGATGTTGATGTTGATGTTGATGTTGATGTTGATGTTGATGTTGATGTTGATGTTGATGTTGATGTTGATGTTGATGTTGATGTTGATGTTGATGTTGATGTTGATGTTGATGTTGATGTTGATATTGATGTTGATGTTGATGTTGATGTTGATGTTGATGTTGATGTTGATGTTGATGTTGATGTTGATGTTGATGTCTATGTTTATGTCTATGTTGATGTCTATGTTGATGTCTATGTTGATGTTGATGTTGATGTTGATGTTGATGTTGATGTTGATGTTGATGTTGATGTTGATGTTGATGTTGATGTTGATGTTGATCTTGATCTTGATGTTGATGTTGATGTTGATGTTGATGTTGATGTTGATGTTGATGTTGATGTTGATGTTGATGTTGATGTTGATGTTGATGTTGATGTTGATGTTGATATTGATGTTGATGTTGATGTTGATGTTGATGTTGATGTTGATGTTGATGTTGATGTTGATGTTGATGTTGATGTTGATGTTGATGTTGATGTTGATGTTGATGTTGATGTTGATGTTGGTATTGATGTTGATGTTGATGTTGATGTTGATGTTGATGTTGATGTTGATGTTGATGTTGATGTTGATGTTGATGTTGATGTTGATGTTGATGTTGATGTTGATGTTGATGTTGATGTTGATGTTGATGTTGATGTTGATGTTGATGTTGATGTTGATGTTGATGTTGATGTTGATGTTGATGTTGATGTTGATGTTGATGTTGATGTTGATGTTGATGTTGATGTTGATGTTGATGTTGATGTTGATGTTGATGTTGATGGTGATGTCGATGTTGATAATGATGTTGATGTTGATGTTGATGTTGATGTTGATGTTGATGTTGATGTTGATGTTGATGTTGATGTTGATGTTGATGTTGATGTTGATGTTGATAATGATGTTGATGTTGATGTTGATGTTGATGTTGATGTTGATGTTGATGTTGATGTTGATGTTGATGTTGATCTTGAAGTTGATGTTGATCTTGATGTTGATGTTGATTTTGATGTTGAAGTTTATATTGATGTTGATGTTGATGTTGATGGTGATGTTGATGTTAATGTTGATGTTGATGTTGATGTTGATGTTGATGTTGATGGTGATGTTGATGTTAATGTTGATGTTGATGTTGATGTTGATGTTGATGTTGATGTTGCTGTTGATGTTGATGTTGATGTTGATGTTGATGTTGATGTTGATGTTGATGTTGATGTTGATGTTGATGTTGATGTTGATGTTGATGTTGATGTTGATGTTGATCTTGAAGTTGATGTTGATAATGATGTTGATGTTGATGTTGATGTGTATGTTGATGTTGATGTTGATGTTGATGTTGATGTTGATGTTGATGTTGATGTTGATGTTGATGTTGATGTTGATCTTGAAGTCGATGTTGATAATGATGTTGATGTTGATGTTGATGTGTATGTTGATGTTGATGTTGATGTTGATGTTGATGTTGATGTTGATGTTGATGTTGATGTTGATGTTGATGTTGATCTTGAAGTCGATGTTGATAATGATGTTGATGTTGATGTTGATTTTTATGTTTATGTTTATGTTGATGTTGATGTTGATGTTGATGTTTATGTTTATGTTGATGTTGATGTTGATGTTGATGTTGATGTTGATGTTGATGTTGATGTTGATGTTGATGTCTATGTTGATGTCTATGTTGATGTTGATGTTGATGTTGATGTTGATGTTGTGTTGATGTTGATGTTGATGTTGATTTTTATGTTTATGTTTATGTTGATGTTGATGTTGATGTTGATGTTTATGTTTATGTTGATGTTGATGTTGATGTTGATGTTGATGTTGATGTTGATGTTGATGTTGATGTTGATGTTGATGTTGATGTTGATGTTGATGTTGATGTTGATGTTGATGTCTATGTTGATGTTGATGTTGATGTTGATGTTGATGTTGATGTTGATGTTGATGTTGATGTTGATGTTGATGTTGTTGTTGATGTTGATGTTGATGTTGA
>OX030949.1:115392629-115398328 GCA_943735915.1 Pherbina coryleti
ATGTTGATGTTGATGTTGATCTTGATGTTGATGTTGATGTTGATGTTGATGTTGATGTTGATGTTGATGTTGATGTTGATGTTGATGTTGATGTTGATGTTGATGTTGATGTTGATCTTGGAATTGATGTTGATCTTGATGTTGATGTTGATTTTGATGTTGAAGTTTATATTGATGTTGATGTTGATGTTGATGGTGATGTTGATGTTAATGTTGATGTTGATGTTGATGTTGATGTTGATGTTGATGTTGATGGTGATGTTGATGTTAATGTTGATGTTGATGTTGATGTTGATGTTGATGTTGATGTTGATGTTGATGTTGATGTTGATGTTGATGTTGATGTTGATGTTGATAATGATGTTGATGTTGATGTTGATGTTGATGTTGATGTTGATGTTGATGTTGATGTTGATGTTGATGTTGATGTTGATGTTGATGTTGATGTTGATGTTGATGTTGATGTTGATGTTGATGTTGATGTTGATGTTGATGTTGATGTTGATGTTGATGTTGATGTTGATGTTGATGTTGATGTTGATGTTGATGTTGATGTTGATGTTGATGTTGATGTTGATGTTGATGTTGATGTTGATGTTGATGTTGATGTTGATGTTGATGTTGATGTTGATGTTGATGTTGATGTTGATATTGATGTTGATGTTGATGTTGATGTTGATGTTGATGTTGATGTCTATGTTTATGTCTATGTTGATGTCTATGTTGATGTCTATGTTGATGTTGATGTTGATGTTGATGTTGATGTTGATGTTGATGTTGATGTTGATGTTGATGTTGATGTTGATGTTGATATTGATCTTGATCTTGATGTTGATGTTGATGTTGATGTTGATGTTGATGTTGATGTTGATGTTGATGTTGATGTTGATGTTGATGTTGATGTTGATGTTGATGTTGATGTTGATGTTGATGTTGATATTGATGTTGATGTTGATGTTGATGTTGATGTTGATGTTGATGTTGATGTTGATGTTGATGTTGATGTTGATGTTGATGTTGATGTTGATGTTGATGTTGATGTTGATGTTGATGTTGATGTTGGTATTGATGTTGATGTTGATGTTGATGTTGATGTTGATGTTGATGTTGATGTTGATGTTGATGTTGATGTTGATGTTTATGTCTATGTTGATGTCTATGTTGACGTCTATGTTGATGTTGATGTTGATGTTGATGTTGATGTTGATGTTGATGTTGATGTTGATGTTGATGTTGATGTTGATGTTGATGTTGATGTTGATGTTGATGTTGATGTTGATGTTGATGTTGATGTTGATGTTGATGTTGATGTTGATGTTGATGTTGATGTTGATGTTGATGTTGATGTTGATGTTGATGTTGATGTTGATGTTGATGTTGATGTTGATGTTGATGTTGATGTTGATGTTGATGTTGATGTTGATGTTGATGTTGATGGTGATGTCGATGTTGATAATGATGTTGATGTTGATGTTGATGTTGATGTTGATGTTGATGTTGATGTTGATGTTGATGTTGATAATGATGTTGATGTTGATGTTGATGTTGATGTTGATGTTGATGTTGATGTTGATGTTGATCTTGAAGTTGATGTTGATCTTGATGTTGATGTTGATTTTGATGTTGAAGTTTATATTGATGTTGATGTTGATGTTGATGGTGATGTTGATGTTAATGTTGATGTTGATGTTGATGTTGATGTTGATGTTGATGGTGATGTTGATGTTAATGTTGATGTTGATGTTGATGTTGATGTTGATGTTGCTGTTGATGTTGATGTTGATGTTGATGTTGATGTTGATGTTGATGTTGATGTTGATGTTGATGTTGATGTTGATGTTGATGTTGATGTTGATGTTGATGTTGATGTTGATCTTGAAGTTGATGTTGATAATGATGTTGATGTTGATGTTGATGTGTATGTTGATGTTGATGTTGATGTTGATGTTGATGTTGATGTTGATGTTGATGTTGATGTTGATGTTGATCTTGAAGTCGATGTTGATAATGATGTTGATGTTGATGTTGATGTGTATGTTGATGTTGATGTTGATGTTGATGTTGATGTTGATGTTGATGTTGATGTTGATGTTGATGTTGATGTTGATGTTGATGTTGATGTTGATCTTGAAGTCGATGTTGATAATGATGTTGATGTTGATGTTGATTTTTATGTTTATGTTTATGTTGATGTTGATGTTTATGTTTATGTTGATGTTGATGTTGATGTTGATGTTGATGTTGATGTTGATGTTGATGTCTATGTTGATGTCTATGTTGATGTTGATGTTGATGTTGATGTTGATGTTGTGTTGATGTTGATGTTGATGTTGATTTTTATGTTTATGTTTATGTTGATGTTGATGTTGATGTTGATGTTTATGTTTATGTTGATGTTGATGTTGATGTTGATGTTGATGTTGATGTTGATGTTGATGTTGATGTTGATGTTGATGTTGATGTTGATGTTGATGTTGATGTCTATGTTGATGTTGATGTTGATGTTGATGTTGATGTTGATGTTGATGTTGATGTTGATGTTGATGTTGATGTTGTTGTTGATGTTGATGTTGATGTTGATGTTGATGCTGATGTTGATGTTGATGTTGATGTTGATGTTGATGTTGATGTTGATGTTGATGTTGATGTTGATGTTGATGTTGATGTTGGTGTTGATGTTGATGTTGATGTTGATGTTGATGTTGATGTTGATGTTGATGTTGATGTTGATGTTGATGTTGATGTCTATGTTGATGTCTATGTTGATGTCTATGTTGATGTCTATGTTGATGTCTATGTTGATGTTGATGTTGATATTGATGTTGATGTTGATGTTGATGTTGATGTTGATCTTGATGTTGATGTTGATGTTGATGTTGATGTTGATGTTGATGTTGATGTTGATGTTGATGTTGATGTTGATGTTGATGTTGATGTTGATGTTGATGTTGATGTTGATGTTGATAATGATGTTGATGTTGATGTTGATGTTGATGTTGATGTTGATGTTGATGTTGATGTTGATGTTGATGTTGATGTTGATGTTAATGTTGATCTTGATTTTGATATTTATGTTGATGTTGATAATGATGTTGATGTTGATGTTGATGTTTATGTTTATGTTGATGTTGATGTTGATGTTGATGTTGATGTTGATGTTGATGTTGATGTTGATGTTGATGTTGATGTTGATGTTGATGTTGATGTTGATGTTGATGTTGATGTTGATGTTGATGTCTATGTTGATGTCTATGTTGATGTTGATGTTGATGTTGATGTTGATGTTGATGTTGATGTTGATGTTGATCTTGAAGTTGATGTTGATGATGATGATGATGTTGATGTTGATATTTATGTTGATGTTGATAATGATGTTGATGTTGATGTTGATGTTTATGTTTATGTTGATGTTGATGTTGATGTTGATGTTGATGTTGATGGTGATGTTGATGTTAATGTTGATGTTGATGTTGATGTTGATGTTAATGTTGTTCTTGATTTTGATATTGATGTTGATATTGATGTTGATGTTGATGATGATGTTGATGTTGATGTTGATGTTGATGTTGATGTTGATGTTGATGTTGATGTTGATGTTGATGTTGATGTTGATGTTGATGTTGATGTTGATGTTGATGTTGATGTTGATGTTGATGTTGATGTTGATGTTGATGTTGATGTTGATGTTGATGTTGATGTTGATGTTGATGTTGATGTTGATGTTGATGTTGATGTTGATGTTGATGTCTATGTTGATGTCTATGTTGATGTCTATGTTGATGTCTATGTTGATGTTGATGTTGATATTGATGTTGATGTTGATGTTGATGTTGATGTTGATCTTGATGTTGATGTTGATGTTGATAATGATGTTGATGTGTATGTTGATGTTGATGTTGATGTTGATGTTGATGTTGATCTTGAAGTTGATGTTGATCTTGATGTTGATGTTGATTTTGATGTTGAAGTTTATATTGATGTTGATGTTGATGTTGATGTTGATGTTGATGTTGATGTTAATGTTGATGTTGATGTTGATGTTGATGTTGATGTTGATGTTGATGTTGATGTTGATGGTGATGTTGATGTTAATGTTGATGTTGATGTTGATGTTGATGTTGATGTTGATGTTGATGTTGATGTTGATGTTGATGTTGATGTTGATGTTGATGTTGATGTTGATGTTGATGTTGATGTTGATGTTGATGTTGATGTTGATGTTGATGTTGATGTTGATGTTGATGTTGATGATGATGTTGATGTTGATGTTGGTGTTGATGTTGATGTTGATGTTGATGTTGATAATGTTGATGTTGATGTTGATGTTGATCTTGATGTTGATGTTGATGTTGATGTTGATGATGATGATGATGTTGATGTTGATATTTATGTTGATGTTGATAATGATGTTGATGTTGATGTTGATGTTGATGTTGATGTTGATGTTGATGTTGATGTTGATGTTGATGTTGATGTTGATGTTGATGTTGATGTTGATGTTGATGTTGATGTTGATGTTGATGTTGATGTTGATGTTGATGTTGATGTTGATGTTGATGTTGATGTTGATGTTGATGTTGATGTTGATGTTGATGTTGATGTTGATGATGTTGATGTTGATGTTGATGTTGATGTTGATGTTGATGTTGATTTTTATGTTTATGTTTATGTTTATGTTTATGTTTATGTTGATGTTGATGTTAATGTTGATGTTGATGTTGATGTTGATGTCTATGTTGATGTCTATGTTGATGTTGATGTTGATGTTGATGTTGATGTTGATGTTGATGTTGATGTTGATGTTGATGTTGATGTTGATGTTGATGTTGATGTTGATGTTGATGTTGATGTTGATGTTGATGTTGATGTTGATGTTGATGTTGATGTTGATGTTGATGTTGATGTTGATGTTGATGTTGATGCTGATGTTGATGTTGATGTTGATGTTGATGTTGATGTTGATGTTGATGTTGATGTTGATGTTGATGTTGATGTTGATGTTGATGTTGATGTTGATGTTGATGTTGATGTTGATGTTGATGTTGATGTTGATGTTGATGTTGATGTTGATGTTGATGTTGTTGTTGATGTTGATGTTGATGTTGATGTTGATGTTGATGTTGATGTTGATGTTGATGTTGATGTTGATGTTGATGTTGATGTTGATGTTGATGTTGATGTTGATGTTGATGTTGATGTTGATGTTGATGTTGATCTTGAAGTTGATGTTGATAATGATGTTGATGTTGATGTTGATGTTGATGTTGATGTTGATGTTGATGTTGATGTTGATGTTGATGTTGATGTTGATGTTGATGTTGATGTTGATGTTGATGTTGATGTTGATGTTGGTGTTGATGTTGATGTTGATGTTGATAATGTTGATGTTGATGTTGATGTTGATGTTGATGTTGATCTTGATGTTGATGTTGATGTTGATGTTGATGTTGATGATGATGATGATGTTGATGTTGATATTTATGTTGATGTTGATAATGATGTTGATGTTGATGTTGATGTTGATGTTGATGTTGATGTTGATGTTGATGTTGATGTTGATGTTGATGTTGATGTTGATGTTGATGTTGATGTTGATGTTGATGTTGATGTTGATGTTGATGTTGATGTTGATGTTGATGATGTTGATGTTGATGTTGATGTTGATGTTGATGTTGATTTTTATGTTTATGTTTATGTTT
>OX030949.1:115398528-115428052 GCA_943735915.1 Pherbina coryleti
GATGTTGATGTTGATGTTGATGTTGATGTTGATGTTGATGTTGATGTTGATGTTAATGTTGATGTTGATGTTGATGTTGATGTTGATGTTGATGTTGATGTTGATGTTGATGTTGATGTTGATGTTGATGTTGATGTTGATGATGATGTTGATGTTGATGTTGATGTTAATGGTTATGTTGATGTTGATATTGATTTTGCTGTTGATGTTGATGTTGATGTTGATGTTGATGTTGATATTGATGTTGATGTTGATGTTGATGTTGATATTGATGTTGATGTTGATGTTGATGTTGATGTTGATGTTGATGTTGATGTTAATGTTAATGGTTATGTTTATGATGATGTTGATGTTGATGTTGATGTGTATGTTGATGTTGATGTTGATGTTGATGTTGATGTTGATGTTGATGTTGATGTTGATGTTGATGTTGATGTTGATGTTGATGTTGATGTTGATGTTAATGTTAATGGTTATGTTTATGATGATGTTGATGTTGATGTTGATGTGTATGTTGATGTTGATGTTGATGTTGATGTTGATATTGATGTTGATGTTGATGTTGATGTTGATGTTGATGTTGATGTTGATGTTGATGTTGATGTTGATGTTGATGTTGATGTTGATGTTGATGTTGATGTTGATGTTGATGTTGATGTTGATGTTGATGTTGATGTTGATGTTGATGTTGATGTTGATGTTGATGTTGATGTTGATGTTGATGTTAATGGTTATGTTGATGTTGATATTGATGTTGATGTTGATGTTGATGTTGATGTTGATGTTGATGTTGATGTTGATGTTGATGTTGATGTTGATGTTGATGTTGATGTTGATGTTGATGTTGATGTTGATGTTGATGTTGATGTTGATGTGTATGTTGATGTTGATGTTGATGTTGATGTTAATGGTTATGTTGATGTTGATATTGATGTTGATGTTGATGATGATGTTGATGTTGATGTTGATGTTGATGTTGATGTTGATGTTGATGTTGATGTTGATGTTGATGTTGATGTTGATGTTGATGTTGATGTTGATGTTGATGTTGATGTTGATGTTGATGTTAATGGTTATGTTTATGATGATGTTGATGTTGATGTTGATGTTGATGTTGATGTTGATGTTGATGTTGATGTTAATGGTTATGTTTATGATGATGTTGATGTTGATGTTGATGTTGATGTTGATGTTGATGTTGATGTTGATGTTGATGTTGATGTTGATGTTGATGTTGATGTTGATGTTGATGTTGATGTTGATGTTGATGTTGATGTTGATGTTGATGATGATGTTGATGTTGATGTTGATGTTGATGTTGATGTTGATGTTGATGTTGATGTTGATGTTGATGTTGATGTTGATGTTGATGTTAATGATGATGTTGATGTTGATGTTGATGTTGATGTTGATGTTGATGTTGATGTTGATGTTGATGTTGATGTTGATGTTGATGTGTATGTTGATGTTGATGTTGATGTTGATGTTGATGTTGATGTTGATGTTGATGTTGATGTTGATGTTGATGTTGATGTTGATGTTGATGTTGATGTTGATGTTGATGTTGATGTTGATATTGATGTTGATGTTGATGTTGATGTTGATGTTGATATTGATGTTGATGTTGATGTTGATGTTGATGTTGATGTTGATGTTGATGTTGATGTTGATGTTGATGTTGATGTTGATGTGTATGTTGATGTTGATGTTGATGTTGATGTTGATGTTGATGTTGATGTTGATGTTGATGTTGATGTTGATGTTGATGTTGATGTTGATGTTGATGTTGATGTTGATGTTGATGTTGATGTTGATGTTGATGTTGATGTTGATGTTGATGTTGATGTTGATGTTGATGTTGATGTTGATGTTGATGTTGATGTTGATGTTGATGTTGATGTTGATGTTGATGTTGATGTTGATGTTGATGTTGATGTTGATGTTGATGTTGATGTTGATGTTGATGTTGATGTTGATGTTGATGTTGATGTTTATGTTGATGTTGATGTTGATGTTGATGTTGATGTTGATGTTTATGATGATGTTGATGTTGATGTTGATGTTGATGTTGATGTTGATGTTGATTTTGATGTTGATGTTGATGTTGATGTGTATGTTGATGTTGATGTTGATGTTAATGGTTATGTTTATGATGATGTTGATGTTGATGTTGATGTTGATGTTGATGTTGATGTTGATGTTGATGTTAATGGTTATGTTTATGATGATGTTGATGTTGATGTTGATGTTGATGTTGATGTTGATGTTAATGGTTATGTTTATGATGATGTTGATGTTGATGTTGATGTGTATGTTGATGTTGATGTTGATGTTGATGTTGATGTTGATATTGATATTGATGTTGATGTTGATGTTGATGTTGATGTTGATGTTGATGTTGATGTTGATGTTGATGTTGATGTTGATGTTGATGTGGATGTTGATGTTGATGTTGATGTTGATGTTGATGTTGATGTTGATGTTGATGTTGATGTTGATGTTGATGTTGATATTGATGTTGATGTTGATATTGATGTTGATGTTGATGTTGACATTGATGTTGATGTTGATGTTGATGCTGATGTTGATGTTGATGTTGATGTTGATGTTGATGTTGATGTTGATGTTGATGTTGATGTTGATGTTGATGTTGATGTTAATGATGATGTTGATGTTGATGTTGATGTTGATGTTGATGTTGATGTTGATGTTGATGTTGATGTGTATGTTGATGTTGATGTTGATGTTGATGTTGATGTTGATGTTGATGTTGATGTTGATGTTGATGTTGATGTTGATGTTGATGTTGATGTTGATGTTGATGTTGATGTTGATGTTGATGTTGATGTTGATATTGATATTGATGTTGATGTTGATGTTGATGTTGATATTGATGTTGATGTTGATGTTGATATTGATGTTGATGTTGATGTTGATGTTGATGCTGATGTTGATGTTGATGTTGATGTTGATGTTGATGTTGATGTTGATGTTGATGTTGATGTTGATGTTGATGTTGATGTTGATGTTGATGTTGATGTTGATGTTGATGTTGATGTTGATGTTGATGTGTATGTTGATGTTGATGTTGATGTTGATGTTGATGTTGATGTTGATGTTGATGTTGATGTTGATGTTGATGCTGATGATGATGTTGATGTTGATGTTGATGTTAATGGTTATGTTGATGTTGATGTTGATGTTGATGTTGATGTTGATGTTGATGTTGATGTTGATATTGATGTTGATGTTGATGTTGATGTTGATGTTTATGATGATGTTGATGTTGATGTTGATGTTGATGTTGATGTTGATGTTGATGTTGATATTGATGTTGATGTTGATGTTGATGTTGATGTTGATGTTGATGTTGATGTTGATGTTGATGTTGATGTTGATGTTGATGTTGATGTTGATGTTGATGTGTATGTTGATGTTGATGTTGATGTTGATGTTGATGTTGATGTTGATGTTGATGTTGATGTTGATGTTGATGTTGATGTTGATGTTGATGTTGATGTTGATGTTGATGTTGATGCTGATGATGATGTTGATGTTGATGTTGATGTTAATGGTTATGTTGATGTTGATGTTGATGTTGATGTTGATGTTGATGTTGATGTTGATGTTGATGTTGATGTTGATGTTGATGTTGATGTTGATATTGATGTTGATGTTGATGTTGATGTTGATGTTGATGTTTATGATGATGTTGATGTTGATGTTGATGTTGATGTTGATGTTGATGTTGATGTTGATGTTGATGTTGATGTTGATGTTAATGTTGATGTTGATGTTGATGTTGATGTTGATGTTGATGTTGATGTTGATGTTGATGTTGATGTTGATGTTGATGTTGATGTTGATGATGATGTTGATGTTGATGTTGATGTTAATGGTTATGTTGATGTTGATATTGATTTTGCTGTTGATGTTGATGTTGATGTTGATGTTGATGTTGATGTTGATATTGATGTTGATGTTGATGTTGATGTTGATATTGATGTTGATGTTGATGTTGATATTGATGTTTATGTTGATGTTGATGCTGATGTTGATGTTGATATTGATGTTGATGTTGATGTTGATGTTGATGTTGATGTTGATGTTGATGTTGATGTTGATGTTGATGTTGATGTTGATGTTGATGTTGATGTTGATGTTGATGTTGATGTTGATGTTGATGTTGATGTAGATGTTGATGTTGATGTTGATGTTGATGTTGATGTTGATGTTGATGTTGATGTTGATGTTGATGTTGATGTTGATGTTGATGTTGATGTTGATGTTGATGTTGATGTTGATGATGAAGTTGATGTTGATGTTGATGTTAATGGTTATGTTGATGTTGATATTGATGTTGATGTTGATGTTGATGTTGATGTTGATGTTGATGTTGATGTTGATGTTGATGTTGATGTTGATGTTGATGTTGATGTTGATGATGATGTTGATGTTGATGTTGATGTTGATGTTGATGTTGATGTGTATGTTGATGTTGATGTTGATGTTGATGTTGATGTTGATGTTGATGTTGATGTTGATGTGGATATTGATATTGATGTTGATGTTGATGTTGATATTGATGTTGATGTTGATGTTGATGTTGATGTAGATGTTGATGTTGATGTTGATGTTGATGTTGATGTTTATGTTGATGTTGATGTTGATGTTGATGTTGATGTTGATGTTGATGTTGATGTTGATGTTGATGTTGATGTTGATGTTAATGGTTATGTTGATGATGATGTTGATGTTGATGTTGATGTTGATATTGATATTGATGTTGATGTTGATGTTGATATTGATGTTGATGTTGATGTTGATGTTGATGTTGATGTTGATGTTGATGTTGATGTTGATGTTGATGTTGATGTTGATGTTTATGTTGATGTTGATGTTGATGTTGATGTTGATGTTGATGTTGATGTTGATGTTGATGTTGATGTTGATGGTAATGGTTATGTTGATGATGATGTTGATGTTGATGTTGATGTTGATGTTGATGTTGATGTTGATGTTGATGTTGATGTTGATGTTGATGTTGATGTTGATGTTGATATTGATGTTGATGTTGATGTTGATGTTGATGTTGATATTGATGTTGATGTTGATGTTGATGTTGATGTTGATGTTGATGTTGATGTTGATGTTGATGTTGATGTTGATGTTAATGGTTATGTTGATGATGATGTTGATGTTGATGTTGATGTTGATGTTGATGTTGATGTTGATGTTGATGTTGATGTTGATGTTGATGTTGATGTTGATATTGATATTGATGTTGATGTTGATGTTGATATTGATGTTGATGTTGATGTTGATGTTGATGTTGATGTTGATGTTGATGTTGATGTTGATGTTGATGTTGATGTTGATGTTGATGTTGATGTTGATGATGATGTTGATGTTGATGTTGATGTTGATGTTGATGTTGATGTTGATGTTGATGTTGATGTTGATGTTGATGTTGATGATGATGTTGATGATGATGTTGATGTTGATGTTGATGTTAATGGTTATGTTGATGTTGATATTGATGTTGATGTTGATGTTGATGTTGATGATGATGTTGATGTTGATGTTGATGTTGATGTTGATGTTGATGTTGATGTTGATGTTGATGTTAATGTTAATGGTTATGTTTATGATGATGTTGATGTTGATGTTGATGTGTATGTTGATGTTGATGTTGATGTTGATGTTGATGTTGATGTTGATGTTGATGTTGATGTTGATGTTGATGTTGATGTTGATGTTGATGTTGATGTTGATGTTGATGTTGATGTTGATGTTGATGTTGATGTTGATGTTGATGTTGATGTTGATGTTGATGTTGATGTTGATGTTGATGTTGATGTTAATGGTTATGTTGATGTTGATATTGATGTTGATGTTGATGTTGATGTTGATGTTGATGTTGATGTTGATGTTGATGTTGATGTTGATGTTGATGTTGATGTTGATGTTGATGTTGATGTTGATGTTGATGTTGATGTTGATGTTGATGTGTATGTTGATGTTGATGTTGATGTTGATGTTAATGGTTATGTTGATGTTGATATTGATGTTGATGTTGATGATGATGTTGATGTTGATGTTGATGTTGATGTTGATGTTGATGTTGATGTTGATGTTGATGTTGATGTTGATGTTGATGTTAATGGTTATGTTTATGATGATGTTGATGTTGATGTTGATGTTGATGTTGATGTTGATGTTGATGTTGATGTTAATGGTTATGTTTATGATGATGTTGATGTTGATGTTGATGTTGATGTTGATGTTGATGTTGATGTTGATGTTGATGTTGATGTTGATGTTGATGTTGATGTTGATGTTGATGTTGATGTTGATGTTGATGTTGATGTTGATGTTGATGTTGATGTTGATGTTGATGATGATGTTGATGTTGATGTTGATGTTGATGTTGATGTTGATGTTGATGTTGATGTTGATGTTGATGTTGATGTTAATGATGATGTTGATGTTGATGTTGATGTTGATGTTGATGTTGATGTTAATGTTGATGTTGATGTTGATGTTGATGTTGATGTTGATGTTGATGTTGATGTTGATGTTGATGTTGATATTGATGTTGATGTTGATGATGATGATGATGTTGATGTTGATGTTGATGTTGATGTTGATGTTGATGTTGATGTTGATGTTGATGTTAATGGTTATGTTGATGTTGATATTGATGTTGATGTTGATGATGATGTTGATGTTGATGTTGATGTTGATGTTGATGTTGATGTTGATGTTGATGTTGATGTTGATGTTGATGTTGATGTTAATGGTTATGTTTATGATGATGTTGATGTTGATGTTGATGTTGATGTTGATGTTGATGTTGATGTTGATGTTAATGGTTATGTTTATGATGATGTTGATGTTGATGTTGATGTTGATGTTGATGTTGATGTTGATGTTGATGTTGATGTTGATGTTGATGTTGATGTTGATGTTGATGTTGATGTTGATGTTGATGTTGATGTTGATGTTGATGTTGATGATGATGTTGATGTTGATGTTGATGTTGATGTTGATGTTGATGTTGATGTTGATGTTGATGTTAATGGTTATGTTTATGATGATGTTGATGTTGATGTTGATGTTGATGTTGATGTTGATGTTGATGTTGATGTTGATGTTGATGTTGATGTTGATGTTGATGTTGATGTTGATGTTGATGTTGATGTTGATATTGATGTTGATGTTGATGATGATGTTGATGTTGATGTTGATGTTGATGTTGATGTTGATGTTGATGTTGATGTTGATGTTGATGTTGATGTTGATGTTGATGTTAATGGTTATGTTTATGATGATGTTGATGTTGATGTTGATGTTGATGTTGATGTTGATGTTGATGTTAATGGTTATGTTTATGATGATGTTGATGTTGATGTTGATGTTGATGTTGATGTTGATGTTGATGTTGATGTTGATGTTGATGTTGATGTTGATGTTGATGTTGATGTGTATGTTGATGTTGATGTTGATGTTGATGTTGATGTTGATGTTGATGTTGAT
The DNA here is from genome assembly GCA_943735915.1 of Pherbina coryleti. NCBI lineage: Eukaryota > Metazoa > Arthropoda > Insecta > Diptera > Sciomyzidae > Pherbina > Pherbina coryleti. The sequence continues at coordinate 115,406,068 of OX030949.1, forward strand.
GTTGATGTTGATGTTGATGTTGATGTGTATGTTGATGTGTATGTTGATGTTGATGTTGATGTTGATGTTGATGTTGATGTTGATGTTGATGTTGATGTTGATGTTGATGTTGATGTTGATGTTGATGTTGATGTTGATGTTGATGTTGATGTTGATGTTGATGTTGATGTTGATGTTGATGTTGATGTTGATGTTGATGTGTATGTTGATGTTGATGTTGATGTTGATGTTGATGTTGATGTTGATGTTGATGTTGATGTTGATGTTGATGTTGATGTTGATGTTGATGTTGATGTTGATGTTGATGTTGATGTGTATGTTGATGTTGATGTTGATGTTGATGTTGATGTGTATGTTGATGTGTATGTTGATGTTGATGTTGATGTTGATGTTGATGTTGATGTTGATGTTGATGTTGATGTTGATGTTAATGATGATGTTGATGTTGATGTTGATGTTGATGTTGATGTTGATGTTGATGTTGATGTTGATGTTGATGTTGATGTTGATGTTGATGTTGATATTGATGTTGATGTTGATGTTGATGTTGATGTTGATGTTGATGTTGATGTTGATGTTGATGTTGATGTTGATGTGTATGTTGATGTTGATGTTGATGTTGATGTTGATGTTGATGTTGATGTTGATGTTGATGTTGATGTTGATGTTGATGTTGATGTTGATGTTGATGTTGATGTTGATGTTGATGTTGATGTTGATGTTGATGTTGATGTTGATGTTGATGTTGATGTTGATGTTGATGTTGATGTTGATGTTGATGTTGATGTTGATGTTGATGTTGATGTTGATGTTGATGTTGATGTTGATGTTGATGTTGATGTTGATGTTGATGTTGATGTTGATGTTGATGTTGATGTTGATGTTGATGTTGATGTTGATGTTGATGTTGATGTTGATGTTGATGTTTATGTTGATGTTGATGTTGATGTTGATGTTGATGTTGATGTTTATGATGATGTTGATGTTGATGTTGATGTTGATGTTGATGTTGATGTTGATTTTGATGTTGATGTTGATGTTGATGTGTATGTTGATGTTGATGTTGATGTTAATGGTTATGTTTATGATGATGTTGATGTTGATGTTGATGTTGATGTTGATGTTGATGTTGATGTTAATGGTTATGTTTATGATGATGTTGATGTTGATGTTGATGTTGATGTTGATGTTGATGTTGATGTTAATGGTTATGTTTATGATGATGTTGATGTTGATGTTGATGTGTATGTTGATGTTGATGTTGATGTTGATGTTGATGTTGATATTGATATTGATGTTGATGTTGATGTTGATGTTGATGTTGATGTTGATGTTGATGTTGATGTTGATGTTGATGTTGATGTGGATGTTGATGTTGATGTTGATGTTGATGTTGATGTTGATGTTGATGTTGATGTTGATGTTGATGTTGATGTTGATATTGATGTTGATGTTGATATTGATGTTGATGTTGATGTTGACATTGATGTTGATGTTGATGTTGATGCTGATGTTGATGTTGATGTTGATGTTGATGTTGATGTTGATGTTGATGTTGATGTTGATGTTGATGTTGATGTTGATGTTGATGTTGATGTTGATGTTAATGATGATGTTGATGTTGATGTTGATGTTGATGTTGATGTTGATGTTGATGTTGATGTTGATGTTGATGTTGATGTGTATGTTGATGTTGATGTTGATGTTGATGTTGATGTTGATGTTGATGTTGATGTTGATGTTGATGTTGATGTTGATGTTGATGTTGATGTTGATGTTGATGTTGATGTTGATGTTGATATTGATATTGATGTTGATGTTGATGTTGATGTTGATATTGATGTTGATGTTGATGTTGATATTGATGTTGATGTTGATGTTGATGTTGATGCTGATGTTGATGTTGATGTTGATGTTGATGTTGATGTTGATGTTGATGTTGATGTTGATGTTGATGTTGATGTTGATGTTGATGTTGATGTTGATGTTGATGTTGATGTTGATGTTGATGTTGATGTTGATGTGTATGTTGATGTTGATGTTGATGTTGATGTTGATGTTGATGTTGATGTTGATGTTGATGTTGATGTTGATGTTGATGCTGATGATGATGTTGATGTTGATGTTGATGTTAATGGTTATGTTGATGTTGATGTTGATGTTGATGTTGATGTTGATGTTGATGTTGATGTTGATGTTGATATTGATGTTGATGTTGATGTTGATGTTGATGTTTATGATGATGTTGATGTTGATGTTGATGTTGATGTTGATGTTGATGTTGATGTTGATGTTGATATTGATGTTGATGTTGATGTTGATGTTGATGTTGATGTTGATGTTGATGTTGATGTTGATGTTGATGTTGATGTTGATGTTGATGTTGATGTGTATGTTGATGTTGATGTTGATGTTGATGTTGATGTTGATGTTGATGTTGATGTTGATGTTGATGTTGATGTTGATGTTGATGTTGATGTTGATGCTGATGATGATGTTGATGTTGATGTTGATGTTAATGGTTATGTTGATGTTGATGTTGATGTTGATGTTGATGTTGATGTTGATGTTGATGTTGATGTTGATGTTGATATTGATGTTGATGTTGATGTTGATGTTGATGTTGATGTTTATGATGATGTTGATGTTGATGTTGATGTTGATGTTGATGTTGATGTTGATGTTGATGTTGATGTTGATGTTGATGTTGATGTTAATGTTGATGTTGATGTTGATGTTGATGTTGATGTTGATGTTGATGTTGATGTTGATGTTGATGTTGATGTTGATGTTGATGTTGATGATGATGTTGATGTTGATGTTGATGTTAATGGTTATGTTGATGTTGATATTGATTTTGCTGTTGATGTTGATGTTGATGTTGATGTTGATGTTGATGTTGATATTGATGTTGATGTTGATGTTGATGTTGATATTGATGTTGATGTTGATGTTGATATTGATGTTTATGTTGATGTTGATGCTGATGTTGATGTTGATATTGATGTTGATGTTGATGTTGATGTTGATGTTGATGTTGATGTTGATGTTGATGTTGATGTTGATGTTGATGTTGATGTTGATGTTGATGTTGATGTTGATGTTGATGTTGATGTTGATGTTGATGTTGATGTTGATGTTGATGTTGATGTTGATGTTGATGTTGATGTTGATGTTGATGTTGATGTTGATGTTGATGTTGATGTTGATGTTGATGATGAAGTTGATGTTGATGTTGATGTTAATGGTTATGTTGATGTTGATATTGATGTTGATGTTGATGTTGATGTTGATGTTGATGTTGATGTTGATGTTGATGTTGATGTTGATGTTGATGTTGATGTTGATGATGATGTTGATGTTGATGTTGATGTTGATGTTGATGTTGATGTGTATGTTGATGTTGATGTTGATGTTGATGTTGATGTTGATGTTGATGTTGATGTTGATGTGGATATTGATATTGATGTTGATGTTGATGTTGATATTGATGTTGATGTTGATGTTGATGTTGATGTAGATGTTGATGTTGATGTTGATGTTGATGTTGATGTTTATGTTGATGTTGATGTTGATGTTGATGTTGATGTTGATGTTGATGTTGATGTTGATGTTGATGTTGATGTTGATGTTGATGTTGATGTTGATGTTGATGTTAATGGTTATGTTGATGATGATGTTGATGTTGATGTTGATGTTGATATTGATATTGATGTTGATGTTGATGTTGATATTGATGTTGATGTTGATGTTGATGTTGATGTTGATGTTGATGTTGATGTTGATGTTGATGTTGATGTTGATGTTGATGTTTATGTTGATGTTGATGTTGATGTTGATGTTGATGTTGATGTTGATGTTGATGTTGATGTTGATGTTGATGTTGATGTTGATGTTGATGTTGATGTTGATGTTGATGTTGATGTTGATGTTGATGTTGATGGTAATGGTTATGTTGATGATGATGTTGATGTTGATGTTGATGTTGATGTTGATGTTGATGTTGATGTTGATGTTGATGTTGATGTTGATGTTGATGTTGATGTTGATGTTGATGTTGATATTGATGTTGATGTTGATGTTTATGTTGATGTTGATGTTGATGTTGATGTTGATGTTGATGTTGATGTTGATGTTAATGGTTATGTTGATGATGATGTTGATGTTGATGTTGATGTTGATGTTGATGTTGATGTTGATGTTGATGTTGATGTTGATGTTGATGTTGATGTTGATGTTGATATTGATATTGATGTTGATGTTGATGTTGATATTGATGTTGATGTTGATGTTGATGTTGATGTTGATGTTGATGTTGATGTTGATGTTGATGTTGATGTTGATGTTGATGTTGATGTTGATGTTGATGTTGATGTTGATGATGATGTTGATGTTGATGTTGATGTTGATGTTGATGTTGATGTTGATGTTGATGTTGATGTTGATGTTGATGTTGATGTTGATGTTGATGATGATGTTGATGATGATGTTGATGTTGATGTTGATGTTAATGGTTATGTTGATGTTGATATTGATGTTGATGTTGATGTTGATGTTGATGATGATGTTGATGTTGATGTTGATGTTGATGTTGATGTTGATGTTGATGTTGATGTTGATGTTGATGTTGATGTTGATGTTGATGTTGATGTTGATGTTGATGTTGATGTTGATGTTGATGTTGATGTTGATTGATGTTGATGTTGATGTTGATGATGATGTTGATGTTGATGTTGATGTTGATGTTGATGTTGATGTTGATGTTGATGTTGATGTTGATGTTGATGTTGATGTTGATGTTGATGTTGATGATGATGTTGATGTTGATGTTGATGTTGATGTTGATGTTGATGTTGATGTTGATGTTGATATTGATGTTGATGTTGATGATGATGTTGATGATGATGTTGATGTTGATGTTGATGTTAATGGTTATGTTGATGTTGATATTGATGTTGATGTTGATGTTGATGATGATGATGATGTTGATGTTGATGTTGATGTTGATGTTGATGTTGATGTTGATGTTGATGTTGATGTTGATGTTGATGTTGATGTTGATGTTGATGTTGATGTTGATGTTGATATTGATGTTGATGTTGATGTTGATATTGATGTTGATGTTGATATTGATGTTGATGTTGATGTTGATGTTGATGTTGATGTTGATGTTGATGTTGATGTTGATGTTGATGTTGATGTTGATGTTGATGTTGATGTTGATGTTGATGTTGATGTTGATGTTGATGTTGATGTTGATGTTGATGTTGATGTTGATGTTGATGTTGATGTTGATGTTGATGTTGATGTTGATGTTGATGTTGATGTTGATGTTGATGTTGATATTGATATTGATGTTGATGTGTATGTTGATATTGATGTTGATGTTGATGTTGATGTTGATGTTGATGTTGATGTTGATGTTGATGTTGATGTTGATGTTGATGTCGATGTTGATGTTGATGTTGATGTTGATGTTGATGTTGATGTTGATGTTGATGTTGATGTTGATGTTGATGTTGATGTTGATGTTGATGTTGATGTTGATGTTGATGTTGATGTTGATGTTGATGTTGATGTTGATGATGATGTTGATGTTGATGTTGATGTTAATGGTTATGTTGATGTTGATATTAATGTTGCTGTTGATGTTGATGTTGATGTTGATGTTGATGTTGATGTTGATGTTGATGTTGATATTGATGTTGATGTTGATGTTGATGTTGATGTTGATATTGATGTTGATGTTGATGTTGATATTGATGTTGATGTTGATGTTGATGCTGATGTTGATGTTGATATTGATGTTGATGTTGATGTTGATGTTGATGATGATGTTGATGTTAATGTTGATGTTGATGTTAATGTTGATGTTGATGTTGATGTTGATGTTGATGTTGATGTTGATGTTGATGTTGATGTTTATGTTGATGTTGATGTTGATGATGATGTTGATATTGATGTTGATGTTGATGTTGATGTTGATGTTGATGTTGATGTTGATGTTGATGTTGATGTTGATGTTGATGTTGATGTTGATGTTGATGTTGATGTTGATGTTGATGTTGATGTTGATGTTGATGTTGATGATGATGTTGATATTGATGTTGATGTTAATGTTGATGTTGATGTTGATGTTGATGTTGATGTTGATGTTGATGTTGATGTTGATGTTGATGTTAATGGTTATGTTGATGATGATGTTGATGTTGATGTTGATGTTGATGTTGATGTTGATGTTGATGTTGATGTTGATGTTGATGTTGATGTTGATGTTGATGTTGATGTTGATGTTGATGTTGATGTTGATGTTGATGTTGATATTGATATTGATGTTGATGTTGATGTTGATGTTGATGTTGATATTGATGTTGATGTTGATGTTGATGTTGATGTTGATGTTGATGTTGATGTTGATGTTGATGTTGATGTTGATGTTGATGTTAATGGTTATGTTTATGATGATGTTGATGTTGATGTTGATGTTGATGTTGATGTTGATGTTGATGTTGATGTTGATGTTGATATTGATGTTGATGTTGATGTTGTTGTTGATGTTGATATTGATGTTGATGTTGATGTTGATATTGATGTCGATGTTGATGTTGATGTTGATGTTGATGTTGATGCTGATGTTGATGTTGATGTTGATGTTGATGTTGATGTTGATGTTGATGTTGATGTTGATGTTGATGTTGATATTGATGTTGATGTTGATGTTGATGTTGATGTTGATGTTGATGTTGATGTTGATGTTGATGTTGATGTTGATGTTGATGTTGATGTTGATGTTGATGTTGATGTTGATGTTGATGTTGATGTTGATGTTGATGTTGATGTTGATATTGATGTTGATGTTGATGTTGATGTTGATGTTGATGTTGATGTTGATGTTGATATTTTTGTTGATGTTGGTGTTGATGTTGATGTTGATGTTGATGTTGATGTTGATGTTGATGTTGATGTTGATGTTGATGTTGATGTTGATGTTGACGTTGATGTTGATTGATGTTGATGTTGATGTTGATGATGATGTTGATGTTGATGTTGATGTTGATGTTGATGTTGATGTTGATGTTGATGTTGATGTTGATGTTGATGATGATGTTGATGTTGATGTTGATGTTGATGTTGATGTTGATGTTGATGTTGATGTTGATGTTGATGTTGATGATGATGTTGATGATGATGATGATGTTGATGTTGATGTTGATGTTAATGGTTATGTTGATGTTGATATTGATGTTGATGTTGATGTTGATGATGATGATGATGTTGATGTTGATGTTGATGTTGATGTTGATGTTGATGTTGATGTTGATGTTGATGTTGATGTTGATGTTGATGTTGATGTTGATGTTGATATTGATGTTGATGTTGATGTTGATGTTGATGTTGATGTTGATGTTGATGTTGATGTTGATGTTGATGTTGATGTTGATGATGATGTTGATGTTGATGTTGATGTTAATGGTTATGTTGATGTTGATATTGATGTTGATGTTGATATTGATGTTGATGATGATGTTGATGTTGATGTTGATGTTGATGTTGATGTTGATGTTGATGTTGATGTTGATGTTGATGTTGATGTTGATGTTGATGTTGATGTTGATGTTGATGTTGATGTTGATGTTGATGTTGATGTTGATGTTGATGTTGATATTGATGTTGATGTTGATGATGATGTTGATGTTGATGTTGATGTTGATGTTGATGTTGATGTTGATGTTGATGTTGATGTTGATGTTGATGTTGATGTTGATGTTGATGTTGATGTTGATGTTGATGTTGATGTTGATGTTGATGTTGATGTTGATGTTGATGATGATGTTGATGTTGATGTTCATGTTAATGGTTATGTTGATGTTGATATTGATGTTGCTGTTGATGTTGATGTTGATGTTGATGTTGATGTTGATGTTGATGTTGATGTTGATGTTGATGTTGATGTTGATGTTGATATTGATGTTGATGTTGATGTTGATGTTGATATTGATGTTGATGTTGATGTTGATATTGATGTTGATGTTGATGTTGATGCTGATGTTGATGTTGATGTTGATTGATGTTGATGTTGATGTTGATGTTGATGATGATGTTGATGTTGATGTTGATGTTGATGTTGATGTTGATGTTGATGTTGATGTTGATGTTGATGTTGATGTTGATGTTGATGTTGATGTTGATGTTGATGTTGATGTTGATGTTGATGTTGATGTTGATGTTGATGTTGATGTTGATGTTGATGTTGATGTTGATGTTGATGTTGATGATGATGTTGATGTTGATGTTGATGTTAATGGTTATGTTGATGTTGATATTGATGTTGATGTTGATATTGATGTTGATGATGATGTTGATGTTGATGTTGATGTTGATGTTGATGTTGATGTTGATGTTGATGTTGATGTTGATGTTGATGTTGATGTTGATGTTGATGTTGATGTTGATGTTGATGTTGATGTTGATGTTGATGTGTATGTTGATGTTGATGTTGATGTTAATGGTTATGTTGATGTTGATATTGATGTTGATGTTGATGTTGATGTTGATGTTGATGTTGGTGTTGATGTTGATGTTGATGTTGATGTTGATGTTGATGTGTATGTTGATGTTGATGTTGAAGTTGATGTTGATGTTGATGTTGATGTTGATGTTGATGTTGATGTTAATGGTTATGTTTATGATGATGTTGATGTTGATGTTGGTGTTGATGTTGATATTGATGTTGATGTTGATATTGATGTTGATGTTGATGTTGATGTTGATGTTGATGTTGATGTTGATGTTGATGTTGATGTTGATATTGATGTTGATGTTGATGTTGATGTTGATGTTGATGTTGATGTTGATGTTGATGTTGATGTTGATGTTGATGTTGATGTTGATGTTGATGTTGATGTTGATGTTGATGTTGATGTTGATGTTGATATTGATGTTGATGTTGATGTTGATGTTGATGTTGATGTTGATGTTGATGTTGATGTTGATGTTGATGTTGATATTGATGTTGATGTTGATGTTGATGTTGATGTTGATGTTGATGTTGATGTTGATGTTGATGTTGATGTTGATGTTGATGTTGATGTTGATGTTGATGTTGATGTTGATGTTGATGATGATGTTGATAATGATGTTGATGTTGATGTTGATGTTAATGTTGATGTTGATGTTGATGTTGATGTTGATGTTGATGTTGATGTTGATGTTGATGATGATGTTGATGTTGATGTTGATGTTGATGTTGATGTTGATGTTGATGTTGATGCTGATGTTGATGTTGATGTTGATGTTGATGATGATGTTGATGTTGATGTTGATGTTAATGATTATGTTGATGTTGATATTGATGTTGATGTTGATATTGATGTTGATGTGATGTTGATGTTGATGTTGATGTTGATGTTGATGTTGATGTTGATGTTGATGTTGATGTTGATGTTGATGTTGATGTTGATGTTGATGTTGATGTTGATTTTGATGTTGATGTTGATGATGATGTTGATGTTGATGTTGATGTTAATGGTTATGTTGATGATGATATTGATGTTGATGTTGATATTGATGTTGATGATGATGTTGATGTTGATGTTGATGTTGATGTTGATGTTGATGTTGATGTTGATGTTGATGTTGATGTTGCTGTTGATGTTGATGTTGATGTTGGTGTTGATGTTGATGTTGATGTTGATGTTGATGTTGATGTTGATGTTGATGTTGATGTTGATGTTGATGTTGATGTTGATGTTGATGTTGATGTTGATGTTGATGTTGATGTTGATGTTGATGTGTATGTTGATGTTGATGTTGATGTTAATGGTTATGTTGATGTTGATATTGATGTTGATGTTGATGTTGATGTTGATGTTGGTGTTGATGTTGATGTTGATGTTGATGTTGATGTTGATGTTGATGTTGATGTTGATGTTGATGTTGATGTTGATGTTGATGTTGATGTTGATGTTGATGTTGATGTTGATGTTGATGTTGATGTTGATGTTAATGGTTATGTTTATGATGATGTTGATGTTGATGTTGGTGTTGATGTTGATATTGATGTTGATGTTGATGTTGATGTTGATGTTGATGTTGATGTTGATGTTGATGTTGATGTTGATGTTGGTGTTGATGTTGATGTTGATGTTGATGTTGATGTTGATGTTGATGTTGATGTTGATGTTGATGTTGATGTTGATGTTGATGTTGATGTTGATGTTAATGGTTATGTTGATGTTGATATTGATGTTGATGTTGATGTTGATGTTGATGTTGATGTTGGTGTTGATGTTGATGTTGATGTTGATGTTGATGTTGATGTTGATGTTGATGTTGATGTTGATGTTGATGTTGATGTTGATGTTGATGTTGATGTTGATGTTGATGTTAATGCTTATGTTTATGATGATGTTGATGTTGATGTTGGTGTTGATGTTGATATTGATGTTGATGTTGATATTGATGTTGATGTTGATGTTGATGTTGATGTTGATGTTGATGTTGATGTTGATGTTGATGTTGATGTTGATGTTGATGTTGATATTGATGTTGATGTTGATGTTGATGTCGATGTTGATGTTGATGTTGATGTTGATGTTGATGTTGATGTTGATGTTGATGTTGATGTTGATGTTGATGTTGATGTTGATGTTGATGTTGATGTTGATTGATGTTGATGTTGATGTTGATGTTGATGATGATGTTGATGTTGATGTTGATGTTTATGTTGATGTTGATGTTGATGTTGATGTTGATGTTGATGTTGATGTTGATGTTGATGTTGATGTTGATGTTGATGATGATGTTGATGTTGATGTTGATGTTGATGTTGATGTTGATGTTGATGTTGATGTTGATGTTGATGTTGATGTTGATGTTGATGATGATGTTGATGATGATGTTGATGTTGATGTTGATGTTAATGGTTATGTTGATGTTGATATTGATGTTGATGTTGATGTTGATGTTGATGTTGATGATGATGTTGATGTTGATGTTGATGTTGATGTTGATGTTGATGTTGATGTTGATGTTGATGTTGATGTTGATGTTGATGTTGATGTTGATGTTGATGTTGATGTTGATTGATGTTGATGTTGATGTTGATGATGATGTTGATGTTGATGTTGATGTTGATGTTGATGTTGATGTTGATGTTGATGTTGATGTTGATGTTGATGTTGATGATGATGTTGATGTTGATGTTGATGTTGATGTTGATGTTGATGTTGATGTTGATGTTGATATTGATGTTGATGATGATGATGATGTTGATGATGATGTTGATGTTGATGTTGATGTTAATGGTTATGTTGATGTTGATATTGATGTTGATGTTGATGTTGATGATGATGATGATGTTGATGTTGATGTTGATGTTGATGTTGATGTTGATGTTGATGTTGATGTTATTGTTGATATTGATGTTGATGTTGATGTTGATGTTGATGTTGATATTGATGTTGATGTTGATGTTGATATTGATGTTGATGTTGATATTGATGTTGATGTTGATGTTGATGCTGATGTTGATGTTGATGTTGATGTTGATGTTGATGTTGATGTTGATGTTGATGTTGATGTTGATGTTGATGTTGATGTTGATGTTGATGTTGATGTTGATGTTGATGTTGATGTTGATGTTGATGTTGATGTTGATGTTGATGTTGATGTTGATGTTGATGTTGATGTTGATGTTGATGTTGATGTTGATATTGATATTGATGTTGATGTGTATGTTGATATTGATGTTGATGTTGATGTTGATGTTGATGTTGATGTTGATGTTGATGTTGATGTTGATGTCGATGTTGATGTTGATGTTGATGTTGATGTTGATGTTGATGTTGATGTTGATGTTGATGTTGATGTTGATGTTGATGTTGATGTTGATGTTGATGTTGATGTTGATGTTGATGTTGATGTTGATGTTGATGTTGATGTTGATGATGATGTTGATGTTGATGTTGATGTTAATGGTTATGTTGATGTTGATGTTTATGTTGATGTTGATGTTGATGTTGATGTTGATGTTGATGTTGATGTTGATGTTGATGTTGATGTTGATGTTTATGTTGATGTTGATGTTGATGATGATGTTGATATTGATGTTGATGTTGATGTTGATGTTGATGTTGATGTTGATGTTGATGTCGATGTTGATGTTGATGTTGATGTTGATGTTGATGCTGATGTTGATGTTGATGTTGATGTTGATGTTGATGTTGATGTTGATGTTGATGTTGATGTTGATGTTGATGTTGATGTTGATGTTGATGTTGATGTTGATGTTGATGTTGATGTTGATGTTGATGTTGATGTTGATGTTGATGTTGATGTTGATGTTGATGTTGATGTTGATGTTGATGTTGATGTTGATGTTGATGTTGATGTTGATGTTGATGTTGATATTGATGTTGATGTTGATGTTGATGTTGATGTTGATGTTGATGTTGATATTTTTGTTGATGTTGGTGTTGATGTTGATGTTGATGTTGATGTTGATGTTGATGTTGATGTTGATGTTGATGTTGATGTTGATGTTGATGTTGATGTTGATGTTGATGTTGATGTTGATGTTGACGTTGATGTTGATTGATGTTGATGTTGATGTTGATGATGATGTTGATGTTGATGTTGATGTTGATGTTGATGTTGATGTTGATGTTGATGTTGATGTTGATGTTGATGATGATGTTGATGTTGATGTTGATGTTGATGTTGATGTTGATGTTGATGTTGATGTTGATGTTGATGTTGATGATGATGTTGATGATGATGATGATGTTGATGTTGATGTTGATGTTAATGGTTATGTTGATGTTGATATTGATGTTGATGTTGATGTTGATGATGATGATGATGTTGATGTTGATGTTGATGTTGATGTTGATGTTGATGTTGATGTTGATGTTGATGTTGATGTTGATGTTGATGTTGATGTTGATATTGATGTTGATGTTGATGTTGATGTTGATGTTGATGTTGATGTTGATGTTGATGTTGATGTTGATGTTGATGTTGATGATGATGTTGATGTTGATGTTGATGTTAATGGTTATGTTGATGTTGAATTGATGTTGATGTTGATATTGATGTTGATGATGATGTTGATGTTGATGTTGATGTTGATGTTGATGTTGATGTTGATGTTGATGTTGATGTTGATGTTGATGTTGATGTTGATGTTGATGTTGATGTTGATGTTGATGTTGATGTTGATGTTGATGTTGATGTGATGTTGATATTGATGTTGATGTTGATGATGATGTTGATGTTGATGTTGATGTTGATGTTGATGTTGATGTTGATGTTGATGTTGATGTTGATGTTGATGTTGATGTTGATGTTGATGTTGATGTTGATGTTGATGTTGATGTTGATGTTGATGTTGATGTTGATGTTGATGTTGATGTTGATGTTGATGTTGATGTTGATGTTGATGTTGATGATGATGTTGATGTTGATGTTCATGTTAATGGTTATGTTGATGTTGATATTGATGTTGCTGTTGATGTTGATGTTGATGTTGATGTTGATGTTGATGTTGATGTTGATGTTGATGTTGATGTTGATGTTGATGTTGATGTTGATGTTGATGTTGATGTTGATGTTGATGTTGATGTTGATGTTGATATTGATGTTGATGTTGATGTTGATGTTGATATTGATGTTGATGTTGATGTTGATATTGATGTTGATGTTGATGTTGATGCTGATGTTGATGTTGATGTTGATTGATGTTGATGTTGATGTTGATGTTGATGATGATGTTGATGATGATGTTGATGTTGATGTTGATGTTGATGTTGATGTTGATGTTGATGTTGATGTTGATGTTGATGTTGATGTTGATGTTGATGTTGATGTTGATGTTGATGTTGATGTTGATGTTGATGTTGATGTTGATGTTGATGTTGATGTTGATGTTGATGATGATGTTGATGTTGATGTTGATGTTAATGGTTATGTTGATGTTGATATTGATGTTGATGTTGATATTGATGTTGATGATGATGTTGATGTTGATGTTGATGTTGATGTTGATGTTGATGTTGATGTTGATGTTGATGTTGATGTTGATGTTGATGTTGATGTTGATGTTGATGTTGATGTTGATGTTGATGATGATGTTGATGTTGATGTTGATGTTAATGGTTATGTTGATGTTGATATTGATGTTGATGTTGATATTGATGTTGATGATGATGTTGATGTTGATGTTGATGTTGATGTTGATGTTGATGTTGATGTTGATGTGTATGTTGATGTTGATGTTGATGTTAATGGTTATGTTGATGTTGATATTGATGTTGATGTTGATGTTGATGTTGATGTTGATGTTGGTGTTGATGTTGATGTTGATGTTGATGTTGATGTTGATGTGTATGTTGATGTTGATGTTGATGTTGATGTTGATGTTGATGTTGATGTTGATGTTGATGTTAATGGTTATGTTTATGATGATGTTGATGTTGATGTTGGTGTTGATGTTGATATTGATGTTGATGTTGATATTGATGTTGATGTTGATGTTGATGTTGATGTTGATGTTGATGTTGATGTTGATGTTGATGTTGATATTGATGTTGATGTTGATGTTGATGTTGATGTTGATGTTGATGTTGATGTTGATGTTGATGTTGATGTTGATGTTGATGTTGATGTTGATGTTGATGTTGATGTTGATGTTGATGTTGATATTGATGTTGATGTTGATGTTGATGTTGATGTTGATGTTGATGTTGATGTTGATGTTGATGTTGATGTTGATATTGATGTTGATGTTGATGTTGATGTTGATGTTGATGTTGATGTTGATGTTGATGTTGATGTTGATGTTGATGTTGATGTTGATGTTGATGTTGATGTTGATGTTGATGTTGATGTTGATGTTGATGTTGATGTTGATGATGATGTTGATAATGATGTTGATGTTGATGTTGATGTTAATGTTGATGTTGATGTTGATGTTGATGTTGATGTTGATGTTGATGTTGATGTTGATGATGATGTTGATGTTGATGTTGATGTTGATGTTGATGTTGATGTTGATGTTGATGTTGATGTTGATGTTGATGTTGATGTTGATGATGATGTTGATGTTGATGTTGATGTTAATGATTATGTTGATGTTGATATTGATGTTGATGTTGATATTGATGTTGATGATGATGTTGATGTTGATGTTGATGTTGATGTTGATGTTGATGTTGATGTTGATGTTGATGTTGATGTTGATGTTGATGTTGATGATGATGTTGATGTTGATGTTGATGTTAATGGTTATGTTGATGATGATATTGATGTTGATGTTGATATTGATGTTGATGATGATGTTGATGTTGATGTTGATGTTGATGTTGATGTTGATGTTGATGTTGATGTTGATGTTGATGTTGATGTTGATGTTGATGTTGATGTTGATGTTGATGATGATGTTGATGTTGATGTTGATGTTAATGGTTATGTTGATGATGATATTGATGTTGATGTTGATATTGATGTTGATGATGATGTTGATGTTGATGTTGATGTTGATGTTGATGTTGATGTTGATGTTGATGTTGATGTTGATGTTGCTGTTGATGTTGATGTTGATGTTGGTGTTGATGTTGATGTTGATGTTGATGTTGATGTTGATGTTGATGTTGATGTTGATGTTGATGTTGATGTTGATGTTGATGTGTATGTTGATGTTGATGTTGATGTTAATGGTTATGTTGATGTTGATATTGATGTTGATGTTGATGTTGATGTTGATGTTGGTGTTGATGTTGATGTTGATGTTGATGTTGATGTTGATGTTGATGTTGATGTTGATGTTGATGTTGATGTTGATGTTGATGTTGATGTTGATGTTGATGTTGATGTTGATGTTGATGTTGATGTTGATGTTAATGGTTATGTTTATGATGATGTTGATGTTGATGTTGGTGTTGATGTTGATATTGATGTTGATGTTGATGTTGATGTTGATGTTGATGTTGATGTTGATGTTGATGTTGATGTTGGTGTTGATGTTGATGTTGATGTTGATGTTGATGTTGATGTTGATGTTGATGTTGATGTTGATGTTGATGTTGATGTTGATGTTGATGTTGATGTTAATGGTTATGTTGATGTTGATATTGATGTTGATGTTGATGTTGATGTTGATGTTGATGTTGGTGTTGATGTTGATGTTGATGTTGATGTTGATGTTGATGTTGATGTTGATGTTGATGTTGATGTTGATGTTGATGTTGATGTTGATGTTGATGTTGATGTTGATGTTGATGTTGATGTTAATGCTTATGTTTATGATGATGTTGATGTTGATGTTGGTGTTGATGTTGATATTGATGTTGATGTTGATATTGATGTTGATGTTGATGTTGATGTTGATGTTGATGTTGATGTTGATGTTGATGTTGATGTTGATGTTGATGTTGATGTTGATATTGATGTTGATGTTGATGTTGATGTCGATGTTGATGTTGATGTTGATGTTGATGTTGATGTTGATGTTGATGTTGATGTTGATGTTGATGTTGATGTTGATGTTGATGTTGATGTTGATGTTGATGTTGATGTTGATTGATGTTGATGTTGATGTTGATGTTGATGATGATGATGATGTTGATGTTGATGTTGATGTTTATGTTGATGTTGATGTTGATGTTGATGTTGATGTTGATGTTGATGTTGATGTTGATGTTGATGTTGATGTTGATGATGATGTTGATGTTGATGTTGATGTTGATGTTGATGTTGATGTTGATGTTGATGTTGATGTTGATGTTGATGTTGATGTTGATGATGATGTTGATGATGATGTTGATGTTGATGTTGATGTTAATGGTTATGTTGATGTTGATATTGATGTTGATGTTGATGTTGATGTTGATGTTGATGATGATGTTGATGTTGATGTTGATGTTGATGTTGATGTTGATGTTGATGTTGATGTTGATGTTGATGTTGATGTTGATGTTGATGTTGATGTTGATGTTGATGTTGATGTTGATTGATGTTGATGTTGATGTTGATGATGATGTTGATGTTGATGTTGATGTTGATGTTGATGTTGATGTTGATGTTGATGTTGATGTTGATGTTGATGTTGATGATGATGTTGATGTTGATGTTGATGTTGATGTTGATGTTGATGTTGATGTTGATGTTGATATTGATGTTGATGATGATGATGATGTTGATGATGATGTTGATGTTGATGTTGATGTTAATGGTTATGTTGATGTTGATATTGATGTTGATGTTGATGTTGATGATGATGATGATGTTGATGTTGATGTTGATGTTGATGTTGATGTTGATGTTGATGTTATTGTTGATATTGATGTTGATGTTGATGTTGATGTTGATGTTGATATTGATGTTGATGTTGATGTTGATATTGATGTTGATGTTGATATTGATGTTGATGTTGATGTTGATGCTGATGTTGATGTTGATGTTGATGTTGATGTTGATGTTGATGTTGATGTTGATGTTGATGTTGATGTTGATGTTGATGTTGATGTTGATGTTGATGTTGATGTTGATGTTGATGTTGATGTTGATGTTGATGTTGATGTTGATGTTGATGTTGATGTTGATGTTGATGTTGATGTTGATGTTGATGTTGATATTGATATTGATGTTGATGTGTATGTTGATATTGATGTTGATGTTGATGTTGATGTTGATGTTGATGTTGATGTTGATGTTGATGTTGATGTCGATGTTGATGTTGATGTTGATGTTGATGTTGATGTTGATGTTGATGTTGATGTTGATGTTGATGTTGATGTTGATGTTGATGTTGATGTTGATGTTGATGTTGATGTTGATGTTGATGTTGATGTTGATGTTGATGATGATGTTGATGTTGATGTTGATGTTAATGGTTATGTTGATGTTGATGTTTATGTTGATGTTGATGTTGATGTTGATGTTGATGTTGATGTTGATGTTGATGTTGATGTTGATGTTGATGTTTATGTTGATGTTGATGTTGATGATGATGTTGATATTGATGTTGATGTTGATGTTGATGTTGATGTTGATGTTGATGTTGATGTTGATGTTGATGTTGATGTTGATGTTGATGTTGATGTTGATGTTGATGTTGATGTTGATGTTGATGTTGATGTTGATGTTGATGTTGATGTCGATGTTGATGTTGATGTTGATGTTGATGTTGATGTTGATGTTGATGTTGATGTTGATGTTGATGATGATGTTGATGTTGATGTTGATGTTGATGTTGATGTTGATGTTGATGATGATGATGATGTTGATGATGATGTTGATGTTGATGTTGATGTTAATGGTTATGTTGATGTTGATATTGATGTTGATGTTGATGTTGATGATGATGATGATGTTGATGTTGATGTTGATGTTGATGTTGATGTTGATGTTGATGTTGATGTTGATGTTGATGTTGATGTCGATGTTGATGTTGATGTTGATGTTGATGTTGATGTTGATGTTGATGTTGATGTTGATGTTGATGTTGATGTTGATGTTGATGTTGATGTTGATGTTGATGTTGATGTTGATGTTGATGTTGATGTTGATGTTGATGTTGATGTTGATGTTGATGTTGATGTTGATGTTGATGTTGATATTGATATTGATGTTGATGTTGATGTTGATGTTGATGTTGATATTGATGTTGATGTTGATGTTGATGTTGATGTTGATGTTGATGTTGATGTTGATGTTAATGGTTATGTTTATGATGATGTTGATGTTGATGTTGATGTTGATGTTGATGTTGATGTTGATGTTGATGTTGATATTGATGTTGATGTTGATGTTGTTGTTGATGTTGATATTGATGTTGATGTTGATGTTGATATTGATGTCGATGTTGATGTTGATGTTGATGTTGATGCTGGTGTTGATGTTGATGTTGATGTTGATGTTGATGTTGATGTTGATGTTGATGTTGATGTTGATGTTGATGTTGATGTTGATGTTGATGTTGATGTTGATGTTGATGTTGATGTTGATGTTGATGTTGATGTTGATGTTGATATTGATGTTGATGTTGATGTTGATGTTGATGTTGATGTTGATGTTGATGTTGATGTTGATATTTTTGTTGATGTTGGTGTTGATGTTGATGTTGATGTTGATGTTGATGTTGATGTTGATGTTGATGTTGATGTTGATGTTGATGTTGATGTTGATGTTGATGTTGATGTTGATGTTGATGTTGATGTTGATGTTGATGTTGACGTTGATGTTGATTGATGTTGATGTTGATGTTGATGATGATGTTGATGTTGATGTTGATGTTGATGTTGATGTTGATGTTGATGTTGATGTTGATGTTGATGTTGATGTTGATGTTGATGTTGATGATGATGTTGATGTTGATGTTGATGTTGATGTTGATGTTGATGTTGATGTTGATGTTGATGTTGATGTTGATGTTGATGATGATGTTGATGATGATGTTGATGTTGATGTTGATGTTAATGGTTATGTTGATGTTGATATTGATGTTGATGTTGATGTTGATGATGATGATGATGTTGATGTTGATGTTGATGTTGATGTTGATGTTGATGTTGATGTTGATGTTGATGTTGATGTTGATGTTGATGTTGATGTTGATATTGATGTTGATGTTGATGTTGATATTGATGTTGATGTTGATGTTGATATTGATGTTGATGTTGATGTTGATGCTGATGTTGATGTTGATGTGGATGTTGATGTTGATGTTGATGTTGATGTTGATGTTGATGTTGATGTTGATGTTGATGTTGATGTTGATGTTGATGTTGATGTTGATGTTGATGTTGATGTTGATGTTGATGTTGATGTTGATGTTGATATTGATATTGATGTTGATGTGTATGTTGATATTGATGTTGATGTTGATGTTGATGTTGATGTTGATGTTGATGTTGATGTTGATGTTGATGTTGATGTCGATGTTGATGTTGATGTTGATGTTGATGTTGATGTTGATGTTGATGTTGATGTTGATGTTGATGTTGATGTTGATGTTGATGTTGATGTTGATGTTGATGTTGATGTTGATGTTGATGTTGATGATGATGTTGATGTTGATGTTGATGTTAATGGTTATGTTGATGTTGATATTGATGTTGCTGTTGATGTTGATGTTGATGTTGATGTTGATGTTGATGTTGATGTTGATGTTGATGTTGATGTTGATATTGATGTTGATGTTGATGTTGATGTTGATATTGATGTTGATGTTGATGTTGATGTTGATGTTGATGTTGATGTTGATGTTTATGTTTATGTTGATGTTGATGTTGATGTTGATGTTGATGTTGATGTTGATGTTGATGTTGATGTTGATGTTGATGTTGATGTTGATGTTGATGTTGATGTTGATGTTGATGTTGATGTTGATGTTGATGTTGATGTTGATGTTGATGTTGATGTTGATGTTGATGTTGATGTTGATGTTGATGTTGATGTTGATGTTGATGTTGATGTTGATGATGATGTTGATGTTGATGTTGATGTTGATGTTGATGTTGATGTTGATGTTGATGTTGATGTTGATGTTGATGTTGATGTTGATGATGATGTTGATGTTGATGTTGATGTTGATGTTGATGTTGATGTTGATGTTGATGTTGATGTTGATGTTGATGTTGATGTTGATGTTGATGTTGATGTTGATGTTGATGTTGATGTTGATGTTGATGTTGATGTTGATGTTGATGTTGATGTTGATGTTGATGTTGATGTTGATGTTGATGTTGATATTGATGTTGATGTTGATGTTGATGTTGATGTTGATGTTGATGTTGATGTTGATATTGATGTTGATGTTGATGTTGATATTGATGTCGATGTTGATGTTGATGTTGATGTTGATGCTGATGTTGATGTTGATGTTGATGTTGATGTTGATGTTGATGTTGATGTTGATGTTGATGTTGATGTTGATGTTGATGTTGATGTTGATGTTGATGTTGATGTTGATGTTGATGTTGATGTTGATGTTGATGTTGATGTTGATGTTGATGTTGATGTTGATGTTGATGTTGATGTTGATGTTGATGTTGATGTTGATGTTGATGTTGATGTTGATGTTGATGTTGATGTTGATGATGATGTTGATAATGATGTTGATGTTGATGTTGATGTTGATGTTGATGTTGATGTTGATGTGTATGTTGATGTTGATGTTGATGTTGATGTTGATGATGATGTTGATGTTGATGTTGATGTTGATGTTGATGTTGATGTTGATGTTAATGTTGATGTTGATGTTGATGTTGATGTTGATGTTGATGTTGATGTTGATGTTGATGTTGATGTTGATGTTGATGTTGATGTTGATGTTGATGTTGATGTTGATGTTGATGTTGATGTTGATGTTAATGGTTATGTTTATGATGATGTTGATGTTGATGTTGATGTTGATGTTGATGTTGATGTTGATGTTGATATTGATGTTGATGTTGATGTTGATGTTGATGTTGATGTTGATGTTGATGTTGATGTTGATATTGATGTTGATGTTGATGTTGATGTTGATGTTGATGTTGATGTTGATGTTGATGTTGATGTTGATGTTGATGTTGATGTTGATGTTGATGTTGATGTTGATGTTGATGTTGATGTTGATGTTGATGATGATGTTGATAATGATGTTGATGTGATGTTGATGTTAATGTTGATGTTGATGTTGATGTTGATGTTGATGTTGATGTTGATGTTGATGTTGATGTTGATGTTGATGTTGATGTTGATGTTGATGTTGATGTTGATGTTGATGTTGATGTTGATGTTGATGTTGATGTTGATGTTGATGTTGATGTTGATGATGATGTTGATGTTGATGTTGATGTTAATGGTTATGTTGATGTTGATATTGATGTTGATGTTGATATTGATGTTGATGATGATGTTGATGTTGATGTTGATGTTGATGTTGATGTTGATGTTGATGTTGATGTTGATGTTGATGTTGATGTTGATGTTGATGTTGATG
>OX030949.1:115428252-115448252 GCA_943735915.1 Pherbina coryleti
TGATCTTGATTTTGATATTTATGTTGATGTTGATAATGATGTTGATGTTGATGTTGATGTTGATGTTTATGTTTATGTTGATGTTGATGTTGATGTTGATGTTGATGTTGATGTTGATGTTGATGTTGATGTTGATGTTGATGTTGATGTTGATGTTGATTTTGATGTTGATGTTGATGTTGATGTTGATGTTGATGTTGATGTTGATGTTGATGTCTATGTTGATGTCTATGTTGATGTTGATGTTGATGTTGATGTTGATGTTGATGTTGATGTTGATGTTGATGTTGATGTTGATGTTGATCTTGATGTTGATGTTGATGATGATGATGATGTTGATGTTGATATTTATGTTGATGTTGATAATGATGTTGATGTTGATGTTGATGTTTATGTTTATGTTGATGTTGATGTTGATGTTGATGTTGATGGTGATGTTGATGTTAATGTTGATGTTGATGTTGATGTTGATGTTGATGTTAATGTTGTTCTTGATTTTGATATTGATGTTGATATTGATGTTGATGTTGATGATGATGTTGATGTTGATGTTGATGTTGATGTTGATGTTGATGTTGATGTTGATGTTGATGTTGATGTTGATGTTGATGTTGATGTTGATGTTGATGTTGATGTTGATGTTGATGTTGATGTTGATGTTGATGTTGATGTTGATGTTGATGTTGATGTTGATGTTGATGTTGATGTTGATGTTGATGTTGATGTTGATGTTGATGTTGATGTTGATGTTGATGTTGATGTTGATGTTGATGTTGATGTTGATGTTGATGTTGATGTTGATGTTGATGTTGATGTTGATGTTGATGTTGATGTTGATGTCTATGTTGATGTCTATGTTGATGTCTATGTTGATGTCTATGTTGATGTTGATGTTGATGTTGATATTGATGTTGATGTTGATGTTGATGTTGATGTTGATCTTGATGTTGATGTTGATGTTGATAATGATGTTGATGTTGATGTTGATGTTGATGTTGATGTTGATGTTGATGTTGATGTTGATGTTGATGTTGATCTTGAAGTTGATGTTGATCTTGATGTTGATGTTGATTTTGATGTTGAAGTTTATATTGATGTTGATGTTGATGTTGATGGTGATGTTGATGTTAATGTTGATGTTGATGTTGATGTTGATGTTGATGTTGATGTTGATGGTGATGTTGATGTTAATGTTGATGTTGATGTTGATGTTGATGTTGATGTTGATGTTGATGTTGATGTTGATGTTGATGTTGATGTTGATGTTGATGTTGATGTTGATGTTGATGTTGATGTTGATGTTGATGTTGATGTTGATGTTGATGTTGATGTTGATGTTGATGTTGATGTTGATGTTGATGTTGATGTTGATGATGATGTTGATGTTGATGTTGGTGTTGATGTTGATGTTGATGTTGATAATGTTGATGTTGATGTTGATGTTGATCTTGATGTTGATGTTGATGTTGATGTTGATGATGATGATGATGTTGATGTTGATATTTATGTTGATGTTGATAATGATGTTGATGTTGATGTTGATGTTGATGTTGATGTTGATGTTGATGTTGATGTTGATGTTGATGTTGATGTTGATGTTGATGTTGATGTTGATGTTGATGTTGATGTTGATGTTGATGTTGATGTTGATGTTGATGTTGATGTTGATGTTGATGTTGATGTTGATGATGTTGATGTTGATGTTGATGTTGATGTTGATGTTGATTTTTATGTTTATGTTTATGTTTATGTTTATGTTTATGTTGATGTTGATGTTAATGTTGATGTTGATGTTGATGTTGATGTCTATGTTGATGTCTATGTTGATGTTGATGTTGATGTTGATGTTGATGTTGATGTTGATGTTGATGTTGATGTTGATGTTGATGTTGATGTTGATGTTGATGTTGATGTTGATGTTGATGTTGATGTTGATGTTGATGTTGATGTTGATGTTGATGTTGATGTTGATGTTGATGTTGATGTTGATGTTGATGTTGATGTTGATGTTGATGTTGATGTTGATGTTGATGTTGATGTTGATGTTGATGTTGATGTTGATGTTGATGTTGATGTTGATCTTGATGTTGATGTTGATGTTGATGTTGATGTTGATGTTGATGTTGATGTTGATGTTGATGTTGATGTTGATGTTGATGTTGATGTTGATGTTGATGTTGATGTTGGTGTTGATGGTTATGTTGATGTTAATATTGATGTTAATGTTGATGTTGATGTTGATGTTGATGTTGATGTTGATATTGATGTTGATGTTGATGTTGATGTTGATGTTGATGTTGATGTTGATGTTGATGTTGATGTTGATGTTGATGTTGATGTTGATGTTGATGTTGATGTTGATGTTGATGTTGATGTTGATGTTGATGTTGATGTTGATGTTGATGTTGATGTTGATGTTGGTGTTGATGGTTATGTTGATGTTAATATTGATGTTAATGTTAATGTTGATGTTGATGTTGATGTAGATGTTGATGTTGATTAAGATGTTGATGTTGATGTTGATGTTGATGTTGATATTGATGTTGTTGTTGATGTTGATGTTGGTGTTGATGGTTATGTTGATGTTAATGGTGATGTTGATGTTGATGTTGATGTTGATGTTGATGTTGATGTTGATGTTGATGTTGATGTTGATGTTGATGTTGATGTTGATGTTGATGTTGATGTTGATGTTGATGTTGATGTTGATGTAGATGTTGATGTTGATGTTGATGTTGATGTTGATGTTGATGTTGATGTTGATGTTGATGTTGATGTTGATGTTTATGTTTATGTTTATGTTGATATTGATGTTGATGTTGATGTTGATGTTGATGTTGATGTTGATGTTGATGTTGATGTTGATGTTGATGTTGATGTTCATGTTGATGTTAATGTTGATGTTAATGTTAATGTTGATGTTAATGTTAATGTTAATGTTAATGTTAATGTTAATGTTAATGTTAATGTTAATGTTAATGTTAATGTTAATGTTAATGTTAATGTTAATGTTAATGTTAATGTTAATGTTAATGTTAATGTTAATGTTAATGTTAATGTTAATGTTAATGTTAATGTTAATGTTAATGTTAATGTTAATGTTAATGTTAATGTTAATGTTGTTGTTGATGTTGATGTTAATGTTGATGTTGATGTGATGTTGATTTTGATGTGGATGTTGATGTTGATGTTGATGTTGATGTTGATGTTGATGTTAATGTTAATGTTAATGTTAATGTTGATGTTGATGTTGATGTTGATGTTGATGTTGATGTTCATATTGATGTTGATGTTAATGGTTATGTTGATGTTGATGTTGATGTTGATGTTGATGTTGATGTTGATGTTTATGTTGATGTTGATGTTGATGTTGATGTTGATGTTGATGTTGATGTTGATGTTGATGTTGATGTTGATGTTGATGTTGATGTTGATGTTGATGTTGATGTTGATGTTGATGTTGATGTTGATGTTGATGTTGATGTTGATGTTGATGTTGATGTTGATGTTGATGTTGATGTTGATGTTGATGTTGATGTTGATGTTGATGTTGATGTAGATGTTGATGTTGATGTTGATGTTGGTGTTTATGTTGATGTTGATGTTGATGTTGATGTTGATGTTGATGTTGATGTTGATGTGTATGTTGATGTTGATGTTTATGTTGATGTTGATGTTGATGTTGATGTTGATGTTGATGTTGATGTTGATGTTGATGTTGATGTTGATGTTGATGTTGATGTTGATGTTGATGTTGATGTTGATGTTGATGTTGATGTTGATGTTGATGTTGATGTTGATGTTGATGTTGATGTTGATGTTGATGTTGATGTTGATGTTGATGTTGATGTTGATGTTGATGTTGATGTTGATGTTGATGATGATGTTGATGTTGATGTTGATGTCGATGTTGATGTTGATGTTGATGTTGGTGTTTATGTTGATGTTGATGTTGATGTTGATGTTGATGTTGATGTTGATGTTGATGTTGATGTTGATGTTGATGTTGATGTTGATGTTGATGTTGATGTTGATGTTGATGTTGATGTTGATGTTGATGTTGATGTTGATGTTGATGTTGATGTTGATGTTGATGTTGATGTTGATGTTGATGTTGATGTTGATGTTGATGTTGATGTTGATGTTGATGTTGATGTTGATGTTGATGTTGATGTTGATGTTGATGTTGATGTTGATGTTGATGTTGATGTTGATGTTGATGTTGATGTTGATGTTGATGTTGATGTTGATGTTGATGTTGATGTTGATGTTGATGTTGATGATGTTGATGATGTTGATGTTGATGTTGATGTTGATGTTGATGTTGAGGTTGATGTTGATGTTGATGTTGATGTTGATGTTGATGTTGATGTTGATGTTGATGTTGATGTTGATGTTGATGTTGATGTTGATGTTGATGTTGATGTTGATGTTGATGTTGATGTTGATGTTGATGTTGATGTTGATGTTGATGTTGATGTTGATGTTGATGTTGATGTTGATGTTGATGTTGATGTTGATGTTGATGTTGATGTTGATGTTAATGGTTATGTTGATGTTGATGTTGATGTTGATGTTGATGTTGATGTTGATGTTGATGTTGATGTTGATGTTGATGTTGATGTTGATGTTGATGTTGATGTTGATGTTGATGTTGATGTTGATGTTGATGTTGATGTTGATGTTGATGTTGATGTTGATGTTGATGATGTTGATGATGTTGATGTTGATGTTGATGTTGATGTTGATGTTGATGTTGAGGTTGATGTTGATGTTGATGTTGATGTTGATGTTGATGTTGATGTTGATGTTGATGTTGATGTTGATGTTGATGTTGATGTTGATGTTGATGTTGATGTTGATGTTGATGTTGATGTTGATGTTGATGTTGATGTTGATGTTGATGTTGATGTTGATGTTGATGTTGATGTTGATGTTGATGTTGATGTTGATGTTGATGTTGATGTTGATGTTGATGTTGATGTTGATGTTGATGTTGATGTTGATGTTGATGTTGATGTTGATGTTGATGTTGATGTTGATGTTGATGTTGATGTTGATGTTGATGTTGATGTTGATGTTGATGTTGATGTTGATGTTGATGTTGATGTTGATGTTGATGTTGATGTTGATGTTGATGTTGATGTTGATGTTGATGTTGATGTTGATGTTGATGTTGATGTTGATGTTGATGTTGATGTTGATGTTGATGTTGATGTTGATGTTGATGTTGATGTTGATGTTGATGTTGATGTTAATGGTTATGTTGATGTTGATGTTGATGTTGATGTTGATGTTGATGTTGATGTTGATGTTGATGTTGATGTTGATGTTGATGTTGATGTTGATGTTGATGTTGATGTTGATGTTGATGTTGATGTTGATGTTGATGTTGATGTTGATGTTGATGTTGATGTTGATGTTGATGTTGATGTTGATGTTGATGTTGATGTTGATGTTGATGTTGATGTTGATGTTGGTGTTGATGTTGATGTTGATGTTGATGTTTATGTTGATGTTGATGTTGATGTTGATGTTGATAATGATGATGTTGATGTTGATGTTGATGTTGATGTTGATGTTGATGTTGGTGTTTATGTTGATGTTGATGTTGATGTTGATGTTGATGTTGATGTTGATGTTGATGTTGATGTTGATGTTGATGTTGATGTTGATGTTGATGTTGATGTTGATGTTGATGTTGATGTTGATGTTGATGTTGATGTTGATGTTGATGTTGATGTTGATGTTGATGTTGATGTTGATGTTGATGTTGATGTTGATGTTGATGTTGATGTTGATGTTGATGTTGATGTTGATGTTGATGATGATGATGTTGATGTTGATGTTGATGTTGATGTTGATGTTGATGTTGATGTTGATGTTGATGTTGATGTTGATGTTGATGTTGATGTTGGTGTTGATGTTGATGTTGATGTTGGTGTTGATGTTGATGTTGATGTTGATGTTGATGTTGATGATGATGATGTTGATGTTGATGTTGATGTTGATGTTGATGTTGATGTTGATGTTGATGTTGATGTTGATGTTGATGTTGATGTTGATGTTGTTGTTGATGTTGATGTTGATGTTGATGTTGATGATGATGATGTTGATGTTGATGTTGATGTTGATGTTGATGTTGGTGTTTATGTTGATGTTGATGTTGATGTTGATGTTGATGTTGATGTTGATGTTGATGTTGATGTTGATGTTGATGTTGATGTTGATGTTGATGTTGATGTTGATGTTGATGTTGATGTTGATGTTGATGTTGATGTTGATGTTGATGTTGATGTTGATGTTGATGTTGATGTTGATGTTGATGTTGATGTTGATGTTGATGTTGGTGTTGATGGTTATGTTGATGTTAATATTGATGTTAATGTTGATGTTGATGTTGATGTTGATGTTGATGTTGATGTTGATGTTGATGTTGATGTTGATGTTGATGTTGATGTTGATGTTGATGTTGATGTTGATGTTGATGTTGATGTTGATGTTGATGTTGATGTTGATGTTAATGTTGATGTTGATGTTGATGTTGATGTTTATGTTGATGTTGATGTTGATGTTGATGTTGATGTTGATGTTGATGTTGATGTTGATGTTGATGTTGATGTTGATGTTGATGTTGATGTTGATGTTGATGTTGATGTTGATGTTGATGTTGATGTTGATGTTGATGTTGATGTTGATGTTGATGTTGGTGTTGATGGTTATGTTGATGTTAATATTGATGTTAATGTTGATGTTGATGTTGATGTAGATGTTGATGTTGATTAAGATGTTGATGTTGATGTTGATGTTGATGTTGATGTTGATATTGATGTTGTTGTTGTTGTTGATGTTGATGTTGGTGTTGATGGTTATGTTGATGTTAATGGTGATGTTGATGTTGATGTTGATGTTGATGTTGATGTTGATGTTGATGTTGATGTTGATGTTGATGTTGATGTTGATGTTGATGTTGATGTTGATGTTGATGTTGATGTTGATGTTGATGTTGATGTTGATGTTGATGTTGATGTTGATGTTGATGTTGATGTTGATGTTGATGTTGATGTTGATGTTGATGTTGATGTTGATGTTGATGTTGATGTTGATGTTGATGTTGATGTAGATGTTGATGTTGATGTTGATGTTGATGTTGATGTTGATGTTGATGTTGATGTTGATGTTGATGTTGATGTTTATGTTTATGTTTATGTTGATATTGATGTTGATGTTGATGTTGATGTTGATGTTGATGTTGATGTTGATGTTGATGTTGATGTTGATGTTGATGTTGATGTTGATGATGATGTTGATGTTCATGTTGATGTTCATGTTGATGTTAATGTTGATGTTAATGTTAATGTTAATGTTAATGTTAATGTTAATGTTAATGTTAATGTTAATGTTAATGTTAATGTTAATGTTAATGTTAATGTTAATGTTAATGTTAATGTTAATGTTAATGTTAATGTTAATGTTAATGTTAATGTTAATGTTAATGTTAATGTTAATGTTAATGTTAATGTTAATGTTAATGTTAATGTTAATGTTAATGTTAATGTTAATGTTGTTGTTGATGTTGATGTTAATGTTGATGTTGATGTGATGTTGATGTTGATTTTGATGTGGATGTTGATGTTGATGTTGATGTTGATGTTGATGTTGATGTTAATGTTAATGTTAATGTTAATGTTAATGTTAATGTTGATGTTGATGTTGATGTTGATGTTGATGTTGATGTTCATATTGATGTTGATGTTAATGGTTATGATGATGTTGATGTTGATGTTGATGTTGATGTTGATGTTGATGTTGATGTTGATGTTGATGTTGATGTTTATGTTGATGTTGATGTTGATGTTGATGTTGATGTTGATGTTGATGTTGATGTTGATGTTGATGTTGATGTTGATGTTGATGTTGATGTTGATGTTGATGTTGATGTTGATGTTGATGTTGATGTGTATGTTGATGTTGATGTTGATGTTGATGTTGATGTTTATGTTGATGTTGATGTTGATGTTGATGTTGATGTTGATGTTGATGTTGATGTTGATGTTGATGTTGATGTTGATGTTGATGTTGATGTTGATGTTGATGTAGATGTTGATGTTGATGTTGATGTTGGTGTTTATGTTGATGTTGATGTTGATGTTGATGTTGATGTTGATGTTGATGTGTATGTTGATGTTGATGTTGATGTTGATGTTGATGTTGATGTTTATGTTGATGTTGATGTTGATGTTGATGTTGATGTTGATGTTGATGTTGATGTTGATGTTGATGTTGATGTTGATGTTGATGTTGATGTTGATGTTGATGTTGATGTTGATGTTGATGTTGATGTTGATGTTGATCTTGATGTTGATGTTGATGTTGATGTTGATGTTGATGTTGATGTTGATGTTGATGTTGATGTTGATGTTGATGTTGATGTTGATGATGATGTTGATGTTTATGTTGATGTTGATGTTGATGTTGATGTTGATGTTGATGTTGATGTTGATGTTGATGTTGATGTTGATGTTGATGTTGATGTTGATGTTGATGTTGATGTTGATGTTGATGTTGATGTTGATGTTGATGTTGATGTTGATGTTGATGTTGATGTTGATGTTGATGTTGATGTTGATGTTGATGTTGATGTTGATGTTGATGTTGATGTTGATGTTGATGTTGATGTTGATGTTGATGTTGATGTTGATGTTGATGTTGATGTTGATGTTGATGTTGATGTTGATGTTGATGTTAATGGTTATGTTGATGTTGATGTTGATGTTGATGTTGATGTTGATGTTGATGTTGATGTTGATGTTGATGTTGATGTTGATGTTGATGTTGATGTTGATGTTGATGTTGATGTTGATGTTGATGTTGATGTTTATGTTGATGTTGATGTTGATGTTGATGTTGATGTTGATGATGATGATGTTGATGTTGATGTTGATGTTGATGTTGATGTTGGTGTTTATGTTGATGTTGATGTTGATGTTGATGTTGATGTTGATGTTGATGTTGATGTTGATGTTGATGTTGATGTTGATGTTGATGTTGATGTTGATGTTGATGTTGATGTTGATGTTGATGTTGATGTTGATGTTGATGTTGATGTTGATGATGATGATGTTGATGTTGATGTTGATGTTGATGTTGATGTTGGTGTTTATGTTGATGTTGATGTTGATGTTGATGTTGATGTTGATGTTGATGTTGATGTTGATGTTGATGTTGATGTTGATGTTGATGTTGATGTTGATGTTGATGTTGATGTTGATGTTGATGTTGATGTTGATGTTGATGTTGATGTTGATGTTGATGTTGATGTTGATGTTGATGTTGATGTTGATGTTGATGTTGATGTTGATGTTGATGTTGATGTTGATGTTGATGTTGATGTTGATGTTGATGTTGATGTTGATGTTGATGATGATGTTGATGTTGATGTTGATGTCGATGTTGATGTTGATGTTGATGTTGGTGTTTATGTTGATGTTGATGTTGATGTTGATGTTGATGTTGATGTTGATGTTTATGTTGATGTTGATGTTGATGTTGATGTTGATGTTGATGTTGATGTTGATGTTGATGTTGATGTTGATGTTGATGTTGATGTTGATGTTGATGTTGATGTTGATGTTGATGTTGATGTTGATGTTGATGTTGATGTTGATGTTGATGTTGATATTGATGTTGATGTTGATGTTGATGTTGATGTTGATGTTGATGTTGATGTTGATGTTGATGTTGATGTTGATGTTGATGTTGATGTTGATGTTGATGTTGATGTTGATGTTGATGTTGATGTTGATGTTGATGTTGATGTTGATGTTGATGTTGATGTTGATGTTGATGTTGATGTTGATGTTGATGTTGATGTTGATGTTGATGTTGATGTTGATGTTGATGTTGATGTTGATGTTGATGTTGATGTTGATGTTGATGTTGATGTTGATGTTGATGTTGATGTTGATGTTGATGTTGATGTTGATGTTGATGTTGATGTTGATGTTGATGTTGATGTTGATGTTGATGTTGATGTTAATGGTTATGTTGATGTTGATGTTGATGTTGATGTTGATGTTGATGTTGATGTTGATGTTGATGTTGATGTTGATGTTGATGTTGATGTTGATGTTGATGTTGATGTTGATGTTGATGTTGATGTTGATGTTGATGTTGATGTTGATGTTGATGTTGATGTTGATGTTGATGTTGATGTTGATGTTTATGTTGATGTTGATGTTGATGTTGATGTTGATGATGATGATGTTGATGTTGATGTTGATGTTGATGTTGGTGTTTATGTTGATGTTGATGTTGATGTTGATGTTGATGTTGATGTTGATGTTGATGTTGATGTTGATGTTGATGTTGATGTTGATGTTGATGTTGATGTTGATGTTGATGTTGATGTTGATGTTGATGTTGATGTTGATGTTGATGTTGATGTTGATGTTGATGTACATGTTGATGTTGATGTTGATGTTGATGTTGATGTTGATGTTGATGTTGATGTTGATGTTGATGTTGATGTTGATGTTGATGTTGATGTTGATGTTGATGTTGATGTTGATGATGATGATGTTGTGTTGATGTTGATGTTGATGTTGATGTTGATGTTGATGTTGATGTTGATGTTGATGTTGATGTTGATGTTGATGTTGATGTTGATGTTGATGTTGGTGTTGATGTTGATGTTGATGTTGGTGTTGATGTTGATGTTGATGTTGATGATGATGATGTTGATGTTGATGTTGATGTTGATGTTGATGTTGATGTTGATGTTGATGTTGATGTTGATGTTGATGTTGATGTTGATGTTGATGTTGATGTTGATGTTGATGTTGATGTTGATGTTGATGTTGATGTTGATGTTGATGTTGATGTTGATGATGTTGATGTTGATGTTGATGTTGATGTTGATGTTGATGTTGGTGTTTATGTTGATGTTGATGTTGATGTTGAAGTTAACGCGCTTCACCGCGCGTATGTCAAAAAAAAGCCGGCATCGGCTAGCGCAAGGCCAATTATTAAAACTCACTTCAATATTCTTTTCACGATTTTATTAGCTTAAACTGGTTATAGAACTTAAATTGATCACGCTCCAAATTCGAATGACTTAATTCTAACTTAAAAACTAAAGGTAAGCCTAAAGCTACCCCTGCGTTGTGCCATATCTGCTGCGTCGACATTCCCACGTTATGCAGTGTCCGCAGCCACGTTCCCGCAATGCACTTCTCCCACGTCGTACGCGCATGCAGGTAACCAGACGCATGCTCAGCACTTTTATAGGTGACAGGTACAGTGGCTCGCGTTGGCTAAACATAGGATCGCTCGTCTTAACTCCTCCCCCTTCAAATATCTGCGTCCCGCAGATCTAAGTAACGACCGCAACCGTTGGGTGGGCGTCATGCGACAGATGAGTTACTGGGAGTTGTATTGTTGGGAGACCGACCCTTTTTGTGAGTTTCCGCCAGATGGAGATTGCTATTGCAACTACAAAAAGTATTGTAAGAATATCCATCCATGATGAGAAGTCAATTCTACCCGCCAAGCCTTGTAGTCGATGGGTATTTGTCAAGCTTAGCTCTCGTAGGTATTCAATGTCGACTGCTACTCCCTCGCTCGTAACATTAGCTAGTACAGGTGGCAGGGCCTGGAACTTCGAGGACGAATATGATGAAAATGTCTTGCCACCAAGCTGCAGCGTCTCGTTGTCGAGTTGGATGACATAGGTTCCTTCCAGCCTTTGGGAAAAGTTTCCGGTTTTTATTTCGCCCTTGAAATTAGTTATAAAAAGTGTGTTTTCGTTTACTAATTCGATAACTTCTTCTTTTCTCGTCCTAAACCGACAGCGTGCGTCTCCGCCCTTGAGAAGCTTTGGCAGACACGAATTTTCAGGAACCCTTTCTAAGCTTGTCGTAACACATACCGAGGAGTTTCCGATTCTCTGGCATTCTCCAGTTAGTCCATAAGTTTCGGTTCGACTAAGGAGCAGTTTCGAAAATTGAAGATCCACCTGAGTTCCATTAAAAATCGCAGCACGGCAATTCACTAGATGATAGGCGTTTACTTTTACTTTTGGTACTGCTAGGACATATAACATGAGGGTCCCATTTGTGTAGACTGAGGGATGGCCAAACTCAATAGCTTCAATTATATTCTGGTATGGTAGAACCTCAAGTTCATTTATAACCATATTTACCTCCTCAGCGTCTAAGAGGTTACTGTTCACTATACCCTTTTTTGCCATTTGACATGCTCGTACAATCTCGTTGACTCCTTCCTTGAGGATAAGTATTTTGTCCAGTAGATTATGATCCTTTGTGCTTATATCGCTTTTTTCGATGACATTATTAAGGCTAGTTATCATCCCATTTATCTTACTGACGACTTCATGAGTGGCATTAAAAAGATTCCTGTTGATTTTGTATTGATTGTTGTTGTTCTCAATTATGTCTGATTGGCTTCTTAAAATCTCATCCCAGTCGATTGCGTCAGGGGATCCTGCTAGCCACTTCCAGGCTGAACCGATCCAATTAATAGATCTTGGGACTCTTGTTTTAGGTGAACTACGTAGTTCGTTAATTCGTTCTCTCGTCTGTTTTAGGTGAAACTGGAGGGTTAACCGCATGCTTTCTTCTGCAACATCCGTCGCCACTAACTTTTCAGATTGTTCGATGATGTCAGCATAACGTTGAAGATCAATGGTGTGTATGAGGTTGAAGTAGCCGTTGGTTATCCATGCCATTCCTTCCTGAATCGTAACCACAGGTGAATCATAACTAAATATGTGCACTGCGTCAGCAGCAGATATAAGCGCTAGTCTGAAATGAAATACCTTATCGCTCTAATTCCATAATTTGATTAAAAGAGATTTTTTTTTTTTTTTTTTTTTTTTTTTTTCATATACCGATCGTGAATGAATTTGTAATTGCTTTTGAAATGTTTTCTAAATTGTAATGTTAAAACAAATAGGAGCTGATCATAGATTGTATTAAAATATAATATAATAAGGTTAAACAATTTGATAGCTTAATTAAATTAATTTTGTTTTTATTTACTAATGGGATAGTACACATTTCCCTTTTTTTTTTTTTTTTTTTTTTTTTTTTTTTTATTAAAATTTTAAATGAATTTTTGTGATTAATACTAAGTTTTACAAATATTACAAAAACAAAAGCTTCTCTTTCTGAATAAGGTTATTACCTTAGTTATTTTCATTGCAATCATATAGACATTTTTATCTCTTGTTTTCTTTATAATTTTTACATATTAATTCAGTTTTTCTCTTAGTGTATAGTCCTTCGTGTAATTTTGACTGGACTTGAGTTTTTAATGTGAGCCTTATGTACCTTCCTCCCGCTAACCGTTAGCACTGTAACCCTATTATTCCTTTTCACTATTTCCCGCCTAAATAGAGCCTTGTTTTTACCTTTAATACCCTTTGTTGCTACAAAGATTACCTCACCTCTTTTATAATTCTTTGGTTTTGACCGTTTCTTGTTTCTTCCTGCATTTTGGAGAGCTTGTTTTCTTTCTATAAGACCTCTAAGGTCCGTATTTATTTTTGCTCGAAAGTTGAGAAGATTTTGGTAATTTATTCGTGATGACCTGTCGAAAAAAATATCACTTGGTTTTCTTCCAGTGACTGAATGCACCGAGTTATTGTAACGATCAACTGCCACATACACCAGCTCTTTAACATTGAGGTTTGGTAATTCATTCTTCAGGCATCGATACATTTCGATGATAGTCGAGTGGAGTCTCTCTACCTGCCCATTAACCTCGCTTCGGTTAGTGGGAGTCAAATACAATTCAATTCCCATCATTTTTATAAGATTGAGGATAATTGGACTAACGAAGCTTCTTTCGTTGTCCGTAATCATGACCCTGGGTGTCGTAAAATAGTGTAATATTTTTATTATTTTCTCGCGAAGGTGTAAAGCGGAGCGGTCATTAATGTGAAAGAATTTCCCAAATTTCGAAAATTTATCAAGGCATGTAATAAATTTTTCATTTTCGATCTCCATGATGTCTAAGTGAAGAATTTCTGTGGGATATTTCGGTATTGGTGTTGGTTGAAGTTCGGGTTGAAAAGGTCGTCTATCGTATTTATTGGCATTGCAAATTCTGCAATTTGCAACGAAATTTTTAATAGAAGAATACATTTTTGGGAAGTAGAAAGCTTCCAGGATTTGTTGCCTATTTTCCCGAGCATTTCTATGTGCTCGCTTGTGCTCTGTTTCGATTATGACGAATTTTCGTTCCTCATTTCGTATGTCCTCCACGATTCGTTGTGTAACCCGAATTTTATATCTATTAAACGTTGAAACATAAACCTCTTGCAGTAGTCCCAGATATTTTTCGGCCATTTTTATTCCATTTATTACGTTTGGATTTAACTTCTTTTTCAATATAGCCGTCAATTCTTGTTTGTCAAGGGCAGGTAAGGTAATGTAATGACGAGTGAACCCAGGATGAGGAGCCTCATGTGAAAATAGCTCCTTGCCTTCCTTGAAAATCAATTGATTTCGAAAGACGTTTATTGGTACCTCAACATGAGGTATGAGGTTCGAAGAATCCTGTTCTGCGCTATGGACCGTTCCAGAATCAGAATCGGCAACATCATTAACCGCTGGCAGTCTCGACTCGCTAGCTGTGTCAGTATTGGAGTTACCTTCGCTAGCAGTATCTGTACTAGAATTTCCCTCACTGGCAGTGACTGTTGAAGAATTAGATAGGTGGTTCATCTGTGTTTGGAGCCTTGAAAGAGCGTCAGCCACTGAGTTTGATTTACCAGGCTTGTAAATCAGCTCGTGGTTGTATTCTTCAATACGCGCTTTCCAACGCTTCAACTTAGCATTGAAATTTCTGTTTCCCAACGCATAAGTGAGCGGCTGGTGGTCTGTGTATATGCGTATGTTTCTTGCTCCATAGAGATATGACCGCAGGTTGTCTAGTGCCCATACTATAGCGAGCATCTCTTTCTCGTTAGTCGCATAATTTTCCTCAGTTTTATTTAGCGAACGAGATATGAATGCTATCGGCTTGTCCTGACCAGTCTTGCCTTGCGAGAGCACGGCTCCGATTGCGTAGTTCGACGCGTCTGTTGTTAGATTAAATGGTTGTTCGAAATCTGGAAACGCGAGAACTTCGGACGATGACAATAAGGTCTTTAAGGTATTGAATGCTTTTAATGCGTCTTCGCTCATTGTTACCGGGACCTTTTTCGATTGGTTTGCTTTAACCTGTGAATTTTCTCCTCTTGTGAGATTTGTCAGAGGTTTGGCAACCTTCGCATAATCCCGGATAAATTTCCTATAATACGATGTCATACCTAAGAAACGTTTTAAGTCTTTCAAATTATCAGGTGGGGCAAGGGTTTGGATTGCTAGTACTTTCTTTGGGTCTGGTTTAATTCCGTCAGGGCATACTATGTAGCCTAAAAACTCAACTTCAATCCTCATGAATTGTGTTTTTTCAATGTTTACCTTTAAGTTCGAGTCGAGAAGTCTAGAGAATATGGCATCAACGTTGCGTAGGTGTTCCTTCTCATCACGGCCAAAGACGATGATGTCGTCGATGTATACATAGCAGATTTTCCCTATGTATTCTTTCAACACATCGTCTATCATTCTTTGAAAAATGGCCGGAGCATTTTTCAAACCGAAAGGCAACCTCAAAAATTCAAATTTTCCATTCATGGTGGAAAAAGCCGTTTTTGGGACATCGGAAGGCTTCATAGCAATCTGATGAAAGCCAGAAGTAAGGTCTATTGTGGTAAAGTATTTTGCTTCACCCAAGCTACAAAGGGTTGACGTTATATCAGGAATCGGGTAAGCGTCAGATATAGTTACTGAATTTAGGCGCTTAAAGTCAACTACCATCCGATACTGTTTTTCTCCTGTGGGTTTTGGTTTTTTCGATACGATCCAGATCGGTGAGTTGTAGGGACTCTTTGATGGACGAATGATCCCTTCCGATAATAATTCGCTTACCTGCCTCTCTACTTCCTCTCTCATACATGCCGGATACGGATAGCTTTTTGTATATATCGGGTCTTGTGTGGTCGTTTTTATTTCAGCTGCTACTCTCGTTTTTACTGCCTCACCCCCTTGGATTGGGCCAAAGAGAGCTCTATATTTCTCCACGAGATCGTTGATGGCAGCCTTAGTGTCGTGTGACATTTGATCGTTTATTAAAAGGTTTACTTGTTCGGATAACATGGCTTTGAGTGGAATTTTTACTCCAGAATTTAAGTATAATATGTTGTATTTGCGGTCAATAACTGCCTCCAATCTTTTAAGGGTATCGTCTCCGATAATACCATCAAAAGATTCGAGACCAGGTAAAACAAAAAACGTAATGGGTTCATAATTGTCGTATTTTTCAAAGAATCTTCCCACAATCTTTCGATTTATGGTAACATTTCCGGCGGCGGAATGGACTGAAAATGGAGTTTTTAAAGGAACACTTCCGGTTGCCAGGGATGGTCTTATAAAATTTTTATTGGCTCCGGTGTCTACCAAAAAATTTAATGTTCCCCCATCCTTTGACTCGTATTCTATATATGGAAGGCTTGAGAGGCTTCCTCCATAAAATTCAGTTCCTCATGGACATTTTCATTTTGTGACTCCTCACAAGCTGTCTCATCGATATAAGGTTCGGCCTGAAGGTTATATAATCTTTGCTGTTTCCTATCGTAATTCCCCCAAGAAGAAGCCTTGCGTTTAAAAGAGTTGTTAGGTCTATTCATGTAGTTAACCTGTCTGCTTTGCATGGATCTGTCAACATCCATTCTTTCTTGAGGCTTGGGGCCAGTTGGCCGAGGTGGAGGGACAGACTGGTATGGTTTGTTTTCTGAAGGGTTTCTGGGTATATTCATTGGGGAAGGTCCTGCTGAAAATCTGTTTGAGTTGAAGGAGGGATAAGGTCGCCTAGGAAACTGAACTGGACGTTGTTCTATTCTTGTCATTTCGTTAATGGGCACTGTTATTTTGTTAGGCCCATTTGTGTGAATGCTATAATTCCTCAGACTAAGATTTTGAATTTCCAAGCAACCCGAATAGGCTTCGGGCAAGGTCTTGGGTTTCTGGACTATCATCATTCTTGATAAGTCTCCACTTAGCCCACGGATGAAAACATCCAATGCTCTATTGCGGTAGGTCTCTATGAGTGCGGTTACGGTTTCGCATGAATAGTTGTCTGTCTTTAGCTTATTTATGATGAGCGACAGCTGATGGTTAACAGCTGCATAAAACTCATCCAGCTTCGTCCCTTTTTGTGCCAACTGTCCTAATTGGTGCTCAAGGGTGCGCAAATCGCGCTTATCCGCATAATGCAGTGAGAGGACCTGTTTAATTGCAGGCCAATCCCCGTCAAGGACATTGTACGATACCAGAGCGGTATCGGCACAACCCCTTACCTTTTGCCTTACGTGCTGGAGTATTGCGCGATAAATTGGTTTATGTCTGACGATTTCATAGTCTTTGAGAATGGTTTCCACATTGTGGACCCATGAAATGTACTGCGTAGGGTTTCCCTCAAAAACCCTCAGCTCCTTCACGCAATCAGGCAGTTTCCCTATTTCTTTTAGATCATCTTCACTTATTGGCCCGCGAGGAGCCTCTTCTACCGCAATCGTAGCTGGGGTCACCGCAAATTCTACCTGCTTTAATCTCTCGTTAATTCTCCCAAGCTCACTATTGGATTCAAGCGCGGACAAACGCCCCTCGATTGCCCTTAGCTGTGCCATAATGGCACCCATGGCTCCCGTATTCTCCACCAAGGCCCTTTGCATTTCCTCCATTTTTATTTTTTTTTTTTTTCAATTTGATATAGGAATTATAAATACAAAAATATCTATCTGACTTTCAAAATGTGTGCTACGGCGCGTTAGGTTAGCGGAAGGTTAATAAGGTTCACTTACCCCTTGTTGCTTTACTTTTGTTGGTCTTTACTTACAAAAGTAACATTAGTTGGATTTGCTGTGGTTATCCCTTGTTGCTTTGCTTTCTCGTTGGTGTAGTTCTGAAATTAAAAACATTTATAATTTCGTAATAAATACAATTATTTAAAATTCGCATATTGGGTTGATCGAGGAAGGATCGTGTTTTTCCCGTTTAGTTGTCGGTGTTAATAATTACCGTCAACCTACTAATGGCACGATTGACTTCACTAGTATGTTCCATGTTCCAATTTGATCTCCATTCTGTTCTTATGGGAAGAATGAAATAAGCGTATGCAGGTGAATGAATGGGTGACGTGTTCCCATGGTAACGCCACCGTGCACTCCATAGAATGTACAATCACTTATGCACACAATCAGAGGAAAAAAAGGAACATACTATTCGACCGACCCTTAAATTGACAAAGTTTTTCTCTCTTTTTTATTAAAAAAAAAAAAGGTTATCAAAAAAATACTTCTCTTTTTTTATTTAAAAAAAAAGGTTATCAAAAAAATATTTCTCTTTTTTACTTAAAAAAAGGTTATCAAAAAATATTTCTCTTTTTTATTTAAAAAAAGGTTATCAAAAAATATTGTTGGAGTCCTGTGGCAATATTTTTTCAGGTGCGGCAGTGCTATAAATTATTCAATTTTATTCAACTGGAGGGTCCGGAATTCGGAATCGCAGCCAGCATTTTTATTTGGTTTATCATCATGATTCAGCTGGAGGGTCCCCCTTTCGGTGGTGATTCGCAGCCTACATGTTCGTTAAGGTTATTTATCAATTATAATTATTTTTTCCATTTACTCTATTTTATTTCATTGATTTGGCTGGAGGGTCCCCCTTTCGGTGGTGATTCGCAGCCGATATAATTGTTTAAGTTATCTCATTATTTTTAATTCACTATTACAGTCTTTTATTGATCTTGATAATTTGACTGGAGGGTCCCCCTTTCGGTGGTGAATCGCAGCCATTAATTTTATTGAGTTTATAGTTTATGTTTTATTATTAAGACACTTCATTATCACACACTGATTTCACTTATAACCTTATACTGCCACAGGACTACACCCGTATCCTTAGACCGGGTCCCTGCTCGGGCGCCAGTTAACGCGCTTCACCGCGCGTATGTCAAAAAAAAGCCGGCATCGACTAGCTTGCGCTAGCCGATGCCCCACAGGCCAATTATTAAAACTCACTTCAATATTCTTTTCACGATTTTATTAGCTTAAACTGGTTATAGAACTTAAATTGATCACGCTCCAAATTCGAATGACTTAATTCTAACTTAAAAACTAAAGCTAAGCCTAAAGCTACCCCTGCGTTGTGCCATATCTGCTGCGTCGACATTCCCACGTTATGCAGTGTCCGCAGCCACGTTCCCGCAATGCACTTCTCCCACGTCGTACGCGCATGCAGGTAACCAGACGCATGCTCAGCACTTTTATAGGTGACAGGTACAGTGGCTCGCGTTGGCTAAACATAGGATCGCTCGTCTTAACTTTGATGTTGATGTTGATGTTGATGTTGATGTTGATGTTGATGTTGATGTTGATGTTGATGTTGATGTTGATGTTGATGTTGATGTTGATGTTGATGTTGATGTTGATGTTGATGTTGATGTTGATGTTGATGTTGATGTTGATGTTGATGTTGATCTTGATGTTGATGTTGATGTTGATGTTGATGTTGATGTTGATGTTGATGTTGATGTTGATGTTGATGTTGATGTTGATGTTGATGTTGATGTTGATGTTGATAATGATGTTGATGTTGATGTTGATGGTGATGTTGATGTTGATGTTGATGTTGATGTTGATGTTGATGTTGATCTTGATGTTGATGTTGATGATGATGTTGATGTTGATGTTGATGTTGATATTGATGTTGATGTTGATGTTTATGTTTATGTTTATGTTTATGTTTATGTTTATGTTGATGTTGATGTTAATGTTGATGTTGATGTTGATGTTGATGTCTATGTTGATGTCTATGTTGATGTTGATGTTGATGTTGATGTTGATGTTGATGTTGATGTTGATGTTGATGTTG
>OX030949.1:115450752-115457651 GCA_943735915.1 Pherbina coryleti
TGTTAATGTTAATGTTAATGTTAATGTTAATGTTAATGTTAATGTTAATGTTAATGTTAATGTTGTTGTTGATGTTGATGTTGATGTTGATGTTGATGTTGATGTTGATGTTGATGTTGATAATGATGTTGATGTTGATGTTGATGTTGATGTTGATGTTGATGTTGATGTTGATGTTGATGTTGATGTTGATGTTGATGTTGATGTTGATGTTGATGTTGATGTTGATGTTGATGTTGATGTTGATGTTCATGTTGATGTTCATGTTGATGTTAATGTTGATGTTAATGTTAATGTTAATGTTAATGTTAATGTTAATGTTAATGTTAATGTTAATGTTAATGTTAATGTTAATGTTAATGTTAATGTTAATGTTAATGTTAATGTTAATGTTAATGTTAATGTTAATGTTAATGTTAATGTTAATGTTAATGTTAATGTTAATGTTAATGTTAATGTTAATGTTAATGTTAATGTTAATGTTAATGTTAATGTTAATGTTAATGTTAAT
This sequence comes from Pherbina coryleti, assembly GCA_943735915.1. NCBI lineage: Eukaryota > Metazoa > Arthropoda > Insecta > Diptera > Sciomyzidae > Pherbina > Pherbina coryleti. The sequence goes on from OX030949.1 coordinate 115,451,264, forward strand.
GTTAATGTTGTTGTTGATGTTGATGTTAATGTTGATGTTGATGTGATGTTGATGTTGATTTTGATGTGGATGTTGATGTTGATGTTGATGTTGATGTTGATGTTGATGTTGATGTTAATGTTAATGTTAATGTTAATGTTAATGTTAATGTTGATGTTGATGTTGATGTTGATGTTGATGTTGATGTTCATATTGATGTTGATGTTAATGGTTATGTTGATGTTGATGTTGATGTTGATGTTGATGTTGATGTTGATGTTGATGTTGATGTTGATGTTGATGTTGATGTTGATGTTGATGTTGATGTTGATGTTGATGTTGATGTTGATGTTGATGTTGATGTTGATGTTGATGTTGATGTTGATGTTGATGTTGATGTTGATGTTGATGTTGATGTTGATGTTGATGTTGATGTTGATGTTGATGTTGATGTTGATGTTGATGTTGATGTTGATGTTGATGTTGATGTTGATGTTGATGTTGATGTAGATGTTGATGTTGATGTTGATGTTGGTGTTTATGTTGATGTTGATGTTGATGTTGATGTTGATGTTGATGTGTATGTTGATGTTGATGTTGATGTTGATGTTGATGTTTATGTTGATGTTGATGTTGATGTTGATGTTGATGTTGATGTTGATGTTGATGTTGATGTTGATGTTGATGTTGATGTTGATGTAGATGTTGATGTTGATGTTGATGTTGGTGTTTATGTTGATGTTGATGTTGATGTTGATGTTGATGTTGATGTGTATGTTGATGTTGATGTTGATGTTGATGTTGATGTTGATGTTGATGTTGATGTTGATGTTGATGTTGATGTTGATGTTGATGTTGATGTTGATGTTGATGTTGATGTTGATGTTTATGTTGATGTTGATGTTGATGTTGATGTTGATGATGATGATGTTGATGTTGATGTTGATGTTGATGTTGATGTTGATGTTGGTGTTTATGTTGATGTTGATGTTGATGTTGATGTTGATGTTGATGTTGATGTTGATGTTGATGTTGATGTTGATGTTGATGTTGATGTTGATGTTGATGTTGATGTTGATGTTGATGTTGATGTTGATGTTGATGTTGATGTTGATGTTGATGTTGATGATGATGATGTTGATGTTGATGTTGATGTTGATGTTGATGTTGGTGTTTATGTTGATGTTGATGTTGATGCTGATGTTGATGTTGATGTTGATGTTGATGTTGATGTTGATGTTGATGTTGATGTTGATGTTGATGTTGATGTTGATGTTGATGTTGATGTTGATGTTTATGTTGATGTTGATGTTGATGTTGATGTTGATGATGATGATGTTGATGTTGATGTTGATGTTGATGTTGATGTTGGTGTTTATGTTGATGTTGATGTTGATGTTGATGTTGATGTTGATGTTGATGTTGATGTTGATGTTGATGTTGATGTTGATGTTGATGTTGATGTTGATGTTGATGTTGATGTTGATGTTGATGTTGATGTTGATGTTGATGTTGATGTTGATGTTGATGTTGATGATGATGATGTTGATGTTGATGTTGATGTTGATGTTGATGTTGATGTTGGTGTTTATGTTGATGTTGATGTTGATGTTGATGTTGATGTTGATGTTGATGTTGATGTTGATGTTGATGTTGATGTTGATGTTGATGTTGATGTTGATGTTGATGTTGATGTTGATGTTGATGTTGATGTTGATGTTGATGTTGATGTTGATGTTGATGTTGATGTTGATGTTGATGTTGATGTTGATGATGATGATGTTGATGATGATGATGTTGATGATGATGATGTTGATGTTGATGTTGATGTTGATGTTGATGTTGATGTTGATGTTGATGTTGATGTTGATGTTGATGTTGATGTTGGTGTTTATGTTGATGTTGATGTTGATGTTGATGTTGATGTTGATGTTGATGTTGATGTTGATGTTGATGTTGAAGTTGATGTTGATGTTGATGTTGATGTTGATGTTGATGTTGATGTTGATGTTGATGTTGATGTTGATGTTGATGTTGATGTTGATGTTGATGTTGATGTTGATGTTGATGTTGATGTTGATGTTGATGTTGATGTTGATGTTGATGTTGATGTTGATGTTGATGTTGATGTTGATGTTGATGTTGATGTTGATGTTGATGTTGATGTTGATGTTGATGTTGATGTTGATGTTGATGTTGATGTTGATGTTGATGTTGATGTTGATGATGATGATGTTGATGATGATGATGTTGATGATGATGATGTTGATGTTGATGTTGATGTTGATGTTGATGTTGATGTTGATGTTGATGTTGATGTTGATGTTGATGTTGATGTTGATGTTGATGTTGGTGTTTATGTTGATGTTGATGTTGATGTTGATGTTGATGTTGATGTTGATGTTGATGTTGATGTTGAAGTTGAAGTTGATGTTGATGTTGATGTTGATGTTGATGTTGATGTTGATGTTGATGTTGATGTTGATGTTGATGTTGATGTTGATGTTGATGTTGATGTTGATGTTGATGTTGATGTTGATGTTGATGTTGATGTTGATGTTGATGTTGATGTTGATGTTGATGTTGATGTTGATGTTGATGTTGATGTTGATGTTGATGTTGATGTTGATGTTGATGTTGATGTTGATGTTGATGTTGATGTTGATGTTGATGTTGATGTTGATGTTGATGTTGATGTTGATGTTGATGTTGATGTTGATGTTGATGTTGATGTTGGTGTTGATGTTGATGTTGATGTTGATGTTGGTGTTGATGTGATGTTGATGTTGATGTTGATGTTGATGTTGATGTTGATGTTGATGTTGATGTTGATGTTGATGTTGATGTTGATGTTGATGTTGATGTTGATGTTGATGTTGGTGTTGATGTTGATGTTGGTGTTGATGTTGATGTTGATGTTGATGTTGATGTTGATGTTGATGTTGATGTTGATGTTGATGTTGATGTTGATGTTGATGTTGATGTTGATGTTGATGTTGATGTTGATGTTGATGTTGATGTTGATGTTGATGTTGATGTTGATGTTGATGTTGATGTTGATGTTGATGTTGATGTTGATGTTGATGTTGATGTTGATGTTGATGTTGATGTTGATGTTGATGTTGATGTAGATGTTGATGTTGATGTTGATGTTGATGTTGATGTTGATGTTGATGTTGATGTTGATGTTGATGTTGATGTTGATGTTGATGTTGATGTTGATGTTGATGTTGATGTGATGTTGATGTTGATGTTGATGTTGATGTTGATGTTGATGTTGATGTTGATGTTGATGTTGATGTTGATGTTGATGTTGATGATGATGATGTTGATGTTGATGTTGATGTTGATGTTGATGTTGATGTTGATGTTGATGTTGGTGTTTATGTTGATGTTGATGTTGATGTTGATGTTGATGTTGATGTTGATGTTGATGTTGATGTTGATGTTGATGTTGATGTTGATGTTGATGTTGATGTTGATGTTGATGTTGATGTTGATGTTGATGTTGATGTTGATGTTGATGTTGATGTTGATGTTGATGTTGATGTTGATGTTGATGTTGATGTTGATGTTGATGTTGATGTTGATGTTGATGTTGATGTTGATGTTGATGTTGATGTTGATGTTGATGTTGATGTTGATGTTGATGTTGATGTTGATGTTGATGTTGATGTTGATGTTGATGTTGATGATGATGATGTTGATGATGATGATGTTGATGATGATGATGTTGATGTTGATGTTGATGTTGATGTTGATGTTGATGTTGATGTTGATGTTGATGTTGATGTTGATGTTGATGTTGATGTTGGTGTTTATGTTGATGTTGATGTTGATGTTGATGTTGATGTTGATGTTGATGTTGATGTTGATGTTGATGTTGAAGTTGATGTTGATGTTGATGTTGATGTTGATGTTGATGTTGATGTTGATGTTGATGTTGATGTTGATGTTGATGTTGATGTTGATGTTGATGTTGATGTTGATGTTGATGTTGATGTTGATGTTGATGTTGATGTTGATGTTGATGTTGATGTTGATGTTGATGTTGATGTTGATGTTGATGTTGATGATGATGTTGATGTTGATGTTGATGTCGATGTTGATTTTGATGTTGATGTTGATGTTGATGTTGATGTTGATGTTGATGTTGATGTTGATGTTGATGTTGATGTTGATGTTGATGTTGATGTTGGTGTTGATGTTGATGTTGATGTTGGTGTTGATGTTGATGTTGATGTTGATGTTGATGTTGATGTTGATGTTGATGTTGATGTTGATGTTGATGTTGATGTTGATGTTGATGTTGATGTTGATGTTGATGTTGATGTTGATGTTGATGTTGATGTTGATGTTGATGTTGATGTTGATGTTGATGTTGATGTTGATGTTGATGTTGATGTTGATGTTGATGTTGATGTTGATGTTGATGTTGATGTTGATGTTGATGTTGATGTTGATGTTGATGTTGATGTTGATGTTGATGTTGATGTAGATGTTGATGTTGATGTTGATGTTGATGTTGATGTTGATGTTGATGTTGATGTTGATGTTGATGTTGATGTTGATGTTGATGTTGATGTTGATGTTGATGTTGATGTTGATGTTGATGTTGATGTTGATGTTGATGTTGATGTTGATGTTGATGTTGATGTTGATGTTGATGTTGATGTTGATGTTGATGTTGGTGTTGATGTTGATGTTGATGTTGATGTTGATGTTGATGTTGATGTTGATGTTGATGTTGATGTTGATGTTGATGTTGATGTTGATGTTGATGTTGATGTTGGTGTTGATGGTTATGTTGATGTTAATGTTGATGTTGATGTAGATGTTGATGTTGATTAAGATGTTGATGTTGATGTTGATGTTGATGTTGATGTTGATGTTGATGTTGATGTTGAAGTTGATGTTGATGTTGATGTTGATGTTGATGTTGATGTTGATGTTGATGTTGATGTTGATGTTGATGTTGATGTTGATGTTGGTGTTGATGGTTATGTTGATGTTAATATTGATGTTAATGTTGATGTTGATGTTGATGTTGATGTAGATGTTGATGTTGATTAAGATGTTGATGTTGATGTTGATGTTGATGTTGATGTTGATATTGATGTTGTTGTTGATGTTGATGTTGGTGTTGATGGTTATGTTGATGTTAATGGTGATGTTGATGTTGATGTTGATGTTGATTTTGATGTTGATGTTGATGTTGATGTTGATGTTGATGTTGATGTTGATGTTGATGTTGATGTTGATGTTGATGTTGATGTTGATGTTGATGTTGATGTTGATGTTGATGTTGATGTTGATGTTGATGTTGATGTTGATGTTGATGTTGATGTTGATGTTGATGTTGGTGTTGATGGTTATGTTGATGTTAATATTGATGTTAATGTTGATGTTGATGTTGATGTTGATGTAGATGTTGATGTTGATTAAGATGTTGATGTTGATGTTGATGTTGATGTTGATGTTGATATTGATGTTGTTGTTGATGTTGATGTTGGTGTTGATGGTTATGTTGATGTTAATGGTGATGTTGATGTTGATGTTGATGTTGATGTTGATTTTGATGTTGATGTTGATGTTGATGTTGATGTTGATGTTGATGTTGATGTTGATGTTGATGTTGATGTTGATGTTGATGTTGATGTTGATGTAGATGTTGATGTTGATGTTGATGTTGATGTTGATGTTGATGTTGATGTTGATGTTGATGTTGATGTTGATGTTGATGTTGATGTTAATGTTGATGTTAATGTTGATGTTAATGTTAATGTTAATGTTAATGTTAATGTTAATGTTAATGTTAATGTTAATGTTAATGTTAATGTTAATGTGAATGTTAATGTTAATGTTAATGTTAATGTTAATGTTAATGTTAATGTTAATGTTAATGTTAATGTTAATGTTAATGTTAATGTTAATGTTAATGTTAATGTTATGTTAATGTTATGTTAATGTTAATGTTAATGTTAATGTTAATGTTAATGTTAATGTTAATGTTAATGTTAATGTTAATGTTAATGTTAATGTTAATGTTAATGTTAATGTTAATGTTAATGTTAATGTTAATGTTAATGTTAATGTTAATGTTAATGTTAATGTTAATGTTAATGTTAATGTTAATGTTAATGTTAATGTTAATGTTAATGTTAATGTTAATGTTGTTGTTGATGTTGATGTTAATGTTGATGTTGATGTGATGTTGATGTTGATTTTGATGTGGATGTTGATGTTGATGTTGATGTTGATGTTGATGTTGATGTTGATGTTGATGTTGATGTTGATGTTGATGTTGATGTTGATGTTGATGTTGATGATGATGATGTTGATGTTGATGTTGATGTTGATGTTGATGTTGATGTTGATGTTGATGTGATGTTGATGTGATGTTGATGTT